>CM038144.1:215920233-216273255 GCA_021437245.1 Aegilops speltoides
TGAAGTGGCATCTTGTATATTTCGTCCAAGGCTTCATGCACTCCTTATGGTGGCTTCAAAGTCTGAAATCATCACTTGTAACTCCGTTCTTGATCCTTGCGCATGCCATCAACTCCATGTGTGTTCTTGCTCCAATGTTCATCCTTCTCCAAGCTAGGCCCTTCATTTGTAAGCAAAACAAATGTATCCAATTTAAAGCGACATCATATTCTCATGAACATTAGAATCATTACCAAGAAGCGAACAGTACAGTAATTTAGTTGGCGTCTTGAGACTCTAGTAATTGGTCCGTATGTATGGCAGCGAGGCTGTGGGTGTAACAATGGTATTGATGTCCTCATCATCCTCCTTCTTGAAATGAAGTGCGTCCTCGTGACGAGCTCATCTTCCTCACCCAAATATGGCTTCAAATCTGCAATGTTAAAAGTGGGACTAACCCCAAAATCTGCGGGCAGCTCAAGTCTATATGCATTATCATTTACTTTCTCCAACACCTTAAAGGGACCAGCAGCACGTGGCATTAGCTTTGATTTGCGCAAATCAGGAAATCTATCCTTACATAAATGTAACCAAACAAGATCTCGGTGCAAACACATTATGTTTTCTACCCTTATCTCCAGCAAGTTTATATTTAGCATTCATCGCTCAATGTTTTCCTTAATTAACTCATGCATTTTTAAAATCAATTCATACGTTCTTTAGCATCAAAATTAACCTTCTCCGAAGATGGAAGGGCAATAAATCAATAGGTGCACGGTGAAACCATACACAATTTCAAAGGGCACATCTTAGTAGTAGAATGCAATGAGCGATTATAAGCAAATTCAATATGAGGCAAGCATTCTTCCCACATTTTCTTATTATTCTTCAAAATAGCCCTAAGCATAGTAGACAATGTTCTATTGACTACTTGAGTTTATCCATCAGTTTGGGGTGACAAGTAGTACTAAAAGCGTTTAGTCCCCAACAGCCCATAAACATCTCCAAAAATGGCTAAGAAATTTAGTATCACGATGCTGAGACAATAGTATTTGGCACACCATGCAAGCGAATAATTTCACGAAAGAACAAATCAGCAACATTAACAACATCATCGCTTTTATGACATGGTATAAAGTGTGCCATTTAGAAATCTATCACGACAACAAATATGCTATCCCTCCCTTCTTTGTTCAGTGTAAACCTAAAACAAAGTCCATAGATATATCCTCCCAAGGAACACTAGAGTGCAGGCAAAGGCATATATAAACCATGAGGATTGAGTCGTGACTTAGCTTTTTGACATGTAGTCAGCGAGCGAGACAAAGCGCTCAACATCCCGTCTCATCTTTGGCCAAAAGAAATGTGTAGCTAGTATATCCTCGGTCTTCTTCATGCCAAAGTGTCCCATTAGTTTCTCCTCCATCGCCTCCTGCAACAACAAAAGACGAGGCGGAGCTAGCTGGAATGCATAGCTTGAGAGCGAAACACAAATCCATCATTAACAGCAGAACTTGTTCCATGTTCTACCTTCTTTACAATTCTGCAATACATCGCTAAATTCAGCATCATGCACATATTGATCTTTGATGGTCTCCAAACCAAATATTTTAAAGTCAAGTTGTGAAAGCATAGTATAACGACGAGACAATGCATCAGCAATAACATTTTCTTTACCCTTTTTGTGTTTAATGACATAAGGAAAGTCTCAATGAATTCAACCCATTTAGCATGTCTACGATTAGGTTTAGCTTGACTTTTAATATGTTTCAAGATTCATGATCAGAATGTATAACAAATTCTTTGGGCCATAATTAATGTTGCCATGTCTCTAAAGTCGAACAAGAGCATATAATTCTTTATCATAAGTAGAATAGTTAGGACTAGGCCCTCAGTTTTTTGAGAAAAGTATGCAACAGGTTTGCCATCTTGTAATAACACACCTCCTAATCCAATTCCACTAGCATCACATTCAAGCTCAAAAGTCTTATTAAAATCAGGAAGTTGGAGTAAAGGAGCATGTGTCAACTTATCTTTCAATATCGTGAAGGCTTCTTCCTGCGGTACCCCAAACAAAAGGCACATCCTTCTTTGTAAGCTCATTGAGAGGTGCAGACAATTGTGCTAAAATCTCTCACAAAGCCCTATAGAAACCAGCGAGTCAAGAAAACTCCTCACTTGTGTGACCGTTTTGGCCTGGCCAACTCTCAATAACTTCAATCTTGGCTTTATCAACTTCAATTCCTGTGGAGTAACAACATAGCCAAGAAAAGATACTCGGTCGATTGCAAAGGTGCACTTCCCAAGATTACCAAACAAGCGTGCATCACGTAGAGCATTAAAAACAACCGTAAATGTTCCAAATGTTCTTCCAAAGATTTGCTATAAATCAGTATATCATCAAAATAGACTACCACAAATCGTCCAATGAAAGCACGTAAAACTTCGTTCATTAGTCTCATGAAAGTACTAGGTGCATTAGTTAACCCAAAGGCATGACTAACCATTCATATAAACCAAACTTAGTTTTAAATGCTGTTTTCCATTCATCTCCCAATTTCATACGAATTTGATGGTATCCACTCGCAAATCAACTTTGGAAAATAATGTAGAACCACTCAATTCATCAAGCATATCATCTAGCCTAGGAATAGGGTGGCGATAACGAATAGTAATATTATTAATGCCTCTACAATCAACACACATCGTGATGTACCATCCTTTTCGGCACTAGAATAATAGGAACAGCACAAGGACTAAGGGGATTAGGCGTATATAACCTTTGTCGAGCAGCTCACGCGCTTGGCGCATAATCTTCTTCGTCTCCTCACGGATTGGTGCGGTATGGCGCTGCGGTTGGGTAATGATGCAAGGAATTAAGTCAATTTGATGCTCAATCCCTCGAATAGGTGGTAATCCCGTGTACGTCTTGTGGAAAGGCGTCGTGAACTCTGCAAAATGTTAGTGTGACGAGGGGCAAAGGAAAACCGTCCTCGAATGAAAATAATGCCTCTTTGCACACAAAAGCATAGCAAATAGATTTGCTAAAATCTAGCTCATCAATATCAGTTGGTGGCAAGTAAACATGCACTTTTCTATTTAATTTGGAAGCAACAGTAGATGTTTTATTATTAGGCTTCATGTGTTGCTCAAATTCTTTTGCCACAATCTGATTTTCACTCTTATTTTTCTCTGTTTTGCTTTATTAGCTCTATTAATATCATCTTTCAAAATGGACTCAGAGTCATAGGAAGCAAAGTAATATTTTATCCTTATGAACAAGAGTATCTTGATTGTTTCTACCATGGTGTACAGAATTTTATCAAATTGCCATGGTCTACCAAGTAACAAGGAACATGCTTGCATAGGTACCACATCACAATCAACATAATCAGCATATGTAGAGATACTAAAATGCACCTGAGCGATCACGTGTTACCTTAACCTTGCGCTGTTTTTGAACCATTGGATGTAGTAAGGATGTGGATGTGGTCTTGTGGTGAGAGATAGCTTCTCCACCATCTCCATGCTAGCCAAGTTGTTGCAGCTCCCTCCATCTATGATGGCCTTGAATAGAGCGTTCCTTCACAACTCCTTTGTATGGAACAAATTATGCCTCTGATTTTGCTCAGCTTGTGTAACCTGCACACTCAAAACACGTTGAGCAACTAAACATTCATACTGTCGGCATCTTGAGCAGACCATGTATTGTGTCTCATGATCGAGAATCATCTCCACCGTGTTCCTCATGTGTAATAAGAGCCAAAGTCTCCTCATCATAGTCACTAAGCGGACTCATACCCACCATCCTCGTGTAGCAATCATCACCGCTGAGATTTGCATTCTCTATAAAATGTCCTCTTCCCTTACAATGACGACAAATAATATCACTTGTGTGCCTGTTGGCGCCACGGAAGAAGAAGAGCTACTGTGGAAGTCCGCGGTGTGCTCTTGGCGGAGATAGTAGTGGTTGTTACTGTTTTCGTGTATCACGGTTGGAGGTGGCACCGGCGGAAGAATGCGGTGTGGCGAAGCGTGTGGAAGTAGATGATGCCGTGGTGTCCATGATGAAGGCCGACCTGCGAGAAAAGTTAGTCGCGCCAATGCACATCGATCCTGCACTTCACGTTCACTTTACAAGCAAGATGGAATAAGCGAGTGATATTATTATAATCCTTATAGTCTAGAATGGTGCGAATCTCTCTATTTAATCCACCGAGCGTGCAAGCATAGCTTCATTCTCCTCAACAATACCACATCTAATCAAGCGGTTTGCAATTCACGATAATATTCTTCTACAAATTTTTCCTTGTCTTCGCGCTGCAATTTTTGAAGTAATTCACGTTGATAATATGGTGGAACCTTGATACGCATAGCAGTTTTCAAAGCAGCCCAAGTAGCTGGAGCAGGATATAATCTACAATGTTGGACCACCAAACACATGCAAAGCTAGTGAAAGCACAAACAATGGCGAGAACCGTCTCTCCTCGAGGATATTGTAAACATGTAAATCGTTGTTCGGTTTCTAACTCCCAAGTAAGATATATATCAGGAACATATCTACCCTCAAATGGTGGAATATTCAATTTTAGTTTAGGAGATGGTCATGATCTCAAATACTGAGGAGCCCTAACATTGCCATTATTTGCATGTGGGCGACACGGTGGTTGTGGTGCTTTGGTGGTTGCGTAGTTGTGATGTTGATCAACCTCCTCCTCGTAATCTCCACATAATCATCCTCGTCGGTACAATGACGGCGATGCGAGAGCCAAGCACCAACAATGATGGCAGTGACACGAATTTTGTCACAGGCTCAATAGGAACACGACTGAAACTCGTCCATCTTGATTCGGAAGGGCGTAGTTGTTTGTCGTTGCGGAGGTGCGATAGGTGCAGCCCGGTGGTTGTGGAAAAGCGAGCAATTCATCAAACTTGCTATCAAGCTTTGTTTCAAGCGTCTTCTCAATGCCATCTATCTTCTCCATGGCCTCGTCAAATCTGTTTAGCACATCTTGCACTGTCAATCATCATTTGCTTTGAAACTTATCATGTAGCTGTTTGTTAAATCGAGTTCTCCCAATCAGTCTCATCGACTTGTGATCCTGCCATGGTTAGCGACAATAGAAACACACAAGAATATGATCCTACATACTACTAGGAAGTGGTGGTGGTGGTGTGGTGGGCGGTCACAAATCCGTCAAAGCAAATCTCAAATTCTTACAGTTCTTACCCGGCGGCGGTGATGCGGCAACCGTTGTAGTCAAAACTCTCAAAGCTTGGATATAGCGATTACCAAGGAGAATCAAGCATGAGCGTAGATGTATGTGGAGCTGGGAAGGCTTATAATATGGTAGCAAAACAGGTCACAATAATCAATTCGGAGATGCAAAGTTGAATAAGCGCTCAACGGCCATCTTGTGCTGGTCCTAGGCTGAACCGTGCTAGAGGCAGAGCCTAGAACACTAACAAGATCACGGCTGCGTAAACAAGGAAAAGCAGTCTGGATTTTTTTCGCTCCTCTTTTTTTTTCTTGCGCTTTTTTTTTTGCTGCTTTTTTTTGAAAAATCACTATAATGGCGAGTGTCTCAAAACTCTTCCAGTCAGCCAGCGGGGATGGGCACGAAACTTTTCGACAATTTTTTTATTTTTTTTATTTGCGGGACCCATGGAAGCAGGTCAAAAAACTTTCTATACTTGGCCGTGACTCAATCGCTTAGAAACACCTAAAAATAGGATAGCAGAAATTTTTTTATCCGTGCGTTTTGGAAAATTTTGGGCCTAAGCGGAGGTGGTTTCGGACTCTTTTTTTGGGAACCAACCTCTTCTACAGACGACAAAAGATTGCTGGAATCGAAACCTACTCGGACAAGGAAACACGAATCGGAAAACTAGATGGATCCCAAAAACAAACCTAATATGCAAGGGACTCGGATTGGTGGTGGATATATGGTGGTCGATGGCGTGGTGGTGATATATGGCAGCGGTGGTGGTATATGGATCTGATTGAGCGGTGGCGGATAGCGGTGGTGGTAGATGGCGAGGCGATGATAATGGTCGGCGGTGGCGTGACAACTTATGACGAACTTCGAAACTCTAAAAGACTAGACTCTAAGACCGGCAACTAGACACGGCGATGCAACATATAAATTCAACAATGCAAATCTGAAAAAGATTATGCAAAGGCTCGGTGGTTGGGATAGGATGAACTAACCTAATTTTTTTGGCTTTTTACGTGGACTATAGGTATGAAGACAGGACTCGATCTAAACTACTAAAAACTGTAAAATCTCACCGAAACACGGAAATCGATACCACTTGATAGAAGCGGTGTCCCGTCTTCGATGAGATGGTGGATTTACGCTTTGGTGGAAATCGACTTTGTGATCCGACTACGACGTCGTGCGAGGGCGTCGCATATAACAATCGCTAAACCAACTCCGAGAGGTTATTGACCCGGAACACGATCAACGACCACGAGTCTATTTCCTGCGAGCAAGCGAAGAACAAGCAAGCTGAGATTGCAATCTGGATATTGCAATTTAAGATAAAGCTTTATTGATCAAGGTGGTGTTGCAGTGGCCTTTATGCAGTCGTTGAACACAAGCGAAATGCTGCGAAGTTGCAGCTTCTGGCGAACTTTTGATCTAAACAAAACCCAAGTCTAAGCGGTGCCCTAAGGGCTGTATATATGGAGGAAGGGGTGAATTTCGTGGCCCTTGGTGGAGGTCGAAACTAACCCTATCTCTTGTTTCCCACACATCTGGACTCTAAAAATAGCCTATACTAATGTATTTCGAAATTACATGGGCACTGGCACAATAATAAGGTGTGCAGCACCTAGAATAGCCTATGGACGAATATTATGAAGTGGCATCTTGTATATTTCGTCCAAGGCTTCATGCACTCCTTATGGTGGCTTCAAAGTCTGAAATCATCACTTGTAACTCCGTTCTTGATCCTTAGCATGCCATCAACTCCATGTGTTCTTGCTCAATGTTCATCCTTCTCCAAGCTAGGCCCTTCATTTGTAAGCAAAACAAATGTATCCAATTTAAGCAGCATCATATTCTCATGAACATTAGAATCATTACCAAAAGCGAAAGTACAGTAATTTAGTTGGCGTCTTGTGAGCTCTAGTAATTAGTCGGTATGTATAGCGGCGGGGCTGTGGGTGTAACAATGGTATTGATGTCCTCATCACGCATAGTTTCCTTGGTGTGGAAGGCAAGCTTGGGAGATAAGCGAGTTTTACTAAATTTGGCGGGGGCGCATAGTTTAAATCCGCCCATAAATAAGGGATAAGGATCCGGAAATAAGTGAGTTTTACCATCACGTGTCTGATGGGACTTTCCTTGGCGTGGAAGGCAAGCTTGGCATGTCTGGATATGTAGATCTCCTACCATTGTAACCGACTCTGTGTAACCCTAGCCCTCTCCGGTTGTCTATATAAACCGGAGGTTTTTAATCCGTGGGGCGAACAACAATCATACCATAGGTTAGCTTCTGGGGTTTAGCCTCCTTGATCTTGTGGTAGATCACTCTTGTACTACCCATATCATCAATATCAATCAAGCGAGAGTAGGGTTTTACCTCCGTCGAGAGGGCCGAACACTGGTAAAAACATCATGTCCCTTGTCTCCTGTTACCATCCGCCCAGGCCTTGCAGTTCGGGACCCCCTAATCGAGATCCATGGTTTGACACCGACAAGCGTACATGAGTTAGAGCATGCCATCCGAAAACAAGAGAATAAGGAATATAGCAGCTGGATTTTCTTCAATTCTGACCAAATGAGATTGCCGGATCATAGTGCATCTGCGAGAAGATGCGTTTGTCCCTACCGAGGGGCTAATGTCTATAAGGAACATAATCTGTTGAATTTCCTTCAAAGGAAGTGAAAATGGGTTGAAACTTATGCGAAAAAAAGCGGCAGTGATGTTCCTTGAGTTTCAAGGCAAAATTCCTGCTTAAGGCGGTTGAGGGTACTCGGGCCTCCTAAGCATAGCGGTATTTTCTGGATTCGCATGTTAGCATGAGCAATTTGAGTACTTGTGGGTCGACCACAGACTCCAATTGACAAAAATATGACCACTTTAGTGAACATCAGTCCATTCTCTGGCAGTTTTGAAAGTATTTCATTTTCACGTGCGGTTTTTGCCTCACCGCCCCAAAATTTCTTGTCTTCTATAGTGGAGATATCGTTTCCACATATATATTGATCGATGCCAGGAATGCCCTTTTGTTCTTGGCTTTCATGTGCATGAGTTACAGCATGCCATCCAGCGAAAACAAGGAGAATAAGGCATATAGCGCTGGATTTTCTTCTATTCTGACAAAATGAGATTGCGGATCATAGAGCATCTGCGAGAAGATGCGTTACGTCCTTCTGAAGGGACTAATGTCTATAAGAACATAATCTCTCAAATTTCCTTCAAAAGAAGTGCCAATGGTTATAGAAACTTGTCGAAAAACATCGACGAATGATGTTCTTTGACTTTCGAGGCCAAAAAGTCCTGCTTAAGGCCGTGTTGAGGTACTCAGGGCCTCTGGCATAGCGGATTATTTACGGATCTGCATGCTCGCGCGATCAGTTTGAGTACTTATGGATCGACAACAAAATTGTGACTGTTTTAGTGAACATCTGTCCATTCTATGCCGATCCTTGAAAGTACTTCATTTTCTCGTCGCTTTTTTGCTGAATAGCCCAAAATTTCTTGTCCTCTATAGTGGAATATTGTTTCCACATATATATTGACCCGATCTGCGGAATGCCCTTTTGTTCTTAGCTTTCCGCAGCGCGGATTCTGACATGCCATCCGGGAAAACAAGGAGAATCGGGCATAGATGATGTTGGGTGGAACCCTAATTAAATCGATCTTTCACGTTTGGAGGGATCCTCGGAGGAACACGAAGAGCAGCGGAAGAACACGAGGAAATCACGGGGAAGAGCGAGAGAGACACTCAACCGACAAGAGATCAATCACACAAGGTCTAGATCATGAAGCACAGGTGATACATGGTCCAAAATCAACAAGGAAAGATACAAAGGTAACGTTCTTCTCCGGAGGAGGTCTTGAATCCACGAGGGATCTTCCGTATAGGGTCTTGAATCCGATGGATCTTCTCCTGAGCGGAGGTCTGATCTCCGTGGAGAAATCTTGGTGGATGAGCAAAGGCTCTCACACACAAATATGAGCTAATCAATGCTAAGTCCCAAAGTGAGGAGAGGGGTCCTATATATAGAGTGCAGGGAGAAGGGTACATGGGCTCAGCCCAACAGCAGCGCCTGGTATTGGCTGGATGATCGAGGCGAGGTCCGAATGATCTGGCGGTCCGGATGATCCGGGTGGGGTCCCGGATGAGCGGAGGTCGGCTGAGTGGCGGACAGGTCGGATGTCGGCTGGAGGTCCGGACGTCCGGGCGAGATCGGATGATCCGGGCTGGGTCGGATGATCCGGCTTCAGCGTGGAGGATTCTGTTGCCTTGGTGGAGTTAGCGGATCATCCGGACGAGTCGGATCATCTGGCCGTGTCCGGATCGTCCGGACCTCCGTCCGGATCGTCCGGCCTCTCTGATCTGGTTGCTTTCTCCTCTCCGTCTTCGTGTATGTCTTCGCTTCCAATTCTCCTTGTTTTCTAGTCTCTTCATGGTCGACTCCTTGGTGCACAGTATGGATAGAGTTTCCGTTTGAGGTAGTAACCATGTCTCATGTGAATCGAAGGAGAGTTGTGAGAGGTGATGTCACCTCGGTTTCAAGAGCTCTTGCGTGCTCGAGTCATCGGTCCTTGTGGTGTTGTAGGTGTTGATGTAGAGTCCATGGGGATGATGGAAGGATGCTCGCATCATATCCCTCCTTGAAAGGATCCGACCTCGGATCTAGTTCTTCATCACCATGGAAAGCGAGGGTCTTTGGCGTTGAAGGTGTCGCTCATGTTGTACTTGTCGCTTGGTATGTCGAGCTTGTAGGCGTTGTTGTTGTAGCGTGCTAACACCTTGAAGGGTCCATCGGCTCGAGTAGAAGTTTGGACTTGCGTTAGTTGAGGAAGCGTTCCTTGCGAAGGTGTAGCCACGAGATCGCCTATGTTGAAGATCATGGGTTGCTTGTTCATGTTGAGCTTGGTCGCTAGTCGTTGTACTTGGCGCTCGATGGTGTTTCTTGTATCTTCATGCATCTTCTTGATGTAGCTTGCGGGCACTTGCGTCGAGGTTGGGCGCTCTTGTAGAGGTAAGGTAGGATGTCAATGGGGACAATGGGTTGAAGCCGTGAAGCGACCTCGAAGGGGACTTGCGGTCGTCGAATGTCTTCTTGCGGTTGTAGGAGTACTCGGCGATGGGTGAACCGCCTCCACTCCTTGATGTTCTTCTTGATCAACACGAAGTAGAGTGGAAGCGTCCGGTTTGTCACCTCCGTTTGGCCGTCGGTTTGAGGATGGTATCGGATGAGAACAAGAGCTAGATTCGAGCTTGGCGCAAGAGTATTCAAAAGTAACTCAAGAACTTGGCGTCGCGATCGGAGCGATTGACTTTGTTACTCCATGGGCGCAAGATTTCCTACAAAATAGATTTGCAATATGTGAAGCATCGTCTACTTTGTTGCAAGGAATGAAATGTGCCATTTTGAAATCCGTCCTACAACAACAAATCTGAGTCCTTTCCATTTTGAGTTCTAGGCAAACCAAGTATAAAGTCCATGCTAATGTCTTCCCAAGGTTGATAAGGAATAGGAAGAGGCATGTAAAGACCATGAGATTGAGCTTTTGACTTAGCTTTGCGGCATGTTGGGCATCGGGTGGTGAAGCGTGAGGCGTCTGAAACATCTTGGGCCAAAAGTAGTTCTTGGAGGCGTGGCGAAGGTCTTGTCGCGTCCAAAATGTCCCATGAGTCCACCTCCATGAGCCTCTTACAAAAGTAGCAAGCGAAGAAGACTTCGGGTATGCAAAGTTTGTTAGCTCTCATAAGATAACCATCCTTGAGGTAATATTGTTCCCAAGATGTATCGTCAAACATTTAGCATAATGAGGTGCAAAGATGGATCACTAGCATACAAATCTTTGATGTGCTCAAAGCCAATAACATTCAACTCAAGTTGGGTGACAAGCGTGCATATCGTGAAAGTGCATCGGCAACTACATTTTCCTTGCCCTTAATGTACTTGATCACATATGGAAAAGATTCAATAAATTCACTCCATTTGGCATGGCGCTTGTTCAATTTAGTTTGACCTTTTAAGTACTTAAGTGTTTCATGATCGGTATGGGTGACAAACTCATGAGGTCTAAGATAATGTTCCCAAACATGTAGCACCGCACTAAAGCATACAATTCTTTGTCATACAGGATAGTTAAGTTGAGCACGGAGAGTTTTCACTAAAATAAGCAATGACTCGTTTTCTTGCATTAAAACTCCATGAATTCGGTACCACTTGCATCACAATGGACCTCAAAAGTTTTGTCAAAATTGGGCAAAGCAAGAATTGGAGCATGAGTAAGCAAAGACTTGAGCTCATCAAAAGCGTTGGATTGCAAGGTCCCCAAACAAAAGGTATTCTTCTTACTCAAAGCATGCAAAGGGCTGCAATAGTGCTAAAGTTTTTCACAAGCGGCGATAAAACACACTGAAGACCAAAACTTCGCACTTGTTGCAAATTTGTGGGTTGGGGCCAAGTTTTAATTGCTTTGATCTTAGTTTCATCAACATGGACACCCTTGGAAGAGACAATGAAACCAAGAAAACCACTTTGTCAACTCCAAAAGTGCATTTTTTCAAGTTGGCATAAAGACTTTCTTTTGAAGTGTTTGCAAAACAAGCTTAACATGATCAAGATGCTCTTTCATGGTTTTGCTAAACACAAGAATATCATCAGTAAACCACAACAAAGATTCCAATGTATGGGCCGAAGTACATGATGCATGAGGAGCACAAAAGTTAAGGAGCTTCAGACAAACCCATAGGCATAACCAACCATTCATATAAGCCAAATTTTGTTTTGAAAGCGGTTTCCATTCATCACCCTCATGAATCGGTTTGATAATAGCCACTTTTAAGATCAATTTTTGAGAAAAAGTTGGCTCCACTAAGTTCATCAAGCATATCATCTAAGCGAGAATGGGATGCCTATATCGCACGGTGATAGCATTTATGGGTCTACAATGGAACTGGCGGAAAGTTCCATCGGGCTTAGGCACAAGAATAGCAGGAGCGGCACAAGGGCTTAAGCTTTCCGTACATGACCGTTGTCGATTAGTTGTTGTACTTGCCGTTGAATCTCCTTGGTTTCTTGGGATTGACACGGTATGGAGCTTTGTTTGGAAGTGGTGCTCGGGTATGAGATCGATTCGATGCTCAATGCCTCGTAGAGGAGGTAGACCGGAGGTAGCTCATCGGAAACATCTTGAAATTCTGTAAAAGAGATTGAAACACCAAAGGTAGCTCATGAGTGGTGTTAGTTTTGGTTCTCCATCCTTGCACACAAGGACAAAGTGCATCACACTCGATGGGTTCTCACACACTTCCCTCATCTCATGTTTGGTGGCGAATAGTATGAGGTTTTCTCTCTCTAAGGCGCTCAAATTTGGCTTGTGGCTCTCACTCACTTTTGATGGCTCACTTTCTCCTCTTCTCTCTTTGGTTGGTGGCTTGTTTGTCGGCTATCACTTGACTAGGAGACATGGGTGCGTGGGACATATTCTTTGCCTTTCATCTTGAAGCTATAGTGGTTTGTCGCCCATTGTGGTAGACACCACAGTCAATTGCCATGGCCGACCAAGGAGGAGGTGGCAAGCAGTCATGGGACCACATCACACTCCAAAGTGTCTTCATATGCACCGATTTTGAAGGATACTTGGACCGTATGCTCAACTTCGTATAGTCTGGGAGTCCTTAGCCATTGAACCTTGTATGGTTGCGGATGCTTCTTCTTGACCAATTGGAGCTTGGAGCATAGTTCTTCGCTTGCCAAGTTGTGGCAACTACCTCCATCGATGATGACCTTGCGGATCTCCATTGATGCGGCCTTTGTGTGGAAGATGTGGCATCGTTGGTCTTCTTCTTGGTGATGTTGAAGTGTCAAGACTATGGAGACAACAAGAGCGGGGCTTGTATCTTCATCACAAAAGACTTGATCATCTTCATCCTCGTTGATCTTGATTGCATGGCCACTTGCTAATAGCGTCCATTTCATCTTCACTCATTGAGTCGTGGGTGCCATCGTCGTTGAGTATCATGGTGCGCTTGTTGGTGCATTCCTATGACTTGTGGCCTCGGCGCCGCATAAGTAAAACACTGAAGGAGCTTGTCTTGGCGGTCTCATCGGTTGGAGTAGATGATGTACCTGGCTTGGAGTTGCTTGTAGTAGGAGGAGACGACTTGAACTTGTAGAAGTTTTCTTGTAACTTGACTTGTCGTCGTTGCTTGGAAAAGGCTTGGTTGAAGTCGAAGTTGGAGTAGTTGTTGAAGCTTGGTTGTTGGAGGCCGTATGTCTTGGATGAGTACTTGGCGTGCTTGAAGTCATCTTGCACTTGTCGTTCGCCTTTATAGCTTGGTGTCTGAGCTCAATGAGGTTGGAGTAGGGTTGGAAGTCGGCAATCTTCTTGATGGGATGGTTGAGTCCATTCAAGAATCGTGCCATTGTTTGCTCATCATCCTCCGTGACATTGGCTCGAATCATGGCAATCTCCATTTCCTTGTAGTATTCTTCAACACTCTTTGTTCCTTGCTTGAGGTTGTAGCTTTTGAAGAGATCACGGTTGTAGTAGGTGGGCACAAAGCGTGCTCTCATGACATCCTTCATTTGAGCCCAAGTGGTGATTGGAGGTTCACCTCTTGCTTGTCGGCTCAAGGACTTGTTCCCACCATATGAGCACATAGTCTTGGAACTCAAGTGATGCCATAGCGATCTTCTTCTCTTCCTCATAGTTGTGTAAGCGAAAGATTTTGTCGACCTTCAATGCCCATGAGAGGTACTCTTGGGATCATTGGTTACATTGAACTTGGGCATTGTGAACTTGAGCTTGCCATAGCGATGTTCTTCATTGTTTTGAGGTCGATGTTGATGATGGCGTTCTTGGCGTGGAGGTAATCATCCTCATGTTGCTCTTGGCGAGGAGGAAGTCCATGATCAACTTGCTCTTGTTGGCCTTGAGGTTGAGGATGAGCTTGAGGAGCTTGTGGAGGCTTGTGGGGCTTGGCGTTGCGCCGCGCGGATGGTAGTTCCTCTCTTGTATTTCTTCTCGAAGTGCTTCCTCTTGATTGCGCCTTCGCGATTGCGGTTGGCAAGGCTCGACTTGATGCTTGAAGGCGCGTTCGCCTCAAGAGCTTGTGCTTCGTTGATGTTGTTGAAGCGTTGAGCCTCGGCGTCTTGTTGCTCTTGGTGTAGGCGCCCTCGTTCTTGTTCTTATTCTTGGCGAAGGCGTTGTCGTTCTTGAGCTTGAGCAAGCGCCACTTAGTGCGATTGAGGGCGAGAACTTGTTCATCAACTTGTTCTTGGGTATGCTTGTCATGTAGCGGGTTGCGAGATGCATAGCGATCTTGTGTGTGACTCGTCGAAAAATGTTCGATGGCGGTGTACTTGTGTCGGAGAAGGAGTCGTCGGATGGCGACTTGAGTGGCTCCGTCTTGAGTGTGAAGAGTTAAATCGCGGTTCAACAACAAAGCGCGGATCTCGTCCATTCTTGCATCGTTCTCTTTCTTGTCTTGCGTCGAGTTTGTTGTCGAAATGTCAGCGTGTCGTTTCTCGGAGATCGCAAAGTCGGTGGAGAGGTTGTCGATCGTTCGCTCATTGCTTGTTGCTCTTGATGGAAGCTCGTTCTTGGCATAAAGAGGTGGCTCTTGGTGACGTATGATGACATGTCGTCGTCTTGCTTTCGATGAAGAGTTGATTTGTAGAAGAACTTGGCCTATCCATCATTTCAAGCAAATTGTGAGTGGTAGAAGGAAGAATGAATACCAATGCCTTTGACCGAAGTTGAAGATGAATCAAGTTCACTCAAATGCGGACAATGAAATAGCACTATTGGTACCGATCCTTGTCGATTCTCACACCTACACAAGTAAAAGCTTTTGGTGGAGCTTCGTTAGGATGGTGGCACAAAATTGATTGCAATTGTTAGCTTGACTCAAAATGTTGAAGAAGATTCACAAATTCGCATATGCAACAAGTAGACCAAGCAAGTAGTGGTACGGGAAACACTGCATAAATAGATAAATGGGATTGTGCAAACCAAAATTGAGCCAAAATGTGGAATCCACGAAAATGCTCTTGTTGCACAATACTAGAGAACGTTAACACGATTGCACAATAGGCGGATCACGGGCTTGTGCACAACCTACTAGGCAAAAATGCAGCGATCTCTATCCCATTATGCTATATGTATGGTATTTGATTGCAATGATCCAAGATGATCTTATATGACAATCTTAATGTTGTATGATGCTATGCTTGTTGCTTATAAGCTCTTTGCTTATCTTTCCTCTTTGCTTAAAAGCTTGAGTGGCTCTATCTCTTTTGAGCTCTTTTCTTATGCAAACTTGACAAACTAAGATAGCAATTGTGTATCACGATGACAACTTTGTGACACACAAGTTGATTCGAGATATGCACCTCAAAGGTATGATTGATATGGTGTATGCAACTAATGTGCACAAGTCACGTTGCGGCAATACTCAATGGCTAGTCTCGGTGGGTAAGCAGCATAAAAGATGGTATATGATGGCTATCAATGCAATTGCAAGGTATGACAAAGATGTAAATCGATGTTACCGTCCGTGCGAAGGTGAGTAGCCGACCAAAATGGCGTTTGTTGTTGATGTCACACAGCGCCTAGATAGCGAAACACAAAGGACACGGAAATCTCACTCAAATTGTCGAACTCAACTTGAATGGAAATCTGGAGGTTGTGTCTTGGGGTTTTGCAAATGGAAGTGGTGGTAGATAGGGTGGGGAGGTGTATGTATGTGTGGGTGGTAGTGGAGGTGGAGGAGAGCTGCGGGATTGCGGTTTGGCGAGGAAGCGGATGATCCGGGCAGGGCGGATGATCCGGGCGAGTCCGGATGATCTGGGACTTGGTCCGGATGATCGAGGCAGGTCGACTCCATACGAGGAACTGCTCGGGAAGAACACGAAAATGGGGTGGAATTTGATGATTTGGGGATTTTGGGTGGATTTGAGGGGAGAAGGTGGGGAAACACAAGATCCACGAGTTACACACGAATCCACGGATCAAAAACAACAAAACATCATCAAAACTAACAAATCACAAAAAATTTTGGGGGTATTTTGTGGGGATTTTGGGTTTTAGGGCGAAAACAACAAAATCAAGCTTGAAATCACGGTGGGGCTCCAAAAGCGTGATCAGCGTGGCTCATGATACCATATGATGTAGGGTGGAACCCTAATTAAATCGATCTTTCACGTTTGGAGGGATCCTCACGGAGGAACACGAAGAAGCAGCGGAAGAACGAGGAAATCACGGGGAAGAGCAGAGAGACACTCAACCGACAAGAGATCAATCACACAAGGTCTAGATCATGAAGCCAGAGTGATACATGGTCCAAAATCAACAAAGGAAAGATACAAAGGTAACCGTTCTTCTCCGGAGGAGGTCTTGAATCCACGAGGGATCTTCCGTATAGGGGTCTTGAATCCGATGGATCTTCTCCTGAGCGGAGGTCACGATCTCCGTGGAGAAATGCAGTGGATGAGCAAAGCTCTCACACACAAATATGAGCTAATCAATGCTAAGTCCCAAAGTGAGAGAGGGGTCCTAAATATAGAGTGCAGGCGAAGGGTACATGGGCTCAGCCCAACCGCCGCCTGGCGCTGGCGGATAATCCGGACGAGTCCGGATGATCCGGGCGATCCGATGATCGGGTGGGGTCCGGATGGCCGGAGGGTCGGTGAGTGGCGGCGGCAGGTGGATGTCGGTGGAGGTCCGGGACGTTGAGGCGAGGAGTCGGATGATCCGGCTTCGGCGTGGAGGTTACATTGCCTCACGGTGGAGTTAGCGGATCGTCCGGACGAGTCGGATCATCGAGCTCTGTCCGGATCGTCAAGACCTCCGTCCGGATCGTCCGGCCTCTCTGGTCCTGGTTCTTTCTCCTCTCCGTCTTCGTGTATGTCTTCCGCTTCCGATTCTCCTTGTTTCCTAGTTTCTTCATGGTCGACTCCTTGGTGCCTAAGTATGCATAGAGTTTCCGTTTGAGGTAGTAACCATGTCTCATGTGAATCGAAGGAGAGTTGTCAGAGGACTGATGTCACCTCGGTTTCAAGAGCTCTTGCACGTGCTCGAGTCATCGGTCCTTGTGGTGTTGTAGGTGTTGATGTAGAGTCCATGGGGATGATGGATGGATGCTCCGCATCAATAGAGCATCTGCAGAAAGGTACTTTTGTCCCTACTAGGTGGGCTAATGTCTATAAGCAACATAATCTCTATAATTTCCTTCAAAAGTGCCAATGGGTTGGAAACTTATGCGAAAAACAATGACGAATGATGTTCTTTGACTTTCAGGGCCAAAAAGTCCTGCTTATGGACGGATTTGAAGGTACTCCGGGCCTCCTAGTGCAAGCGGGGGGTATTTTATGGATTCGCATGCTCGTCGTGAGCAATTTGAGTACTTGTGGGTCCGGCACAGACTCCGAATGACAAAAATATGACCGTTTTAGTGAACATCTGTCCATTCTCTCGCAGTCTTTGAAAGTACTTCATTTTGTCGTGCGCTTTTTGCCTGACCGCCCCAAAATTTCCTGTCTTCTATAGCGGAGATATCTTTTCCACATATATATTGATCGATGCCAGGAATGCCCTTTTGTTCTTGGCATTCACGTGCATGAGTTACAACATGCCATCCGTGAAAACAAGGATTTTCTTCAATTTACGGCCAAATGAAATGGCCCAGATCATAAACATCTGCGAAAATACGTTTGTCCCTACCAAGGGGGCTAATGTCTATAAGGAACATAATCTCTCAAATTTCCTTCAAAAGGAAGTGCCAATGGGTACATAAACTTGTAAGTGAAAAACAGCGACGAATGATGTTCTTTGACTTTCAGGGCCAAAAAGTCCGGCTTAAGGCTCTATTTGAGGATAGTCCGGGCCTCTGGCATAGCGAGGTATTTTCTGGATTCATTACGCGCTTGTGACAGTTTGAGAACATAAAGGTCGGACCACAGACTTGAATGACAAAATTATGAAGCGATTTGTTGAACATCTGTCCATTCTATGGCGATCCTTGAAAGTACTTCATTTTCTCATGCGCTTTTGCTGGCCCAAGATTTCTTGTCCTCTATAGTGGAGATATCATTTCCACATATATATTGACCGATGCCAGGCAATGCCCTTTTGTTCTTGGCATTCATGTGCATGATTCTGACATGCCATCTAAGCGAAAACAAGGAGAATAAGGCATATAGCCGCTGGATTTTTTTCAATTCTGGCGAATGAGATTGCGGATCATAGGCGTCTGCGAGAAAATGCGTTTGTCCCTACCAGGGGACTAATGTCTATAAGGAACATAATCTCTCAAATTTCCTTCAAAAGGAAGTGCCAATGGTTGTAGAAACTTATGCGAAAAACATCGACAAATGATGTTCTTTGACTTTCGGGGCCAAAAGTCACCTTAAGGCCGTGTTGAGGATAGGCGGACCTCGTAAGCATAATGAAAGTATTTTCTTGATTATACGCATGCCACCTTGATTCGAGTACTTATGGGTCAACCACGGAATCCGAATAATGAAATTATGACCATTTTAGTGAACATCTGTCCATTCTATGGCGGTCCTTGAAAATACTTCATTTTCTCGTCGCTTTTTGCTGGCCTTTAAAATTCCTTGTCCTCTATGGTGGAATATTGTTTCCACATATATATTGGTGATGCAGGCAATGCCCTTTTGTTCTTGGCTTTCCGCGCATGAGTTCTGACATGCCATCCGGCAAAAACAAGGAGAATAAGGCATATAGCCGCTGGATATTCTTCAATTCTGACCAAATGAGATTGCGGATCATAGAGCATCTGCGAACGTCGTTTGTCCCTACCGGGGGCTAATGTCTATAAGCAACAATCTCTCAAATTTCCTTCAAAAGGAAGTGCCAATGGGTTGAAACTTGTCGAAAAACAGCGACGAATGATGTTCTTTGACTTTCAGGGCCAAAAAGTCCTGCTTAAGCCCGTATTTGAGGGTACTCCGGGCCTCCTGGCTCAAGCGGGGAGTATTTTCTGGATCTGCACGCTCACCGTGAGCAGTTTGAGTACTTGTGGATCCGACACGGACTCCGAATGACAAAATTGTCACCGTTTTAGTGAACATCTGTCCATTCTATGGCAGTCCTTGAAAGTACTTCATTTTCTCGTGCGCTTTTTGCCTGACTGCCCCAAAATTTCTTGTCCTCTATAGTGGAGATATCGTTTCCACATATGTATTGACCGATTCAGGAATGCCCTTTTGTTCTTGGCTTTCCGCGCATGAGTTACAATATTTTCTTCAATTCTGGCCAAATAAGATTGCGGATCATAGAGCATCTCGAGAAAGGTATGTTTGTCCCTACTAGAGGCTAATATCTCTAAGCAACATAATCTCTCGAATTTCCTTCAAAGGAAGTGCCAATGGGTTGAAACTTGTGCGAAAAACAGCGACGAATGATGTTCTTTGACTTTCGGGCCAAAAGTCCTACTTAAGACTGAATTTGAGGTACTCCGCCTCTGGGCGGCGGGGAGTATTTTTTCAGATTATGCGCTCGTTGCGAGCAGTTTGAGTATTTATGGGTCCGACCACGGACTCTAATGACAAAATTATGACCGTTTTAGTGAACATCAGTCCATTCTATGGCGATCCTTGAAAGTACTTCATTTTCTCGTGCGCTTTTTGCTGGCCCCCAAAATTTCTAGTCCTCTATAGTGGAATATCGTTTCCACATATATATTGACCGATGCGAAATTCCCTTTGGTTCTTGGCTTTCACGTGCATGAGTTACTGACATGCCATCCGGCAAAAACAAGGAGAATAAGGCATATAGCCGCTGGATTTTCTTCAATTCTGACCAAATGAGATTGCCGGGTCATAGAGCATCTGCGAGAAAATGCGTTTGTCCCTACCAAGGGCTAATGTCTATAAGGAATATAATCTTTACGGATTGGACACTGCGCCATGAGCAGTTTGAGAACTTGTGGGTCCGACCACGGACTCGAATAACAAAAGCTGACCGTTTTAGTGAACATCTGTCCATTCTATGGTAGTCCTTGAAAGTACTTCATTTTCTCGTGCGCTTTTTGCCTGAATGGCCCAAAATTTCTTGTCCCCTATAGTGGAGATATTGTTTCCACATATATTGACCGATGCCGGGAATACCCTTTTGTTCTTGGCTTTCCGCGCGCATGAGTTCTGACATGCCATCCGGTGAAAACAAGGAGAATAAGGCATATAGCCGCTGGATTTTCTTCAATTCTGACCAAATAAGATTGCCGGATCATAGAGCATCTGCGAGAAAGGTATGTTTGTCCCTACCAGGGGGGCTAATGTCTCTAAGCAACATAATCTCTCGAATTTTCTTCAAAAGGAAGTGCCAATGGGTTCAGAAACTTGTCTGAAAAACAGCGACGAATGATGTTGTTTGACTTTCAGGGCCAAAACGTCCTGCTTAAGACTGAATTTGAGGGTACTCCGCGCCTCCTGGCGTGAGCGGGGAGTATTTTTTTCGATTCACACGCTCGCTGCGAGCAGTTTGAGCACTTATCGGGCCGACACGGACTCCTAATGACCAAATTATGACCGTTTTAGTGAACATCAGTCCATTCTATGGCAGTCCTTGAAAGTACTTCATTTTCTCGTGCGCTTTTTGCCGGACTACCCCAAAATTTCTTGTCCTCTATAGTGGACATATCGTTTCCACATATATTGGTGATGCAGGAATGCCCTTTTGTTCTTGGCTTTCCGTGCATGAGTTACAACATGGCAGCCGTGAAAACAAGGAGAATAAGGCATATAGCCTCTGGATTTTCTTCAATTTACGGCCAAATGAGATTGCCCGGATCATAGAGCATCTGCAGAAAGGTACGTTTGGCCCTACCAAGGGGGCTAATGTCTATAAGGAACATAATCTTTCTGGATTCACACACTCGTCGCGAGCAGTTTGAGAACTTGTGGGTCCGTCACGGACTCCGAATGACAAAATTATGACCGTTTTAGTGAACATCTGTCCCTTCTATGGCAGTCCTTGAAAGTACTTCATTTTCCCGTGCGCTTTTTGCCAAACCGCCCCAAAATTTCTTGTCCTCTATAGTGGAGATATCATTTCCACATATATATTGACCGATGCAGGGAATGCCATTTTGTTCTTGGCTTTCCGTGCATGAGTTCTGGCATGCCATCCGGTGAAAACAAGGAGAATAAGGCATATAGCGGTGGATTTTCTTTAATTCGGCCAAATAAGATTGCGGATCATAGAGCATCTGCGAAAGATCGTTTGTCCCTACCAAGGGACTAATGTCTATAAGGAAAATAAACTCTCAAATTTCCTTCAAAGGAAGTGCCAATGGTTATAGAAACTTGTCAGAAAAACATCGACAAATGATGTTCCTTGACTTTCGAGGCCAAAAGTCACCTTAATGCGTGTTGAGGATAGTCCGGGCCTCCTAAGCATAAGCGAGTATTTTCTGGATTAGCATGCCGCATGCGAGCAGTTTGAGTACTTATGGGTCCGACCACGGACTCGAATGACAAAATTATGACCATTTTAGTGAACATCTTTCTATTCTATGGCAGTCCTTGAAAGTACTTCATTTTCTCGTCGCTTTTTGCTGGCCCTAAAATTTCTTGTCCTCTATAGTGGAATATCGTTTCCACATATATATTGACCGATGCAGGGAATGCCCTTTTGTTCTTGGCTTTCCGCGCATGAGTTCTGACATGCCATCCGGTGAAAACAAGGAGAATAAGGCATATAGCCGTTGGATTTTCTTCAATTCTGACCAAATGAGATTGCCCGGATCATAGAGCATCTGCAGAAAGGTATGTTTGTCCCTACCAGGGGGGCTAATGTCTCTAAGTGACATAATCTCTCGAATTTCCTTCAAAGGGAAGTGCCAATGGGTTCAGAAACTTGTCTGAAAAATAGCGACGAATGATGTTCTTTGACTTTCAGGGCCAAAAATTCCTGCTTAAGACTGAATTTGAGGGTACATCGCGCCTCCTGGCGCGAGCCGGGAGTATTTTTTTGGAATCGCGCGCTCCCTGCGAGCAGTTTGAGTACTTATGGGTCCGACACGGACAACTAATGTCAAAATTATGACCGTTGTAGTGAACATCAGTCCATTCTATGGCAGTCCTTGAAAGTACTTCATTTTCTCGTGCATTCTTGTCCTCTATAGTGGAGATATCGTTTCCACATATATATTGACCGATGCCAGGAATTCCCTTTTGTTCTTGGCTTTCACGTGCATGAGTTACAACATGCCATCCGGCAAAAATAAGGAGAATAAGGCATATAGCCGCTGGATTTTCTTCAATTTACTGCCAAATGAGATTGCCCGGATCATAGAGCATCTGCAGAAAGGTACGTTTGTCCCTACCAAGGGGCTAATATCTATAGGGAACATAATCTTTTGGATTGAGACACTTCGCTTGAGCGGTTTGAGAACTTGTGAGTCCGACCACGGACTCGAATGACAAAATTGTGACCGTTTTAGTGAACATCTTTCCATTCTATGGCGGTCCTTGAAAGTACTTCATTTTTCTCATGCGCTTATTGCACGAATAGCCCAAAATTTCTTGTCCTCTATAGTGGAATATCGTTTCCACATATATATTGACCGATGCGGGAATGCCCTTTTGTTCTTGGCTTTCCAGCGCATGAGTTCTGACATGCCATCCGTGAAAACAAGAATAAGGCATATAGCCCTGGATTTTCTTCAATTTATGGCCAAATAGATTGCGGGATCATAGAGCATCTGCGAAAAGATGCGTTTGTCTCTACAAGGGGCTAATGTCTATAAGCAACATAATCTCTCGAATTTCCTTCAAAGGAAGTGCCAATGGGTTGAAACTTGTGCGAAAAAGCAATGACGAAAGATGTTTCTTGACTTTCGGGCGAAAAAGTCACCTTAAGACTGAATTTGAGGTACTCCGCGCCTCCTTGCTTGTGCGAGTATTTTTTGGACTCGTCACGATCACCTGCGAGCAGTTTGAGTACTTATGGGTCCGACCACGGACTCTAATGACAAAATTATAACCGTTTTAGTGAACATAAGTCCGATCTATGGCTGTCCTTGAAAGTACTTTATTTTCTCTTGCGCTTTTTGCTGGCCTTACTGAAATTTCTTGTCCTCTATAGTGGAATATCATTTCCACATATATATTGACCGATGCCGAGAATGCCCTTTTGTTCTTGGCTTTCACTTGCATGAGTGGCGGCATGCCATCCGTGAAAACAAGGAGAATAAGGCATATAGCCGCTGGATTTTCTTCAATTCTGACCAAATGAGATTGCGGATCGTAAAGCATCTGCAAAAAGAATGCGTTTGTCCCTACCAAGGGGCTAATGTCTATAAGGAACATAATCTTTCTGGATTGAGACACTACTTGTGACAGTTTGAGAACTTGTGGGTCGAACCACGGACTCGAAGGACAAAATTATGATCGTTTTAGTGAACATCTGTCCCTTCTATGGCAGTCCTTGAAAGTACTTCATTTTCTCGTGCGCTTTTTGCCTGAATGGCCCAAAATTTCTTGTCCTCTATAGTGGAGATATCGTTTCCACATATGTATTAACCGATGTCGGGAATGCCCTTTTGTTCTTGGCTTTCACGCGCATGAGTTCTGACATGCCATCCGTGAAAACAAGAGAATAAGGCATATAGCCACTAGATTTTCTTCAATTCTGGCGAAATGAGATTGCCGGATCATAGAGCATCTGCGAGAAAATACGTTTGTCTCTACAAGGGGGCTAATGTCTATAAGCAACATAATCTCTCGAATTTCCTTCAAAGGAAGTGCCAATGGGTTGAAACTTATGCGAAAAGCAGCGACGAAAGATGTTCCTTGACTTTTAGGGCCAAAAGTCCTCGATAAGACTGAATTTGAGGTACTCCGCGCCTCTGGCCTTGGCGATATTTTTTTTTGGATTAGCAGCTCACATGAGCAGTTTGAGTACTTATGGGTCCGACAACGACTCCTAATGACAAAATTATGACCGTTTTAGTGAACATCAGTCCATTCTATTGCAGTCCTTGAAAGTACTTCATTTTCTCGTGTGCTTTTTGCCTGACTACCCCAAAATTTCTTGTCATCTTTAGTGGAGATACCGTTTCCCCATATATATTGACCTATGCCAGGAATTCCCTTTTGTTCTTGGCTTTCACGTGCATGAGTTACAGCATGCCATCCGGCGAAAACAAGAAGAATAAGGCATATAGCTGCTGGATTTTCCTCAATTTATGGCTAAATGAGATTGCCCGGATCATAGAGCATCTGCAGAAAGGTACGTTTGTCCCTACCAAGGGGGCTAATGTCTATAAGGAACATAATCTTTCTGGATTCAGACACTCGCCTCGAGCAGTTTGAGAACTTGTGGGTCCGACACGGACTCCGAATGACAAAATTATGACCGTTTTAGTGAACATCTGTCCCTTCTATGGCAGTCCTTGAAAGTACTTCATTTTCCCATGTGCTTTTTGCCTAACCGGCCCAAAATTTCTTGTCCTCTATAGTGGAGATATCGTTTCCACATATATATTGATCAATGCCAGGAATGCCCTTTTGTTCTTGGCTTTCACTCGCATGAGTTCTGACATGCCATCGGTGAAACAAGGAGAATCGGGCATATAACCGCTGGATTTTCTTCAATTCTGACCAAATGAGATTACCGGATCATAGAGCATCTGCGAAAATGCGTTTGTCGATTACCGAGGGCTAATGTCTATAAGCAACATAATCTCTCGAATTTCCTTCAAAAGGAAGTGCCAATGGGTTCAGAGACTTGTCTGAAAAACAGCGACGAAAGATGTTCCTTGACTTTCAGGGCCAAGAAGTCCTGCTAAAGACTGAATTTGAGGGTACTCCGCGCCTCTGGCCTTGGCAAGTGATATTTTTTTTGGATTCGCGCGCTCACCGGGAGCAGTTTGAGTACTTATGGGTCCGACAGGGACTCCTAATGACAAAATTATGAACGTTTTAGTGAACATCAGTCCATTCTATGGCAGTCCTTGAAAGTACTTAATTTTCTCGTGTGCTTTTTGCCTGACTGCCCCAAAAATTCTTGTCATCTATAGTGGAGATATCGTTTCCACATATATATTGACCGATCCCAAGAATTCCCTTTTGTTCTTGGCTTTCACGTGCATGAGTTACAGCATGCCATCCGGCGAAAACAAGGAGAATAAGGCATATAGCTGCTGGATTTTCTTCAATTTATGGCAAATGAGATTGCCCGGATCATAGAGCATCTGTAGAAAGGTACGTCTGTCCCTACCAAGGGAGCTAATGTCTATAAGGAACATAATCTTTCTGGATTCAGACACTCGCCGCGAGCAGTTTGAGAACTTGTGGGTCCGACACGGACTCCGAATGACAAAATTATGATTGTTTTAGTGAACATCTGTCCCTTCTATGGCAGTCCTTGAAAGTACTTCATTTTCTCGTGCGCTTTTTGCCTGAATGGCCCAAAATTTCTTGTCCTCTATAGTGGAGATATCATTTCCACATATATATTGACCGATGCCAGGAATGCCCTTTTGTTCTTGGCTTTCATGTGCATGAGTTACAGCATGCCATCCGTCGAAAATAAGGAGAATAAGGCATATAGCATTGGATTTTCTTCAATTCTGACCAAATGAGATTGCGGATCATAGAGCATCTGCGAGAAGATGCGTTTGTCCCTACCAAGGGGCTAATGTCTATAAGGAACATAATCTTTTACGGATTCGGACACTACTTGTGAGCAGTTTGAGAACTTGTGGGTCCGACACGGACTCCGAATGACAAAATTATGATCGTTTTAGTGAACATCTGTCCCTTCTATGGCAGTCCTTGAAAGTACTTCATTTTGCCGTGCGCTTTTTGCCTAACCGCCCCAACACTTCTTGTCTTCTATAGTGGAGCTATCGTTTCCACATATATATTGATCAATGCCAGGAATGCCATTTTGTTATTGGCTTTCACGCGCATGAGTTACACATAGCATCCGTGAAAACAAGGAGAATAAGGCATATAGCGCTGGATTTTGTTCAATTCTGGCCAAATGAGATTACGGGATCATAGAGCATCTGCATAAAGATCGTTTGTCTCTACCGGGGCTAATGTCTATAAGCAACATAATCTCTCGAAGTTCCTTCAAAAGGAAGTGCCAATGGGTTGAAACTTGTCGAAAACCAACGGCGAATGATGTTCCTTGACTTTCGGGGCCAAAAGTCCGCTTAAGGCTGAATTTGAGGTACTCCGGGCCTCCTAAGCATAAGCAGGGAGTATTTTTTGGATTCACTGGCGCTCGCTACTTGTGAGCAGTTTAGTACTTATGGGTGGGACATGGACTCAGAATGACAAAATTATGACCGTTTTAGTGAACATCTGTCCATTCTATGGCGGTCCTTGAAAGTACTTCATTTTCTCGTGCGCTTTTTCTGACTACCCCAAAATTTCTTGTCCTCTATAGTGGAATATCGTTTCCACATATATATTGACCAATGCCGGGAATGCCCTTTTGTTCTTGGCTTTCCGTGCATGAGTTCTGGCATGCCATCCGTGAAAAACAAGGTGAATAAGGCATATAGCCCTTTGGATTTTCTTCAATTCTGACCAAATGAGATTGTGATGAGGACATCAATACCATTGTTACACCCACAGCCCTGCTGCTATACATCTTGGACCAATTACTAGAGCTCATGCCCTTGACTA
Source organism: Aegilops speltoides (assembly GCA_021437245.1). NCBI lineage: Eukaryota > Viridiplantae > Streptophyta > Magnoliopsida > Poales > Poaceae > Aegilops > Aegilops speltoides. The sequence continues at coordinate 215,947,086 of CM038144.1, forward strand.
AATTACCGGTACTTTCGTTTCTTGGTAATGATTCTAATGTTCATGAGAATATGATCTTGCCTAAATTGGATACATTTGTTTTGCTTACAAATGAAGGGCCTAGCTTGGAGAAGGATGAACATTGGAGCAAGAACAAGCATGGAGATGATGGCATGCGCAAAGAGGACAAGAATGGAGTTACAAGTGATGATTTCGGGACTTTGAAGCCACCATAATGAGTGCATGAAGCCTTGGACGAAATATACAAGATGCCACTTCATAAATTTCGTCCGGAGGCTATTCTAGGTGCTTGCGTCACCTTATTATTGGGCGAGCCTATTTAATTTCGAAATACATTAGTATAGGCTATTTTTAGAGTCCGTATGTGTGGGGAAACAAGAGATAGGGTTAGTTTGGACCCCTCCACCAAGGGCCACGAAATTCTCCCCTCTTCCTCCATATATACAGCCCTTAGAACCTTTGTTTAGATTTTGGGTTTTGTTTAGATCAAAAGTTAGCCATAGCTGCAACCCGTGCCGTTTGTGTTCAGCGACCGGACAAAGCGTCCAGAACCCCACCTTGATCAATAAAGCTTTCATCTTATATTAATATCCAGTTGCAATCTCGGTTTCTTGCTTGTTCTTCATTTGCTCGCGAGAAATAGACCCTCGTGGTCGAGGTTGATGGTGCTCGGCGTGGTCAATAACCTCTCGGAGTTGGTTTAGCGATTGCTAAAGTAGCGGCGTCCTCGCCGCTTCGTAGTCGGATCGTCAAAATCGACTTCCACCAAGCGAAATCCACCATCTCATCGAAGGCGGGACACCTTTGCCTCTATCAAGTGGTATCAGATTTCCGGGTTGCTCGATGAGATTTTCTGATTTTAAGTAGTTTAGATCGAGTCATTCTTCATACCTACAGTCCACGAAAAAGCCAAAAAAAATTTAGGGTTAGGTCATCATATCCGAACCAATCGAGCCTTTGCATAATCTTTTACGTATTTGCGTTGTTGAATTTGCGGTTGCATCGTCGTGTCTAGTTCTTTGGTCTTAGAGTCTAGTCTTTTAGAGTTTGAGTTACGGTCATAAGTTGTCATGCCGCCGCCGCTGCATCATCGCCATACGCCATCTACCACCACCGCTTATCGCCACCGCTTGAATCCGTATCCATATACCACCACGCTGCCATATACCACCCGTTGCCATATACGATCAGCATTATCCACGCTTGAATCCGTATCCATATACCACCACGCTGCCATATACCACCACCGTTGCCATATACCACCACCATATATCCACCACCAATCCGAGTTCCTTGCATATTAGATTTGTTTGGGATCCATCTAATTTCGATTCATGTTTCCTTATGCGAGTAGGTTTGGATTCAGCAATCTTTGCCGTCCGTAGAAGGTTGGTTTCAAAAAAAAAGTCAAAACCACCCTCTGTTTAGGCCCAAAATTTTCCAAAAGCATACGGGACAAAAATTTTCGGCTATCCTATTTTAGGTGTTTCTAAGCGTATTGAGGCGATCGCCGTTATAGAAAGTTTTTTGACCCGTTTCGATTTTGGGTCGAGCGATCGAAAAAAAAAAATTGGTCGAAAAAATTTGGTCCCATCCTATCGATTTGACACAGGAAGAGTTTTGAGACACTCGCCATTATAGTGATTTTTAGCAAAAAAAAAAAGCGCAAAAAAAAAAGCGCAAAAAAAAAAGCGAAAAAAATTCAGAGTGTGCTCCTCCCTTGTTTACGTGCAGCGCCGTGATTTTGTTAGTGTTCTAGGCTCGCGTCTCTATACGGTCTAGCCTAGGACCAACCTGATCTACCGTCGTTGGCGTTTATTCAACTTTGCATCTCTGAATTGATTATTCTTGACCTACTTTTGCTACCATATTATAAGCCTTCCAGCTCCACATACATCTCGTCGTGCGTTTGGTTCTCCCAGTGTCGCTATAGCCAAGCTTTGAGAGTTTTGACTAGCGGTTGCCGATCACCTTTTCTTCTTTGGGTAAGGCTGGTAAAATTTGAGATTTGCTTGCCGGTTTGTGATGTCACCACACCACCACCACTTCCTAGTAGTCTGTGGGATCATATTCTTGTGTGTTTCTATTCTGCTAACCATGGCGGGATCACAAGCCGGAGGCTGATTGGGAGAACACGACGAACAAACAGCTACATGATAAGTTTCAGCAAATGATGATTGGACGAGGTGCAAGGCGTGCTAAACAGATTTGGCGAGGCCATGGAGAAGATAGATGGCATTGAGAAGGCGTTTGAAACAAAGCTTGATAGCAAGTTTGATGAATTGCTCGTGCGTTTTCCACAACCACCGCCGGCTGCACCTATCGCACCTCTGCAGCGACAACAACTCGCCCCTTCGAATCGGTATGGGCCAGGCTCAGCGTGTTCCTATTGAGCGAGGACAAAATTCTGGTGCAGCTGCTCTGCTGTTGGTGCTTCTTTGGCTCCTGCTCTGCTGCTGGTGGTGCAGGGAGGATGATGAGTATGTGGGCGATTATGAGGATGAGGTTGATCAACATCGAACTACGTGCAACCACCAGCACCACAACCACCGGTCGTCCACATGCAAATAATGGCAATATTAGGGCTCCCCTCAGTGCGAGATCATGACCATCTCCCTAAACTGAAATTGAATATTCCACCATTTGAGGGTAGATATGTTCTGATATATATCTTACTTGGGAGTTAGAAACTGAACAACGATTTACATGTTTACAATATCACGAGGAGAGGCGTGTTCCTGCTGCTTTTTGTGCTTTCACTAGCTTTGCATGTGTTTGGTGGTCGAACATTGTAGATTATATCTGTTCCAGCTACTTGGGCTGCTTTGAAAACTACTATGCGTACTCGTTGGGTTCCACCATATTATCAACGTGAATTACTTCAAAAATTGCAGCGCTTAAGACAAGGAAAAAACTACGTAGAAGAATATTATCGGGAATTACAAACTGGCTTGATTAGATGTGGTATTGTTGAGGAGAATGAAGCTATGCTTGCGTTTTACGGGTGGATTAAATAGAGATTCAGACCATTCTAGACTATAAGGATTATAATAATATCACTCGTTTATTCCATCTTGCTTGTAAAGCTGAGCGTGAAGTTCAGGATCGGCAGAGCATTGGCGGCGCACTAACTTTTCTGCGGTCGACCTTCATCATGGACACCGTGCATCATCTACTTCCTTGCACCATCACCTCCTTGGTGCCACCTCAACCGTGATACAAAGCGAGCACAACCACCACTATCGCCAAGAGCACACTGCCGGGCCTGCCTGAGCTCTTCTTCTTCCATGGCGTCAGCAGGGCACACAAGTGATATTATTTGTAAATCGTTGTAAGGAAGAGGACATTTTGCAGAGAATGCAAATCTCAGCGTGTGATGATTGCTACTAAGGATGGTGGGTATGAGTCCGCTAGTGACTATGATGAGGAGACTTTGGCTCTTATTACACATGAGGAACACGGTGGAGATGATTACGATCATGAGACACAATACATGGCTCTGAAGATCTTGGCGGTATGAATGTTTAGTTGCTCAGCGTGTTTTGAGTGTCAGGTTACACAAAGTGAGCAAAATCGGAGGCATAATTTGTTCCATACAAAGGGAGTTGTGAAGGAGCGTTCTATTAGCGTCATCATAGATGGAGGGAGCTGCAACAACTTGGCTAGCATGGAGATGGTGGAGAAGCTATCTCTCACCACAAGACCACATCCACATCCTTACTACATCCAATGGTTCAACAACAGCGGCAAGGTGAAGGTAACACGTCTTGTTAGTGTGCATTTTAGTATCTCTACATATCTGATTATGTTGATTGTGATGTGGTACCTATGCAAGCATGTTCCTTGTTACTTGGTAGACCATGGCAATTTGATAAAAATTCTGTACACCATGGTAGAAACAATCGATATACTCTTGTTCATAAGGATAAAAATATTACTTTGCTTCCTATGACTCCACAGTCCATTTTGAAAGATGATATTAATAGAGCTAATAAAGCAAAACAGGAGAAAATAAGAGTGAAAATCAGATTGTGGCAAAAGAATTTGAGCGACACATGAAGCCTAATAATAAACCATCTCTTGTTGTACGAAATTAAATTGAAAAGTGCATGTTTACTTGCCACCGTCGATATTGATGAGCTAGATTTTAGCAAATCTATTTGCTATGCTTTTGTGTGCAAAGAGGCATTATTTTCATTAGAGGGCGTGCCTTCCTCTTTGCCCCTATTGTCACTAACATTTTGCGGGAGTTATTGGCGTCTTTCCACAAGGCGTGCCAGGGATTACCACCTATTAGAGGATTGAGCATCAAATTGACTTAATTCGGTGCATCATTACCAACCGTGCACCATACCGTACCAATCCGGAGGAGCGAAGGAGATTATCGTCAAATCAGGGAGCTGCTCGACAAAAGGTTATATCTGCGAATCCCTTAGTCCTTGTCTTGTTCCTATTATTCTAGTGCGAAAAAGGATGGTACGTCACGTATGTGTGTTGATTGTAGAGGCATCAATAATATTACTATTAGTTATCGTCACCCTATTCCTAGGCTAGATGATATGCTTGATGAATTGAGTGGCTCTACAATATTCTCCAAAGTTGATTTGCGTAGTGGATACCATCAAATTCGTATGAAATTGGGAGATGAATGGAAAACAACATTTAAAACTAAGTTTGGATTATATGAGTGGTTAGTCATGCCTTTTGGGTTAACTAATGCACCTAGTACTTTCATGAGATTAATGAGCGAAGTTTCGTGCTTTCATTGGACGATTTGTGGTAGTCTATTTTGATGATATCTTGATTTATAGCAAATCTTTGGAAGAACATTTGGAACATTCGTGCTGTTTTAATGCTCTCGTGATGCCGTTTGTTTGGTAACCTTGGGAAGTGCACCTTTTGCACCGACCGAGTATCTTTTCTTGGCTATGTTGTTACTCCACGAGGAATTGAAGTTGATAAAGCCAAGATTGAAGCTATTGAGAGTTGGCATGCCCAAAGCAGTCACACAAGTGAGGAGTTTCCTTGGCCTCGCTGGTTTCTATAGGCGTTTTGTGAGAGATTTCAGCACCATTCTTTGCACCTCTCAATGAGCTTACAAAGAAGGATGTGCCTTTTGTTTGGGGTACCGCATGGGAAGAAGCCTTCACGGTATTGAAAGCTAAGTTGACACATGCTCCTTTACTCCAACTTCGATTTTAATAAGACTTTTGAGCTTGAATGTGATGCTAGTGGAATTGGATTAGGAGGTGTGTTATTACAAGATGGCAAACCTGTTGCATACTTTTACGAAAAATTGAGTGGGCCTAGTCTGAATTACTCTACTTATGATAAAGAATTATATGCTCTTGTTAGGACTTTAGAAACATGGCAACATTATTTATGGCCCAAAGAATTTGTTATACATTACGATCATGAATCTTTGAAACATATTAAAAGTCAAGCTAAACTGAATCGTAGACATGCTAAATGGGTTGAATTCATTGAGACTTTCCCTTATGTCATTAAACACAAGAAGGGTAAAAGAAAATGTTATTCTTGATGCATTGTCTAAATCGCTATACTATGCTTTCACAACTTGACTTCAAAATATTTGGTTTGGAGACCATCAAAGATCAATATGTGCATGATGCTGATTTTAAAGATGTATTGCAGAATTGTAAGAAGGAAGAACATGGAACAAGTTTGTCGTTAATGATGGATTTGTGTTCGTGCTAACAAGCTATGCATTCCAGCTAGCTCCGTTCGTCTTTTGTTGTTGCGGGAGGCGCATGGAGGAGGACTAATGGGACACTTTGGCGTGAAGAAGGCGGAGGGCGTACTTGCTACACATTTCTTTTGGCCAAAGATGAGGCGGGATGTTGGCGTTTTATTGCTCATTGCACTACATGTCAAAAAGCTAAGTCACGACTCAATCCTCATGGTTTATATATGCCTTTGCACGTACCTAGTGTTCCTTGGGAGGATATATCTATGGACTTTGTTTTAGGTTTACCTAGAACAAAGAAGGGAGGATAACATATTTGTTGTCGTGGATAGATTCTCGAAAATGGCACACTTTATACCATGTCATAAAAGCGATGATCTTTGTCAATGTTGCTGATTTGTTCTTTCGTGAAATTATTAAGCTTGCATGGTGTGCCAAATACTATTGTTTCAGATCGTGATACTAAATTTCTTAGCCACTTTTGGAGATGTTTATGGGCTAAGTTGGGGACTAAACTGCTTTTTAGTACTACTTGTCACCCCAAACGATGGACAAACTGAAGTAGTCAATAGAACATTGTCTACTATGCTTAGGGCTGTTCTAAAGAAAAATAAGAAAATGTGGGAGGAATGCTTGCCTCATATTGAATTTGCTTATAATCGTTCATTGCATTCTACTACTAAGATGTGCCCTTTTGAAGTTGTGTATGGTTTCCTACCTCGTGCACCTATTGATTTGTTGCCTCTTCCATCTTGGAGAAGGTTAATTTTGATGCTAAAGAGCGTGCTGAATTGATTTTAAAAATGCATGAGTTAACTAAGGAAAACATTGGCGTATGAATGCTAAATATAAACTTCTTTGGAGATAAGGGTAGAAAACATGTTGTGTTTGCACAGGAGATCTTGTTTGGTTACATTTGCGTGAGATAGATTTCTGATTTGCATAAATCAAAGCTAATGCCACGTCTTCTGCTGGTCCCTTTAAGGTGTTGGAGAAAGTAAATGATAATGCATATAAACTTGAGCTGCTGCAGATTTTGGGGTTAGTCCACTTTTAACATTGCAGATTTGAAGCCATATTTGGGTGAGGAAGATGAACTTCCGTCGAGGGCGACTTCATTTCAAGAAGGGAGGATGATGAGGACATCAATACCATTGTTACACCCACAGCCCTGCTGCTATACATCTTGGACCAATTACTAGAGCTCGCGCCGCCAACTAAATTACCGGTACTTTCGTTTCTTGGTAATGATTCTAATGTTCATGAGAATATGATCTGCCTAAATTGGATACATTTGTTTTGCTTACAAATGAAGGGCCTAGCTTGGAGAAGGATGAACATTGGAGCAAGAACAAGCATGGAGATGATGGCATGCATGAGAGGACAAGAATGGAGTTACAAGTGATGATTTCAGGACTTTGAAGCCACCATAATGAGTGCATGAAGCCTTGGACGAAATATACAAGATGCCACTTCATAAATTTCGTCCAGGAGGCTATTCTAGGTCTTCGTCACCTTATTATTGAGCCAGGCCCATGTAATTTCGAAATACATTAGTATAGGCTATTTTTAGAGTCCGTATGTGTGGGGAAACAAGAGATAGGGTTAGTTTGGACCCCTCCACCAAGGGCCACGAAATTCTCCCCTCTTCCTCCATATATACAGCCCTTAGGGCACCGTTTAGACTTTGGGTTTTGTTTAGATCAAAAGTTAGCCATAGCTGCAACCGCGTGCCGTTTGTGTTCAGCGACCGGACAAAGCGTCCACAGAACCCCACCTTGATCAATAAAGCTTTCATCTTATATTCGCAATATCAGTTGCAATCTCAGTTTCTTGCTTGTTCTTCGTTTGCTCGCGAAATAGACCCTCGTGGTCGGGTTGATCGTGCTCGGCGTGGTCAATAACCTCTCGAGTTGGTTTAGCGATTGCTAAAGCGGCGTCCTCGCCGCTTCGTAGTCGGATCGTCAAAGTCGACTTCCACCAAGCGAAATCCACCATCTCATCGAAAGACGGGACACCTTTGCCTCTATCAGATTGCCCGGATCATAGAGCATCTGTAGAAAGGTACGTTTGTCCCTACCAAGGGGGCTAATGCCTATAAGGAACATAATCTTTCTGGAATCAGGCACTCGCCGCGAGCAGTTTGAGAACTTGTGGGTCCGACACGGACTCCGAATGACAAAATTATGACCGTTTTAGTGAACATATGTCCCTTCTATGGCAGTCCTTGAAAGTACTTCATTTTCCCATGCGCTTTTTGCCTAACCGCCCCAAAATTTCTTGTCTTCTATAGTGGAGATATCGTTTCCACATATATATTGACCGATGCCAGCAATGCCCTTTTGTTCTTGGCTTTCACGTGCATGAGTTACGGCATGCCATCCGGCGAAAACAAGGAGAATAAGGCATATAGCCGCTGAATTTTCTTCAATTTACGGCCAAATGAGATTGCCTGGATCATAGAGCATCTGCAGAAAGGTACGTTTGTCCCTACCAAGGGGGCTAATGTCTATAAGGAACATAATCTTTGAGCAGTTTGACGGATTGAGACACTTTCTTGTGGCGGTTTGAGAACTTGTGGGTCCCTTTTGAACACGGACTCGAATGACAAAATTATGACCGTTTTAGTGAACATCTGGCCTTCTATGGCAGTCCTTGAAAGTACTTTATTTTCCCATGCGCTTTTTGCCTAACCGCCCCAAAATTTCTTTTCTTCTATAGTGGAGATATCGTTTCCACATATATATTGATCAATGCAAGGAATGCCCTTTTGTTCATGGCTTTCACGCGCATGAGTTACAGCATGCCATCCGGTGAAACAAGGAGAATAAGGCATATAGCATTGGATTTTCTTCAATTCTGACCAAATGAGATTACCGGATCATAGAGCATCTGCGAGAAAATACGTTTGTCTCTACCGGGGGCTAATGTCTATAAGCAACATAATCTCTCGAATTTCCTTCAAAAGGAAGTGCCAATGGGTTGAAACTTATGCGAAAAAGCGAGTGGCGTATGATGTTCCTTGGCTTCGGGGCCAAAAGTCCGCTTAAGGCTGAATTTGAGGTACTTGGGCCTCTGGCGCAAGCAGGGTATTTTTTGGATTCACAGCGCTTCGCCGTGAGCAGTTTAATACTTATGGGTCGACAAGGACTCGAATGACAAAATTATGACCGTTTTAGTGAACATCTGTCCATTCTATGGCAATCCTTGAAAGTACTTCATTTTCTCGTCGCTTTTTGCTGGCCCCAAAATTTCTTGTCCTCTATAGTGGAATATCGTTTCCACATATATATTGACCGATGCCAGGGAATGCCCTTTTGTTCTTGGCTTTCCGTGCATGAGTTCTGACATGCCATCCGTGAAAACAAGGAGAATAAGGCATATAGCCATGCCATCCGGTGAAAACAAGGAGAATAAGGCATATAGCTGGATTTTTTCAATTCGGCCAAATGAGATTGCCGGATCATAGAGCATCTGCGAAAATAACGTTTGTCCCTACCAAGGGGCTAGTGTCTATAAGGAACATAATCTTTACGGATTGAGACACTACTTGCCCTGGCAGTTTGAGAACTTGTGGGTCCGACACGGACTCCGAATGACAAAATTATGACCGTTTTAGTGAACATCTGTCCCTTCTATGGCAGTCCTTGAAAGTACTTCATTTTCCCATGCGCTTTTTGCCTAACCACCCCAAAATTTCTTGTCTTCTATAGTGGAGATACCATTTCCACATATATATTGATCAATGCCGGGAATGCCCTTTTGTTCTTTGCTTTCAGCGCGCATGAGTTCTGCGTGCCATCCGTGAAACAAAGAGAATATGGCATATAGGCGCTGGATTTTCTTCAACTTCTGCCAAATAGAGATTCCCGGATCATAGAGCATCTGCGAAAAATACGTTTGTCTCTACCGGGGCTAACGTCTATAAGCAACATAATCTCTCGAATTTCCTTCAAAAGGAAGTGCCAATGTGTTGAAACTTGTCGAAAAACAGCGATGAATGATGTTTCTTGACTTTCGGGGCCAAAAGTCACCTTAAGGCTGAATTTGAGGTACTCCGGGCCTCTGGCGCAAGCAGGGGTATTTTTGGATTCACATGCTCGCCGTGAGCAGTTTCAGTACTTATGGGTCCGACACGGACTATGAATGACAAAATTATGACTGTTTTAGTGAACATGTGTCCATTCTATGGCAGTCCTTGAGAGTACTTCATTTTCTCGTGCGCTCTTTGCCTGTTGCCCAAAATTTCTTGTCCTCTATAGTGGAATATCGTTTCCACATATATATTGACCGATGCCGGAATGCCCTTTTGTTCTTGGCTTTCCGCAGCATGAGTTCTGACATGCCATCCGGTGAAAACAAGGAGAATAAGGCATATAACCGCTAATTTTCTTCAATTCTGGCCAAATGAGATTACTGGATCATAGAGCATCTGCGAAAATACGTTTGTCCCTACCAAGGGGCTAATGTCTATAAGGAACATAATCTTTACGGATTGAGACACTTTGCATGAGCAGTTTGAGAACTTGTGGGTCCGACACGGACTCCGAATGACAAAATTATGACCGTTTTAGTGAACATCTGGCCTTCTATGGCAGTCCTTGAAAGTACTTTATTTTCCCATGCGCCTTTTGCCTAACCTCCCCAAAATTTCTTGTCTTCTATAGTGGAGATATCGTTTCCACATATATATTGATCAATGCAAGGAATGCCCTTTTGTTCATGGCTTTCCGCGCCATGAGTTACAACATGCCATCCGGTGGAGAATAAGGCAAGGAGAATAAGGCATATAGCATCTGCTGGATTTTCTTCAATTTCTGGAAGTGCCAAAAACTTGAGATTGATGTTCCTTGTCTATAAGGAACTTCGGATCATAGACTTGCATCTGCGCAAGCAGGGGTATTTTCTTCAAGATGCGTTTGTCTCTACCGAGGGCTAATGTCTATAAGCAACATAATCTCTCAATTTCCTTCAAAGGAAGTGCCAATGGGTTGAAACTTATGCAAAAACAGTGGCGTATGATGTTCCTTGGCTTTCGGGGCCAAAAGTCCGCTTAAGGTTGAATTTGAGGTACTTGGGCCTCTGGTGCAAGCAGGGAGTATTTTTTGGATTCACGCGCTACTTGTGACAGTTTAATACTTATGGGTCCGACAAGGACTCCGAATGACAAAATTATGACCGTTTTAGTGAACATCTGTCCATTCTATGGCAATCCTTGAAAGTACTTCATTTTCTCGTCGCTTTTTGCTGGCTGCCCCAAAATTTCTTGTCCTCTATAGTAGAGATATCGTTTCCACATATATATTGACCGATGCAGGGAATGCCCTTTTGTTCTTGGCTTTCCGTGCATGAGTTCTGACATGCCATCCGTGAAAACAAGGAGAATAAGGCATATAGCATGGATTTTTTTCAATTCTGGCCAAATGAGATTGCGGGATCATAGAGCATCTGCGAAAGATACGTTTGTCCCTACCAAGGGGCTAGTGTCTATAAGGAACATAATCTTTACGGATTGAGACACTACTTGTGACAGTTTGAGAACTTGTGCGTCAAACCACGGACTCGAATGACAAAATTATGACCGTCTTAGTGAACATCTGTCCCTTCTATGGCAGTCCTTGAAAGTACTTCATTTTCCCATCGCTTTTTGCCTAACCCCCCAAAATTTCTTGTCTTCTATAGTGGAATACCATTTCCACATATATATTGATCAATGCCGGGAATGCCCTTTTGTTCTTTGCTTTCACGCGCGCATGAGTTCTGACGTGCCATCCGGCAAAAACAAGGAGAATATGGCATATAGGCTGGATTTTCTTCAACTTCGGCCAAATAAGATTCCCGGATCATAGAGCATCTGCGAAAATACGTTTGTCTCTACCGGGGGCTAACGTCTATAAGCAACATAATCTCTCAATTTCCTTCAAAAGGAAGTGCCAATGTGTTGAAACTTGTGCGAAAAACAGCGAGAATGATGTTCCTTGACTTTCGAGGGCCAAAAGTCTGCTTAAGGCTGAATTTGAGGTACTCCGGGCCTCTGGCGCCAAGCAGGGGAGTATTTTTTGGATTCACATGCTCGCCGTGAGCAGTTTCAGTACTTATGGGTTCGACACGGACTCTGAATGACAAAATTATGACCGTTTTAGTGAACATGTGTCCATTCTATGGCGATCCTTGAAAGTACTTCATTTTCTCGTGCGCTTTTTGCTGGCCTTTAAAATTTCTTGTCCTCTATAGTGGAATATCGTTTCCACATATATATTGACCGATGCCAGGAATGCCCTTTTGTTCTTGGCTTTCACGTGCATGAGTTACGGCATGCCATCCGGCGAAAACTAGGAGAATAAGGCATATAGCCGCTAGATTTGCTTCAATTAACGTCCAAATGAGATTGCCCGGATCATAGAGCATCTGCAGAAAGGTACGTTTGTCCCTACCAAGGGGGCTAATGTCTATAAGGAACATAATCTTTCTGGATTCAGACACTCGCCTCGAGCAGTTTGAGAACTTGTGGGTCGAACCACGGACTCGAATAACAAAATTATGACCGTTTTAGTGAACATCTGTCCCTTCTATGGCAGTCCTTGAAAGTACTTCATTTTCCCATCGCTTTTTGTAACTTAGCCCAAAATTTCTTGTCCTCTATAGTGGAATATCGTTTCCAATTATATATTGATCAATGCCGGGAATGCCCTTTTGTTCTTGGCTTTCCGCGCATGAGTTCTGACATGCCATCCGTGAAAACAAGGAGAATAAGGCATATAGCATGGATTTTCTTCAATTCTGACCAATTGAGATTACCCGGATCATAGAGCATCTGCAGAAAGGTACGTTTGTCTCTACCAGGGGGGCTAATGTCTATAAGCAACGTAATCTCTCGAATTTCCTTAAGGATGTGCCAATGGGTTCAGAAACTTGTCTGAAAAACAGCGACGAATGATGTTCCTTGACTTTCAGGGCCAAAAAGTCCTGCTTAAGGCTGAATTTGAGGGTACTCCGGGCCTCCTGGCGCAAACGGGGAGTATTTTTTGGATTCACGCGCTCACCGCGAGCAGTTTGAGTACTTATGGGTCCGACACGGACTCTGAATGACAAAATTATGGCCGTTTTAGTGAACATCTGTCCATTCTATGGCAGTCCTTGAAAGTACTTCATTTTCTCGTGCGCTTTTTGCCTGACTGCCCCAAAATTTCTTGTCCTCTATAGTGGAGATATCCTTTCCACATATATATTGACCGATGCCAGGAATGCCCTTTTGTTCTTGGCTTTCACGTGCATGAGTTACGGCATGCCATCCGTCGAAAACAAGGAGAATAAGGCATATAGCATTGGATTTTCTTCAATTCTGACCAAATGAGATTGCCGGATCATAGAGCATTTGCGAGAAAATACGTTTGTCCCTACCAAGGGGCTAGTGTCTATAAGGAACATAATCTTTCTGGATTCGAGACACTACTTGCATGACAGTTTGAGAACTTGTGGGTGGAACCACGGACTCCGAATGACAAAATTATGACCGTTTTAGTGAACATCTGTCCCTTCTATGGCAGTCCTTGAAAGTACTTCATTTTCCCATGCGCTTTTTGACTAACCGCCCCAAAATTTCTTGTCTTCTATAGTGGAGATACCGTTTCCACATATATATTGATCAATGCCAGGAATGCCCTTTTGTTCTTTGCTTTCACGCGCATGAGTTACAGCGTGCCATCCAGCGAAAACAAGGAGAATAAGGCATATAGACGCTGGATTTTCTTCAATTTATAGCCAAATGAGATTACGGATCATCTGACATCTGCGAAAAGATGCGTTTGTCTCTACCCGGGGGGGCTAACGTCTATAAGCAACATAATCTCTTGAATTTGCTTCCAAAGGAAGTGCCAATGTGTTCAGAAACTTGTCTGAAAAACAGCGACGAATGATGTTCCTTGACTTTCAGGGCCAAAAAGTCCTGCTTAAGGCTGAATTTGAGGTACCGGGCCTCTGGCGCAAGCAGGGAGTATTTTTGGATTCACATGCTGCGCGAGAGAGTTTGATACCTATGGGTCGACCACGGACTCTGAATGACAAAATTATGACCGTTTTAGTGAACATGTGTCCATTCTATGGCAGTCCTTGAGAGTACTTCATTTTCTCGTGCACTTTTTGCCTGACTGCCCCAAAATTTCTTGTCCTCTATAGTGGAGATATCGTTTCCACATATATATTGACCGATGCCAGGAATGCCCTTTTGTTCTTGGCTTTCACGTGCATGAGTTACGGCATGCCATCCGGCAAAAACAAGGAGAATAAGGCATATAGCCGCTGAATTTTCTTCAATTAACGGCCAAATGAGATTGCCCGGATCATAGAGCATCTGCAGAAAGGTACGTTTGTCCCGACCAAGGGGGCTAATGTCTATAAGGAACATAATCTTTCTGGATTCAGACACTCGCCTCGAGCAGTTTGAGAACTTGTGGGTCAAACCACGGACTCGAATAACAAAATTATGACCGTTTTAGTGAACATCTGTCCCTTCTCTGGCAGTCCTTGAAAGTACTTCATTTTCCCATCGCTTTTTGCCTAACTTGGCCCAAAATTTCTTGTCCTCTATAGTGGAATATCGTTTCCACATATATATTGATCAATGCCGGGAATGCCCTTTTGTTCTTGGCTTTCCGCGCGCATGAGTTCTGACATGCCATCCGTGAAAACAAGAGAATAAGGCATATAGCCGCTGGATTTTCTTCAATTCTGACCAAATGAGATTACGGATCATAGAGCATCTGCGAGAAAATACGTTTGTCTCTACCGGGGGCTAATGTCTATAAGCAACATAATCTCTCGAATTTCCTTAAGGAAGAGCCAATGGGTTGAAACTTATGCGAAATCTGCGACGACGATGTTCCTTGACTTTCGGGGCCAAAAGTCCGCTTAAGGCTGAATTTAAAGGTACTCCGGGCCTCTGGCATAAGCGGGGAGTATTTTTTGGATTCACAGCGCTCACATGACAGTTTGAGTACTTATGGGTCGACACGGACTCTGAATGACAAAATTATGGCGTTTTAGTGAACATCTGTCCATTCTATGGCGGTCCTTGAAAATACTTCATTTTCTCGTCGCTTTTTGCTGGCCCCCAAAATTTCTTGTCCTCTATAGTGGAATATCCTTTCCACATATATATTGACCGATGCAGGGAATGCCCTTTTGTTCTTGGCTTTCCGTGCATGAGTTCTGGCATGCCATCCGTGAAAACAAGGAGAATAAGGCATATAGCATGGATTTTCTTCAATTCTGGCCAAATGAGATTGCCGGATCATAGAGCACCTGCGAAAGGTCGTTTGTCCCTACCAAGGGGCTAGTGTCTATAAGGAACATAATCTTTACGGATTGAGACACTTTCGCCCGTGAGCGGTTTGAGAACTTGTGGGTCCGACACGGACTCCAAATGACAAAATTATGACCGTTTTAGTGAACATCTGTCCCTTCTATGGCAGTCCTTGAAAGTACTTCATTTTCCCATGCGCTTTTTGCCTAACCGCCCCAAAATTTCATGTCTTCTATAGTGGAATACCGTTTCCACATATATATTGATCAATGCCGGGAATGCCCTTTTGTTCTTTGCTTTCCGCGCGCATGAGTTCTGACGTGCCATCCGTGAAAACAAGGAGAATAAGGCATATAGGCGCTGGATTTTCTTCAATTTATAGCCAAATGAGATTACGGATCATAGAGCATCTGCGAAAAAATCGTTTGTCTCTACCGGGGGCTAACGTCTATAAGCAAAATAATCTCTCGAATTTGCTTCAAAGGAAGTGCCAATGTGTTCAAAACTTGTGCAAAAAACAGCGACAAATGATGCTCCTTGACTTTCGGGGCCAAAAGTCTGCTTAAGGCTGAATTTGAGGTACCGGGCCTCTGGCGCAAGCAGGGAGTATTTTTGGATTCACATGCTCGCCGTGACAGTTTGATACTATGGGTCGACCACGGACTCACGAATGACAAAATTATGACCGTTTTAGTGAACATGTGTCCATTCTATGGCGATCCTTGAAAGTACTTCATTTTCTCGTCGCTTTTTGCTGGCCCCCAAAATTTCTTGTCCTCTATAGTGGAATATCGTTTCCACATATATATTGACCGATGCAGGGAATGCCCTTTTGTTCTTGGCTTTCCGTGCATGAGTTCTGGCATGCCATCCGTGAAAACAAGGAGAATAAGGCATATAGCCGCTGAATTTTCTTCAATTAACGGCCAAATGAGATTGCGGATCATAGAGCATCTGCGAAAAAATGCGTTTGTCCCGACCAAGGGGCTAATGTCTATAAGGAACATAATCTTTACGGATTGGACACTGCGCCTCGGCAGTTTGAGAACTTGTGGGTCCGACCACGGACTCCGAATGACAAAATTATGACCGTTTTAGTGAACATCTGTCCCTTTTATGGCGGTCCTTGAAAGTACTTCATTTTCCCATAAACTTTTTGCCTAACCGGCCCAAAATTTCTTGTCCTCTATAGTGGAATATCGTTTCCACATATATATTGATCAATGCCGGGAATGCCCTTTTGTTCTTGGCTTTCCGCGCATGAGTTCTGACATGCCATCCGTGAAAACAAGGAGAATAAGGCATATAGCCATTGGATTTTCTTCAATTCACGGCAAATGAGATTACCGGATCATAGAGCATCTGCGAAAAATACGTTTGTCTCTACCGGGGGCTAATGTCTATAAGCAACATAATCTCTCGAATTTCCTTAAGTGCCAATGGGTTGAAACTTATGCGAAAAAGCAATGACGAATGATGTTCCTTGACTTTCGGTGCCAAAAGTCCAGCTTAAGGCTGAATTTGAGGTACTCGGGCCTCTGGCATAAGCAGGCAATATATTTTTGGATTCACAGCGCTCACATGACGGTTTAGTACTTATGGTCAAGACGGACTCGAATAACAAAATTATGGCCATTTTAGTGAACATCTGTTCATTCTATGGTAGTCCTTCAAAGTACTTCATTTTCTCGTGCGCTTTTTGCCTGACTGCCCCAAAATTTCTTGTCCTCTATAGTGGAGATATGCTTTCCACATATATATTGACCGATGCCAGGAATGCCCTTTTGTTCTTGGCTTTCACGTGCATGAGTTCCGGCATGCCATCCGTCGAAAACAAGCAAAATAAGGCATATAGCCGCTCGATTTTCTTCAATTCTGACCAAATGAGATTGCGGATCATAGAGCATCTGCGAGAAAGATACGTTTGTCCCTACCAGGGGGCTAGTGTCTATAAGGAACATAATCTTTCTGGATTCAGACACTCGCCGCGAGCAGTTTGAGAACTTGTGCGTCCGACACGGACTCCGAATGACAAAATTATGACCGTTTTAGTGAACATCTGTCCCTTCTATGGCAGTCCTTGAAAGTACTTCATTTTCCCATGCGCTTTTTGCCTAACCGCCCCAAAATTTCTTGTCTTCTATAGTGGAGATACCGTTTCCACATATATATTGGTCAATGCCAGGAATGCCCTTTTGTTCTTTGCTTTCACGTGCATGAGTTCTGACGTGCCATCCGTGAAAACAAGAGAAGAAGGCATATAGGCGCTGGATTTTCTTCAATTTATGGCCAAATGAGATTACGGGATCATAGAGCATCTGCGAAAAAGTCGTTTGTCTCTACCGAGGGCTAACGTCTATAAGCAACATAATCTCTCGAATTTGATTCAAAAGGAAGTGCCAATGTGTTCAGAAACTTGACTGAAAAACAGCGACGAATGATGTTCCTTGACTTTCAGGGCCAAAAAGTCCTGTTTAAGGCTGAATTTGAGGTACCGGGCCTCTGGCGCAAGCGAGGTGTTTTTGGATTCACATGCTGCCACGAGCAGTTTGATAATTATGGGTCCGACCACGGACTCTGAATGACAAAATTATGACCGTTTTAGTGAACATGTGTCCATTCTATGGCGGTCCTTGAAAGTACTTCATTTTCTCGTCGCTTTTTTGCTGGCCCCAAAATTTCTTGTCCTCTATAGTGGAATATCGTTTCCACATATATATTGACCGATGCGGGGAATGCCCTTTTGTTCTTGGCTTTGGCGTGCATGAGTTCGGCATGCCATCCGTGAAAACAAGGAGAATAAGGCATATAGCCGCTGGATTTTCTTCAATTAACGGCCAAATGAGATTGCGGATCATAGAGCATCTGCGAAAATGCGTTTGTCCCTACCAAGGGGCTAATGTCTATAAGGAACATAATCTTTACGGATTGAGACACTGCGCCTCGGCAGTTTGAGAACTTGTGGGTCGAACCACGGACTCGAATGACAAAATTATGACCGTTTTAGTGAACATCTGTCCCTTCTATGGCAGGTCCTTGAAAGTACTTCAATTTCCCATCGCTTTTTGCCTAACTTGCCCAAAATTTCTTGTCCTCTATAGTGGAATATCGTTTCCACATATATATTGATCAATGCAGGGAATGCCCTTTTGTTCTTGGCTTTCCGCGCATGAGATTCTGACATGCCATCCGTGAAAACAAGGAGAATGAGGCATATAGCGGCTGGATTTTCTTCAATTTACGGGCAAATGAGATTACCCGGATCATAGAACATCTGCAGAAAGGATCGTTTGTCTCTACCAGGGGGACTAATGTCTATAAGCAACATAATCTCTCGAATTTCCTTAAGGAAGTGCCAATGGGTTCAGAAACTTGTCTGAAAAACAGCGACGAATGATGTTCCTTGACTTTCGGGGCCAAAAGTCCGCTTAAGGCTAAATTTGAGGTACTCCGGACCTCTTGGCATAAGCGGGGAGTAGTTTTTTTGGATTCACGCGCTCACATGGCGGTTTGAGTACTTATGGGTCGAGGCGGACTCAAGAATGACAAAATTATGGCCGTTTTAGTGAACATCTGTTCATTCTATGGCGATCCTTGAAAGTACTTCATTTTCTCGTGCGCTTTTTGCTGGCCCCCCAAAATTTCTTGTCCTCTATAGTGGAATATCGTTTCCACATATATATTGACCGATGCAGGGAATGCCCTTTTGTTCTTGGCTTTCCGTGCATGAGTTCTGGCATGCCATCCGTGAAAACAAGGAGAATAAGGCATATAGCAGCTGGATTTTCTTCAATTCTGGCCAAATGAGATTGCGGGATCATAGAGCATCTGCGAAAAATCGTTTGTCCGTACCAAGGGGCTAGTGTCTATAAGGAACATAATCTTTACGGATTGAGACACTCGTCATGGCAGTTTGAGAACTTGTGAGGTCGACCACGGACTCGAATAACAAAATTATGACCGTTTTAGTGAACATCTGTCCCTTCTATGGCGGTCCTTGAAAGTACTTCATTTTCCCATGCGCTTTTTGCCTAACCGCCCCAAAATTTCTTGCCTTCTATAGTGGAGATACCGTTTCCACGTATATATTGATCAATGCCAGGAATGCCCTTTTATTCTTTGCTTTCACGCGCATGAGTTCTGACGTACCATTCTGCGAAAACAAGGAGAATAAGGCATATAGGCGCTGGATTTTCTTCAATTCTGACCAAATGAGATTACGGATCATAGAGCATCTGCGAAAAATACGTTTGTCTCTACCGGGGGCTAACGTCTATAAGCAACATAATCTCTCAATTTCCTTCAAAGGAAGTGCCAATGTGTTGAAACTTATGCGAAAAACAGCGACGAATGATGTTCCTTGACTTTCGAGGGCCAAAAGTCCTGCTTAAGGCTGAATTTGAGGTACTCGGGCCTCCTAAGCGTAAGCAGGGAGTATTTTTGGATTCACATGCTGCATGGCAGTTTGAGTACTTATGGGTCCGACCACGGACTCTGAATGACAAAATTATGACCGTTTTAGTGAACATGTGTCCATTCTATGGCGGTCCTTGAGAGTACTTCATTTTCTCGTGCGTTTTTGCTGGCCCCAAAATTTCTGTCCTCTATAGTGGAATATCGTTTCCACATATATATTGACCGATGCAGGGAATGCCCTTTTGTTCTTGGCTTTCACGTGCATGATTTACGGCATGCCATTCGACGAAAACAAGGAGAATAAGGCATATAGCCGCTGGATTTTCTTCAATATACGGCCAAATGAGATTGCCCGGATCATAGAGCATCTGCAGAAAGGTACGTTTGTCCCTACGAAGGGAGCTAATGTCTATAATGAACATAATCTTTCTGGATTCAGACACTCGCCTCGAGCAGATTGAGAACTTGTGGGTCCGACACAGACTCCGAATGACAAAATATGACCGTTTTAGTGAACATCTGTCCCTTCTATGTCAGTCCTTGAAAGTACATCATTTTCCCGTGCGCTTTTTGCCTAACCGCCCCACAATTTCTTCTCCTCTATAGTGGAGATATCATTTCCACATATATATTGATCAATGCCAGGAATGCCCTTTTGTTCTTGGCTTTC
The DNA here is from genome assembly GCA_021437245.1 of Aegilops speltoides. NCBI lineage: Eukaryota > Viridiplantae > Streptophyta > Magnoliopsida > Poales > Poaceae > Aegilops > Aegilops speltoides. Next base: position 215,967,180 of record CM038144.1, read on the forward strand.
ACGCGCATGAGTTCTGAGGATGCCATCCGTGAAAACAAGAGAATCGGGCATATAGCGCTGAATTTTCTTCAATTCTGGCCAAATGAGATTACCGGATCATAGAGCATCTGCGAAAAGATCGTTTGTCGATACCGGGGGCTAATGTCTATAAGCAACATAATCTCTCGAATTTCCTTCAAAAGGAAGTGCCAATGGGTTCAGAAACTTGTCTGAAAAATAGCGACGAATGATGTTCCTTGACTTCCAGGGCCAAAAAGTCCAGCTTAAGGTTGAATTTGAGTGTACTCCGGGCCTCGTGGCGCAAACGGGGAGTATTTAATGGATTCACGCGCTCGCCGCGAGCAGTTTGAGTACTTATGGGTCCGACACGGACTCTAAATGACAAAATTATGACCGTTTTAGTGAACATCTGTCCATTCTATGGCAGTCCTTGAAAATACTTCATTTTCTCATGCGCTTTTTGCCTGACTGCCCCAAAATTTCTTGTCCTCTATAGTGGAGATACCGTTTCCACATATATACTGACCGATGCTAGGAATGCCATTTTGTTCTTGGCTTTCATGTGCATGAGTTACGGCATGCCATCCGGCAAAACAAGGAGAATAAGGCATATAGCCATTGGATTTTCTTCAATTCTGACCAAATGAGATTGCGGATCATAGAGCATCTGCGAGAAAATGCGTTTGTCCCTACCAAGGGGCTAATGTCTAAAGTAACATAATCTTTACGGATTAGACACTTTCTTGTGACGAGTTCATGAGAACATAACTGTTTATACAACTTAAGCTGAAATCAACATAGAGCAAGAAGTTAGAACAACAATCCGGTTAAAAATAGGTTTAAAACATACATTGCGCCATTGGAGTTTCAATTGGATCCTTTAAATTGAAAGTAGTTGGTATGAGTAAATCGGTGATGCAACAGCAAAGGAGTATGGACCATAGCTACGGAATCTAACACGAAACGATTGCTCTTACGCTTTATCGTGGAGTTTGGGTTAGGCGTGGTGGTCTTAGTGCTTTGGGCGCTGCGATAGCTTTATAAACAGCTCGTGTGGGGTTACTCTGTGGTGGACATGGTGCTTTGTCAACTATAAGTGGGTTACTATCCGCTGGGGTTGCGTTTAGATGGGTTGTAGCTGGTTCTCTGCCTTATGCGGTGTAAGTGTGCAATCTGGAAGAGTCTCGATTATGTGTGGTGGGGCTGGTTTGTGGGCGATACAACCATGGTTCTATCTGCATCGACGGGTATACTTGTCTTTTGTGAAGACGGGTTTTGCTCCCTTGATCTGCCATCACCCGTCCAATTCAAATGGCGATAAACAAGAAAAGAAATTAAGCGATATAGACATTGTATGATGAGCGGATGTGGTAATTCACATATATGTTGTGTAACCAAAGCAGACGAGAATGACACAATTTCACATATATGATGCCTAACTAAGCAGGATAGCATGACACGAGTTTGGATATATGATGGATAACTTAACGAGGATATAATGGCATAATTCAACATCGATGAGTACCTAAACAGGATGACATGACAAAACTATATGATGTCTTTGTAAAATAGGTTGGGATTAAATAATTCACATACATGTTGTCTAAGTATACAGGATGGCATCATATAATTGATAGAGGCAAAGGTGTCCCCTCTTTCGATGAGATGGGGGCTATCGTTTTGGAGGAAGTCAACTTTGATGATCCGACTACGAACGTGCGAGGTTATTGACTCCGAGAGGTTATTGACCACGCTGGAGCACGATCAACCTAACCACGAAGGTCTGTTCCTGCAGGCAAACGAAGAACAGGCAAGAAACTAAGATTGCAATCTAGATATTGCGAATATAAGAGGAAAGTTTATTGATCAAGGTGGGGTTACTGGCGCCTTTATGCAGTCGTTGAACACAAGCGAAATGCAGAAGTTGCAGCTATGGCGAACTTTAATCTAAACAAAACCCAAAGTCTAAGCGGTGCCCTAAGGGCTGTATAGATGGAGGAAGAGAATTTCGTGGCCCTAGGTGGAGGTCGAAAATCAACCCTATCTCTTGTTCCCCACACATACGGGCTCTAAAATAGCCTATACTTATGTATTTCGAAATTACATGGGCTGGCCCAATAATAAGGTGATTGTGGCACCTAGAATAGCCTCGACACGAAATTTATGAAGTGGCATTTTGTATATTTCATCCAAGGCTTCATGCACCAATTATGGTGGCTTCAAAGTCTGAAATATCACTTGTAACTCGCTCTTGTTCCCCTTAGCATGCCATCATCTCCATGCTTGTTCTTGCTCCAATGTTCATCATTCTCCAAGCTAGGCCCTTCATTTGTAAGCAAAACAAATGTATCCAATTTAAGCGACATCATATTCTCATGAACATTAGAATCATTACCAAAAGCGAAAGTACGATAATTTAATTGGCGTCTTGAGAGCTCTAGTAATTAGTCCGATATATGTAGCGATGAGGGGCTGTGGGTGCAACAATGTTATTGATGTCCTCATCATCCTCCCTTCTTGAAATGAAGTCATCCTCGATGGAGCTCAACTTCCTCACCCCAATAAGGCTTCAAATCTGCAATGTTAAAAGTGGGACTAACCCCAAAATCTGCGAGCAACTCAAGTTTATATGCATTATCATTTATTTTCTCCAACACCTTAAAGGACCATCGACACGAGGCATTAGCTTTGATTTGCGCAAATCGGGAAATCTATCCTTACATAAATGTAACCAAACAAGATCTCGGTGCAAACACAACATGTTTTCTACCCTTATCTCCGGCAAGTTTATATTTAGCATTCATCTTGATAGAAGCGGAGGTGTCCGATCTTTCGGTGAGATGATAACTATCGATTTGGTGAAGATGACTTTGACGATTCGACTACAAGCGTGCCTGACGTTGCGCCTTAGCAATGTCGCTAAACCAACTCAGAGAGGTTATTTACCGCGCGGAGCACAATCAACGACCACGAAGGTCTATTCACGCAAGCAATGAAGAACAAGCAAGAATATGATAAAAGCAATCTGAATATTGCGGTATATATGAAGTATTGATAAAGGTGGGGATCGTAAGTGGTCTCTGTGCAGTCGTTGGACACAAGCGAAGTACAAGAAGTTGCAATGGCTAACTTTTAACTAAACAAATCCCAAGGAAAAAGCTACTAGATGGATCTACTTATATAGGACCAAGGGGTGGCGGCCAAGGAGGTGGGAGAACGTCCCAAGGCAGCCTAAAACCAACCCTAGGTCATACAAGGCTCATGGGCCCAAGTGGAGGTGACGTAACACCTTTGGACTTGTAGTTTGACTCGGATTCTGCTGCAGCGTCACATTGTTTAGTCCATAACTCAGCGCTTGAGACGGATTTTAAGGTGATTCAATTGGGTTGGAAAGAGCATGAAATCTACTTTCAACAAAAAAGAATCACCCAATTGAGTCCATATGAAAAAGTTGTTGGCGTTTTGAGTCGGGTATGTACGTGTAGTCGAATCTGAGTCGAGCGTGAGAGACTTGGACTCTATCTTCTCTTGGGCCAAAAGTGGCGTGAGAGAACTTTTGAACAGCAAATAAACATCTCTTTCTTATTTATCTTCATATGTGGATTGTACAAATGTCCCATACACGCAAATAGACAAAACACAAAAGTGTGTGAAGTATTTTTTTACGGATAACATAAATAGATTATTGAATAGTTTGCACTAGAAATCACGACAAATATGCATGTATGCAATAGTTTTGGTCATATCCAAGGTAGTCATGTCCTCATCACATCGCTCAATGTTTTCCTTAGTTAACTCATGCATTTTTAAAATCAATTCAACGTTGTTTAGCATCAAAATAAACCTTCTCCGAAGATGGAAGAAGCGACAAATCAATAGGTGCCACGGTAGGAAACCATACACAACTTCAAAAGGGCACATCTTAGTAGTAGACTGCAATGAGCGATTATAAGCAAATTCAATATGAGGCAAGCATTCCTCCCACATTTTCTTATTATTCTTCAAAACAACCCTAAGCATAGTAGAGAATGTTCTATTGACTACTTCGGTTTGTCCATCAGTTTGGGGGTGACAAGTAGTACTAAAAAGCAGTTTAGTCCCCAACTTAGCCCATAAACATCTCCAAAAGTGGCTAAGAAATTTAGTATCACGATCTGAAACAATAGTATTTGGCACACCATGCAAGCGAATAATTTCACGAAAGAACAAATCAGCAATATTAACAGCATCATCGCTTTTATGACATGGTATAAAGTGTGCCATTTTCGAGAATCTATCCACGATAACAAATATGTTATCCCTCCCTTCTTTGTTCGAGGTAAACCAAAAACAAAGTCCATAGATATATCCTCCCAAGGAACACTAGGTATAGGCAAAGGCATATATAAATCATGAGGATTGAGTCGTGACTTAGCTTTTTGACATGTAGTGTAGCGAGCGATAAAGCGCTCAACATCCGTCTCATCTTTGGCCAAAAGAAATGTGTATAGCGACATCCTCCGTCTTCTTAGTGCCAAAGTGTCCCATTAATCCTCCTCCATCGCTTCCTGCAACAACAAAAGACGAATGGAGCTAGCTGGAATGCATAGCTTGTTAGCACGGAACACAAATCCATCATTAACAACGAACTTGTTCCACATTCTTCCTTTTTTACAATTCCGCATTTCATCTTTAAAATCAGCATCATGCACATATTGCTCTTTGATGGTCTCCAAACCAAATATTTTGAAGTCAAGTTGTGAAAGCATTGTATAGCGACGAGACAATGCATCATCAATAACATTTTCTTTTGTCTTCTTGTGTTTAATGACATAAGGGAAAGTCTCAATGAATTCAACCCATTTAGCATGTTTACAATTTAGTTTAGCTTGACTTTTAATATGTTTCAAAGATTCATGATCAGAGTGTATAACAAATTCTTTGGGCCATTAATAATGTTGCCATGTTTCTAAAGTCCGAACAAGAGCATATAATTCTTTATCATAAGTAGAATAATTCAGACTAGGCCCTCAATTTTTTCGAGAAAAGTATACAACAGGTTTGCCATCTTGTAATAACACACCTCCTAATCCAATTCCACTAGCATCACATTCAAGCTCAAAAGTTTTATTAAAATCGGGAAGTTGGAGTAAAGGAGCATGTGTCAACTTATCTTTCAATCTTGTGAAGGATTCTTCTGTGCGGTACCCCAAACAAAAGGCACATCTTTCTTTGTAAGCTCATTGAGAGGTGCAACAATGGTGCTGAAATCTCTCTAAAAGCGCCTATAGAAACCAGCGAGGCCAAGAAAACTCCTCACTTGTGTGACCGTTTTGGGCTGCGGCCAACTCTCAATAGCTTCAATCTTGGCTTTATCAACTTCAATTCCCTATGGAGTAACAACATAGCCAGAAAAAGACACTTGGTGATTGCAAAGGTGCACTTCCCAAGGTTACCAAACAAGCGGGCATCACGTGAGAGCAATAAAAACAACACGTAAATGTTCGAATGTTCCTCAGAAGATCTGCTATAAATCAATATGTCATCAAAGTAAACTACCACAAATCGTCCAGCGAAAAGCACGTAAAAGTTAGTTCATTAATCTCATGAAAGTACTAGGTGCATTAGTTAACCAAAAGGCATGACTAACCACTCATATAGTCCAAACTTAGTTTTAAATGTTGTTTTCCATTCATCTCCCAATTTAAATGCAATTTGATGGTATCCACTCATAAATCAACTTTGGAGAATATTGTAGAGCCACTCAATTCATCAAGCATATCATCTAGCCTAGGAATAGGATTCGACCAAGTAATAAGGAACATGCTTGCATAGGTACCACATCACAATCAACATAATCAGCATATGTAGAGATACTAAAATGCACACGAATAGTGCGTGTTACCTTAACCTTGCATTGTTGTTGAACCATTGGATGTAGTAAGGATGTGGATGTGGTCTTGTGGTCGAGAGATGGCTTCTCCACCATCTCCATGCTAGCCAGTTGTTGCAGCTCCCTCCATCTATGATGGCGTGCCGAGCGTTCCTTCACAACTCCTTTGTATGGAACAAATTATGCCTCTGATTTTGCTCGACTTGTAACCTGCACACTCAAAACACGTTGAGCAACTAAACATTCATACCTGTCAGCATCTTCAGGAGCCATGTATTGCGTCTCATGATCAGTATCATCTCCACCATGTTCTTCACTTGTAATAAGGGCCAAAGTCTCCTCATCATAGTCACTAGCAGACTCATACCCACCATCCTCAGTAGCAATCATCACAGGCTGAGATTTGCATTCTCGTGCATAATGTCCTCTTCCCTTACAACGACGAAAAATAATATCACTTGTGTGCCCTGTTGATGCCATGGAAGAAGAAGAACTACTGTGCGGGGGTGGCGAGTGCGCTCTTGGCGGATAGTGGTGGTTGTGCACCTTTCTTGTATCACGGTGGAGGTAGCGGTGATGGAGAGTCTTGGTGCGATGGAAGTAGAGGATGCCGCGGTGTCCATGATGAAGGTCGACTGCGAAAAAAGTTAGTTAGCGCCAATGCTTGTCGATCCTGCACTTCACGTTCAGCTTTACAAGCAAGATGGAATAAGCAGTGATATTAGTATACTCCTTATACCCTAGAATGGTCTGAATCTCTCTATTTAATCCACACATAAAACGTGCAAGCATAGCTTCATTCTCGTCGACAATACCACATCTAATCATGCAGTTCATAATTCCTGAAAATATTCTTCTACAATTTTTCCTTGTCTTCAATCTTCAATTTTTGAAGCAATTCACGTTGATAATATGGTGGAACCCAACGAGTACGCATAGCAGTTTTCAAAGCAGCCCAAGTAGTTGGAATAGGATATACACATGCAAAACTAGTGAAAGCACAAACAACAGCAGCAACCCGTCTCTCCTCGGGATATTGTAAACATGTAAAACGTTGTTCAGTTTCTAACTCCCAAGTAAGATATATATCAGGAACATATCTACCCTCAAATGGTGGAATATTCAATTTCAGTTTCGGAATATGGTCATTATCTCGTACCTGAGGTGGTGGTGCAGGCCTACCGTTGCGAATATATACCTGAGGTCGACCTGCTGGTGGTGGTGCTGGTGGCTGCACCTCTGATTTTGATCAACCTCATCCTTGTGATAGTCCTCCACCTCTGCAGACACCCTTGGAAGAAACAACGAAACCCAAGACAATCACTTTGTCAACACCAAACGTGCACTTTTTCATGTTTGCATAAAGGCTTTCTTTTCGAAGTGTTTGCAAAACAAGCTTAACATGATCAAGATGCTCTTTCATGGTTTTACTAAACACAAGAATATCATCGAGTAAACCACAACAAAGACTCAATGTAAGGCGAAGGACATGATGCATGAGGCGCACAAAAATGCAAGGAGCCTCAGAGCAAACCCATAGGCATGACTAACCATTCATATAAGCCAAATTTTGTTTTGAAAGCAGTTTTTCATTCATCACCTTCTTGAATGCGAATTTGATAATAGCCACTTTTAAGATCAATTTTGGAGAAAAAGTTGGCTCCACTAAGTTCATCAAGCATATCATCTAAGCGAGGAATAGGGTGCCTATAGCGAACGGTGATAGCATTTATAGGTCTACAATCGGAACACAAGCGGAAACTTCCATCGGGCTTAGGCACATGTATAACGGGAACGGCACAAGGGCTTAAGCTTTCACGTACATGACCATTGTCGATTAGTTGTTGTACTTGCCGTTGAATCTCCTTAGTTTCTTCGGCATTGACACGGTATGGAGCTTTGTTTGGAAGTGGTGCTCCGGGGATGAGGTCGATTCGATGCTCAATGCCTCGTAAAGGAGGTAGACCCGGAGGTAGCTCATCGGGGAAAACATCTTGAAATTCCTGCAAAAGAGATTGAAACACCGAAGGTAGCTCGTGAGTGGTGTTAGTTTTTGGTTCTCCATCCTTGCACACAAGGACAAAGTGGATCACACTCGATGGGTTCTCACACACTTCTCTCATCTCACTTTTGGTGGCGAATAGGATGAGGTTTTTCTCTCTAGGCGAAGAGGCGCTCAAGTGTGGCTTGTTGCTCTCACTCATGTTTTGGTGGCTCTCTTTCTCACTCTTCTCTCTATGGTTGGTGGCTTGCTTGTCGGCTATCACTTGACTAGGAGACATGGGTTGTAGCACATATTCTTTTCCTTTCATCCTGAAGCTATAGTGGTTTGTACGCCCATTGTGGATGGTGCCACGGTCGAATTGCCATGGTCGACCAAGGAGGAGGTGGCAAACGGTCATTGGGACCATATCACACTCCGAAGTGTCTTCATATGCACCTATTTTGAATGATACTTGGACCGTATGCTCAACTCGTATAGTGCCGGTGTCGCTTAGCCATTGAACCTTGTAGGGGTGCGGGTGCTTCCTCTTGATCAATTGAAGCTTGGAGCATAGTTCTTCGCTTGCCAAGTTGTGGCAAGTACCTCCATCGATGATGACCTTAACGGATCTCCCATTGATGCCGGCCTTTGTGTGGAAGATGTGGCATCGTTGGTCTTCCTCTTGTTGATGTTGAAGTGTCAAAACCTTGGAAACAACGAGAGCGGGGCTCGTATCTTCATCACAAAAGACTTGATCATCTTCATCCTCGTTCACGCGCCGGTGCATGGCCACTTGCTCAATAGCTTCCATTTCATCTTCAACCATTGAGTCGTAGGTGCCATCGTCGTTGAGGATCATAGTGCACTTGTTGGTGCATTGGAAGGACTTATGGCCTCGGCTGCCACATGTGAAGCACTTGATTGAACTTGTCTTGATGGTCTCATCGGTCGGAGTAGAGGAAGTATCACGCGGCTTGTAGTTGCTTGTAGTAGTAGGAGGGCGACTTGAACTTGCGAAGGTTTCTTGTATGTTGTCTTGTCGTCGATGCTTGGAGAAGGCTTGGTGAAGTAGATGTTGGAGGAGTTGTTGAAGCTTGATTGTTGGAAAGCCGTATGTCTTGGAGGAGTACTTGGCGTGCCAAGTCATCTTGCATTGACGTTCGCCTTGGTAAACTTGATGTACTAGCTCAATGAGGTTGGAGTAGGGTTGGAAGTCGGCGATTTTCTTGATGGGATGGTTGAGTCCATTCAAGAACCGTGCCATTGTTTGTTCATCATCTTCCTTGACATTGGCTCGAATCATGGCTATCTCCATTTCCTTGTAGTATTCTTCAACACTCTTTGTTCCTTGCTTGAGGAGTTGTAGCTTCTTGAAGAGATCCGCGGTTGTAGTAGGTTGGCTTTCGTCGTGCTCGCATGACATCCTTCATTTGAGACCAAGTGGTGATTGGAGGGTCACCTCTTGCTTCTCGGCGCTCAAGGACTTGTTCCCACCATATGAGCACATAGTCTTGGAACTCAAGTGATGCCATTGCGATCTTCTTCTCTTCATCATAGTTGTGCAAACGAAAGATTTTGTCGACCTTCAATGCCCATGAGAGGTATTCTTCTGGATCATTGCTTCCATTGAACTTGGGCATTGTGAACTTGAGCTTGCCATAGCGTTGCTCTTCATTGTTGTAGCGGTTGCGGTGTCGCTCTTGTCTTGGAATGTTCTCGAATGCTTGTTCCTCAAGATGTCGTTCTTGGCGTGGAGGAGGGTCTTGAAGCACTTGTTCCGCTTGGTGTCGCTCTTGTTGCGCTTGAGGTTGAGGTGGAGCTTGACGAGCTTGTGGAGGATCTTGAGAAACTTGACGGTGCACACGTGGTCGATAGTTCCTTTCTTGCATTTCTTCTTGAAGGGCTTCCTCTTGATTGCGGCGTTCGCGATTCCGGTTGGCGATGACTCGACTTGATTCTTGAAGGGCACGTTCCGCCTCAATAGCTTGTGCTTCTCGTTGTTGTTGAAGACGTTGGGCCTCGGCGTCTTGTTTCTCTTGTTGTAAACCTTTCGTTCTTCTTCTTCTAGGCAGCGAAGGCGTTGTCGTTCTTGGGCTTGAGCAAAAGCGACTTGATTTGCTTGATGATGAGGAACTTGCTCATCGACTTGCTCTTATGAATGCTTGCGTGTAGTGGATCTCGAGATGCATAGCGGTCTTGGCCTTCGGCTCGTCGAAGAATGGTCGATGGCGGTGTACTTGAGGCGGACAAGGTGTCGTCGAGATGGCGACTTGAGTGGCTCCGTCTTGAGTAGGAAGAAGTTGAAGGATGCGGTTGACCAACAAAGCTCGGATCTCGTCCATTCTTGCATCGTTCTCTTGCTTGTCTTGCGTCGAGCTTGTTGTCGAAGTAATCGGCGTGTCGTTGCTCGGAGAGTCGCAAGTCGATGGCGAGGTTGTCGATCTGATCGCTCATTGCTTGTTGCTCTTGATGGAGAGCTCGTTGTGCGCCAAAGAGGTGGCTCTTGGTGACGAAGGATGACATGTCATCATCTTGCTCGATGAAGAGTGGGTTGGTAGAAGAACTTGGCCTATCCATCATAAGAAAGTGGTGGTGAGTAGGAAAATGAGAGAACAAAACCAAAGTTACCTTTTTGAAGATTGTGGATGTAACAAATGCGATCCCGTGATGTTACAATAGGGAATTGGTACCGGGAATTGTTTCTCACACATACAAGTAAATGGTCTATGGAGGAGCTTGGTTAGGAAAGACAAAAATAATTCAAGCAAATGTTAGTCAAGATGTTGATAAAGTTGAGAAGATTCACAATTGGAAAATAAGACAAATAGATCAACCTCCCAAGATAACACTAGGAACACACACATGGAAGATAAATGAGATCCGCACAACCAAGGGGTGAGCTCGAAGGTATGGAAACACGGGAAAAGCTCTTGTCGTACGGATACTAGAGAGACGCTAGCTCGATTGCACTAATGGGCTAGATACGCTAGTGCACCAACCTAATAGAGAATCTACTCGTCTCACTATCCCAAGTATGCTTATGTATGTGGTGACCAAGATGATGCCGCGAATCTGAAGGCTCGATGCTATTGCTTATAAGCTCTTTGGTTTTCTTCTCTTTTGCTTAAAGCTTTTTTCAACTATGCCACGATGCTTGATATCACGAGCCACACAATGAGGTAACAAGTAGTATATGCAGGATGGGCGGAACACTAAATGGTGCACTAAGGCGTGGCGGCAATACTCAACAAGCTAGTCTCGATGGGTAAGCTACATAAAATGGCTCGAGGCTATCAAGTTAATAGCAAGGGTACAAGGTGTAAATCGAGGTTCTTGATGTAGGGTGGAACCCTATAGCGTCGATCTTTCACGTTTGGAGGGATCCTCGGAGGAAACCACGAAGAACAGCGGAAGCACAAAGGAAACACGGGAAGCGAGGAAAATCACTCAACCAACAAGGAATCGATCACACAAGTGCTAGATCAACATACACACATGAGATCCACAAGATACATAGTCAACTAGGGTAAGGATACAAAGGAACCGTTCATCTCCAAGAGGAGGCCTTGATGTTCTTCCCTAGATAGGGGTCTTGAATCCATGGGGATCTTCTCAGGAGGTCCTAATCTCAGGAGAAATGGCTGATGGATGAGCAAGGCTCTCACACAAATATGAGCTAATCAATTTCTAAGTCTCAAAGTGAGGAGATGGGGTCCTATATATAGAGTTGAGGCGAAGGGGTACATGGGCTCAGCCCAACCGCGCCTGCCTGTGTTGTTGGCGGATGTCCGGATGATCCGGGCTGGTCCGGATGATTCGGGTGGGGACCGGATGAGCTGGAGGCTCGGTGGCGATAGCGACGGGCGGATGTCGGTTTGCGGTCCAGACGTCGGGCGAGTCCGGATGATCGGGCCGGTCCGGATGATCCGGCTTCGGGTTTGAGCTTCGGGAGTCCTCGGTCGATTTAGCCGGATCGTCCGGGCCAGGGCCGGATCGTCCGGGCTCTGTCCGGATCGTCTGGGCCGGGGTCCGGATCGTCTGGGCATCCTGGTCCTTGGTGGTTTTTCCTCTCCGTCTTCTTGTATGTCTTTCGCCTCCGGTTCTCCTTGCCTCCTAGCCTCTTCATGGTTGACTCCTTGGTACCTGAGTATGCATAGAGTTTCCATTTGAGGTAGTAACCATGTCTCATGTGTATCGAAAGAGAGTTGTGAGAGGAGTGATGTCACCTCGGTTTCAAGAGCTCTTGCACATGCTCGAGTCATAGGTCCTTGTGGGGTTGGAAGTGTTGATGTAGAGTCCATGGGGATGATGGAAGGATGCTCCACATCATATCCCCTCCCTTCGAAAGGATCCGACCTCGGATCTAGATCTTCATCACCATGGAAAGGCGAGAGGTCTTTGACGTTGAAGGTGTCGCTCACGTTGTACTTGTAAACTTGGTAGGTCGAGCTTGTAGCGTTCTTTGTTGTGGCGATGCTATCACCTTGAAGGTCCATCGGCTCGAGGTAGAAGTTTGGATTTGCGTTCGTTGGGAAGCGTTCCTTGCGAAGGTGTAGCCACGAGATCGCCTATGTTGAAGATCATGGGTTGCTTGTTGATGTTGAGTTTGGTTGCTAGTCGTTGTACTTGGTGCTTGATGGTGTTTCTTGTATCTTCATGCATCTTCTTGATGTAGCTTACGCGGTATTTGGCGTCTAGGTTGGTGCGCTCTTGTAGAGGTAGAGTAGAATGTCCAATGGGGACAATGGGTTGAAGCCGTGAAGCGACCTCGAAGGGGACTTGCGGTCGTCAAATGTCTTCTTGCGGTTGTAGGCGTACTCGGCGATGGGTGAACCGCCTCCCACTCATTGATGTTCTTCTTGATCAACCTTGAAGTAGAGTGGAAGCGTCCGGTTAAATCACCTCTGTTTGGCCGTCGGTTTGAGGATGGTATCACGGAAGAACAAGAGCTTGATTCGAGCTTGGCGCAAAGGTCTTCAAAAGTAACTCAAGAACTTGGCGTCATGATCGGAGACTATTGACTTTGGTACTCCATGGGCATAAGATTTCCTACAAAGAGATTTGCAATATGTGAAGCATCGTCTACCTTGTTGCAAGGAATGAAATGTGCCATTTTAGAAAATCGGTCCACAACAACAAATACGGAGTCCTTTCCATTTTGAGTTCTAGGCAAACCAAGTACAAAGTCCAAGCTAATGTCTTCCCAAGGTTGATAAGGAATAGGAAGAGGCATGTAAAGACCATGAGATTGAGCTTTTGACTTAGCTTTGCGGCATGTTGAGCATCTTGTGGTGAATCGTGAGACGTCTCGAAACATCTTTGGCCAAAAGTAGTTCTTGGAGAGCGTGGTGAAGGTCTTGTCGCATCCAAAGTGTCCCATTAGTCCACCTCCATGAGCCTCTTGCAAAAGGAGCAAACGAAGAGAAGACTCGGGTATGCATAGTTTGTTAGCTCTCATAAGATAACCATCCTTGAGGTAATATTGTTCCCAAGATGTATGCGTCAAACATTTAGCGTAATGAGGTGCAAAAGATGGATCACTAGCATATAAATCTTTTATGTGCTCAAAGCCAATAACATTCAACTCAAGTTGGGTGACAAGCGTGCATATGCGTGAAAGTGCATCGGCAACTACATTTTCCTTGCTCTTAATGTACTTGATCACATATGGGAAAGATTTAATAAATTCACTCCATTTGGCATGACGCTTGTTCAATTTAGTTTGACCTTTTAAGTAGTTAAGCATTTCATGATCGGTATGGATGACAAACTCATGAGGTCTAAGATAATGTTCCCAAACATGGAGGACACGCACTAAAGCATACAATTCCTTGTCATACATGGGATAGTTAAGTTGAGCACGGAGAGTTTTCACTAAAATAAGCAATGACTCGTTTTCTTGCATTAAAACTCCGCCAATTCGGTGCAGCTTGCATCACAATGAACCTCAAAAGTTTTGTCAAAATTAGGCAAAGCAAGAATCGGACATGAGTAAGCAAAGACTTGAGCTCATCAAAAGCGTTTGATTACAGGTCCCCAAACAAAAGGTATTCTTCTTACTCAAAGCATGCAAAGGAGCTGCAATAGTGCTAAAGTTTTTCTAAGCGGCGATAAAACCCATAAGATCAAGGAAACTTAGCACTTGTTGCAAATTTGTGGGTTGGGGCCAAGTTTTAATTGCTTTGATCTTAGTTTCATCAACATGGACACCCTTGGAAGAGACAACGAAACCCAAGAAAACCACTTTGTCAGCGCCAAAGTGCATTTTTCAAGTTGGCATAAAGACTTTCCTTTGAAGTGTTTGCAAAACAAGCTTAACATGATCAAGATGCTCTTTCATGGTTTTGCTAAACACAAGAATATCATCAGTAAACCACAACAAAGATTCCAATGTATGGACGAAGTACATGATGCATGAGGCGCACAAAAGTTCGAGCTTCAGAGCAAACCCATAGGCATAACCAACCATTCATATAAGCCAAATTTTGTTTTGAAAGAAGTTTTCCATTCATCACCCTCATGAATGCGGATTTGATAATAGCCACTTTTAAGATCAATTTTTGAGAAAAAGTTGGCTCCACTAAGTTCATCAAGCATATGATCTAAGCGAGGAATGGGATGCCTATAGCGCACGATGATAGCATTTATGGGTCTACAATCGGAACACAAGCGGAAAGTTCCATCGGGCTTAGGCACAAGTATAACGGGAACGGCACAAGGGCTTAAGCTTTCACGTACATGACCGTTGTCGATTAGTTGTTGTACTTGCCGTTGAATATCCTTGGTTTCTTCGGGGTTGACACGGTATGGAGCTTTGTTTGGAAGTGGCGCTCCGGGAATGAGGTCAATTCGATGCTCAATGCCTCGTGGAGGAGGTAGACCCGGAGGTAGCTCATCGGGGAAAACATCTTGAAATTCCTGCAAAAGAGATTGAAACACCAAAGGTAGCTCATGAGTGGTGTTAGTTTTTGATTCTCCATCCTTGCACACAAGGACAAAGTGCGTCACACTCGATGGGTTCTCACACACTTCTCTCATCTCATGTTTGGTGGCGAATAGTATGAGGTTTTTCTCTCTAAGCGAAGGCGCTCAAATTTGGCTTGTGGCTCTCACTCACTTTTGGTGGCTCACTTTCTCCTCTTCTCTCTTTGTTTGGTGGCTTGTTTGTCGGCTATCACTTGACTAGGAGACATGGGTCGTAGGACATATTCTTTGCCTTTCATCTTGAAGCTATAGTGGTTTGTACGCCCATTGTGGAAGACACCACAATCAAATTGCCATGGCCGACCAAGGAAGAGGTGGCAAATGGTCATTGGGACCACATCACACTCCAAAGTGTCCTCATATGCACCGATTTTGAAGGATACTTGGACCATATGCTAAACTCGTATAGTGCCGGAGTCACTTAGCCATTGAACCTGGTAGGGTTGTGGATGCTTCTTCTTGACCAATTGGAGCTTGGAGCATAGTTCTTCTGTCGGTGTACTAAAGTAGGGGTACCTTAGTATCCCGAACTTGAGCCTAGAGCGATCCTGGCGTCAGCGGCAAGGCTTATTGGGCATCCGCCAAGATCCTCCGCTATACTTATTGATGCCATTCAAGAACAAAGTGTTTTAGCGAGAAGACAAGACCCGGCAAGAGGAGCTTGCGGGAAGGACAAACCCGGCAAGAGGAGCTTCTTGGGAGGGCCAACAAAGAAACTTGCCGCTGACGCGCCGCGTGTCCGGCAAGACCCGGCAGCGGCAAGCCTTGGTGCGACAAGACAACGGCCGCGGCAAAGCGCTTGCTTGCGGCGAAGCTACTACTATCATACGCTCGGGGCATCAACGGCGTGTCGCCGCGGGATCCTTCTGGCGCGCGTGGCGGGTAAACTGTCAGCCAAGCGGTGCGGTGGCAAGTGGAGATGACGAGAAGGCCATCGTGGCGATCGGTGGCGCCCTAACGGTCATTTCTGCCTTTGTTTGGGCGACCGGACGGGCATTAAATGCCGTTGTCCCTGCCGTGAGAGTTAGGTAGGGGAGCCTTTGTTGATAGCGGTTGTACCAACCCCTCTTTTACTTTTTACCCTGTCTGCGTTGCCACAGTCGGTGACCCTTTAACCTATAAAGGAGGCCCATGCGCGCGTAGAAGGGTTCGACTCGTCGAAACTACAACACACTCACGCTCTCAAGCAAGAGCGGAATACAAACACAAAGCAGCGGTGGGGTTTTATCTCTCGGAAAGCTCGAAGCTGGGTAAAATCCCTCGCGTGCCGCCTCGATCTGCTCTTCGTCGCCCTCCGCTCCTGCGGGGACGAAAAGGGCCCTCCGTGGGTGCTCGTTTCCCGACATCTTTGGCGCGCCGGGTAGAGGCGTCGAGGTTGTCTGAACCTGATCCGGTGTTGCGCGCTTCATCATCATCTTCGTCGACATGCCACGAAGAAGAAGGCGGAGGTGGTTGGTCGTCGCGTCGATCCACGCCCGCGAAGAGCAAGCGAGGCGGTGGGGTAGGCGCCGGCGGAAGAAGCGCCAGCAGGGGACTCACATCGTCACGAGATCAAGGACAAGGCCCGCAAACTTGGCGTCCGTACATGCGCGCGCCCTCTCGGGGCGCGGGATCGACAACGCCATGGTGCTCCTAACACCGTGCTCGCGTTAGAACAAAGGCCAAGCTGGCGGACAGCGGGGCCTTCGAGGCCAACATACGCCCGACATGTTGGCGCGGCGCGGCTGCGATCGCCTAGACAAGATGTTGCTCCTTCCAACAACGTCGGAAGTTTGAGCATATCACGCTCCTCGCGTCGTTCGCCCCGCCGCGAAAACCCGGAAAAGCGTTGGCGAGCCCAGCGCTACTAGACTACCCTCGGTATTTGGACAAGATCGGCGGCGGAGGATCACCATCGAGCCTCATCGGCCGCCAGCGGCGACAAGCCCAGCGACCAAGCACTTCAAGCAGCGGCAAGGCGTCGGCGCAAGCGTGGCGACAAGACCGAGGTGCCACCGTGCACTCCCGCCCGAAAACCAAGATCGCCGACTCGCCGGGCTAACCTCGACACCGACTCCACCGTCGTCGGACCCATGAGCTTCGCCGCGATCAGCGCCAAGTTCTCCAGAATAGCGACATGAAAGCCTTCTTTTCGCGCCGGCGTCGAAGAAAACTTTCTGACGTCGGTCGAGACCAGCGTGTTGGGCCCATGTCGATATGCATGCGCCCGAGAAACGAGCGACTTCTTTGTCTGTGATGAGTTGCCCTGCGTTCACTCGTGAGCTGCTGGCGAGTCGATGGCCCGATACCAGAACTTCAAGCGAGGCGTGCAGAAATGCGATGGCGGGATACATCCGTCGGAGTTCCTCGGCATCTATACCATCGCGGTGCGAGGCTGCGGTAGCGACGAAGATCTCGCCAACTACTTCCGGCTGGTGCTCAAGCCCAATGTCGGATCTTGGCTCATGCACTTGCGGATAACTCCATCTCTTCATGGGCGGACTGTTGATGTAGGGTGGAACCCTAATTAAATCGATCTTTCACGTTTGGAGGATCCTCTGAGGAACCACGAAGAGCAGCGGAAGAACACGAGGAAATCACGGGGAAGAGCGAGAGAGACACTCAACCGACAAGAGATCAATCACACAAGGTCTAGATCATCGAAGAGCAGGTAATACATGGTCCAAAATCAACAAAGGAAAGATACAAAGGTAACCGTTCTTCTCAGAGGAGTCTTGAATCCACGAAGGATCTTCCGTAAAGGGTCTTGTATCAGAGAGGATCTTCTCCGAAGAGGCGCGGTCTCTCACGAGGAGAGATCCGATAGATGGCGAGCTCTATCTCAAAAGCGAGCTAAATCAGCGCTAAGTCTCAAAGTGAGGAGATGGGGTTCGTATATATATAGAGTTGGAGCGAAGGGGTACATGGGCTCATTAACACGCCTGTATGATGTTGGCGGATAATCCGGACGAGGTCGGATGATCGAGTGGTCCGGATGATCCGGGTGGAGGCGGATGAGCGGAGGATCGGCTGAGTGGTCATGCGGGCGGATGTCGGCTTGGGGTGGAGCTTCTGTTGCCTTGATCGATTTAGCGGATCGTCCGGACGGGAGTCCGGATCGTCGAGACTCTGTCCGGATCGTCCAGAGACGCCGTCCGGATCATCCGGCCACCACTGTCCTTGGTGCTTTTCCTCTCCGTCTTCTCGCATGTCTTCCGCTTACGGTTCTCCTTGCTTCCTAGCCTCTTCATGGTTGACTCCTTGGTACTGAGTATGCATATCATTTCCGTTTGAGATAGTAACCACGTCGATGTGAATCGAAGGGAATTGTGAGAGGAGTGATGTCACCTCGGTTTCAAGAGCTCTTGCGTGCTCGAGTCATGGGTCCTTGTGGGGTTGGATGTGTTGATGTAGAGTCCATGGGGATGATGGAAGGATGCTCGCATCATATCCCTCCTTGAAAGGATCCGACCTCGGATCTAGATCTTCATCACCATGGAAAGGCGAGAGGTCTTTGACGTTGAAGGTGTCGCTCACGTTGTACTTGTCGCTTGGTAGATCGAGCTTGTAGGCGTTGTTGTTGTAGTGTGCTAACACCTTGAAGGGTCCATCGGCTCGAGGTAGAAGTTTGGACTTGCGTTCGTTGGGGAAGTGTTCCTTGCGAAGGTGTAGCCACACGAGATCGCCTATTTTGAAGATCATGGGTTGCTTGTTGATGTTTAGCTTGGTAGCGAGTCGTTGTACTTGGCGCTCGATGGTGTGTCTTGTATCTTCATGCATCTTCTTGATGTAGCTTGCACGGGCACTTGCGTCGAGGTTGGTGCGCTCTTGTAGAGGTAGAGGTAGAATTTCCAATGGGGACAATGGGTTGAAGCCGTGAGGC
Source organism: Aegilops speltoides (assembly GCA_021437245.1). Taxonomy (NCBI): domain Eukaryota; kingdom Viridiplantae; phylum Streptophyta; class Magnoliopsida; order Poales; family Poaceae; genus Aegilops; species Aegilops speltoides. The sequence goes on from CM038144.1 coordinate 215,985,882, forward strand.
GTCCTCGAAGGGGACTTGCGGTCGTCGAATGTCTTCTTGCGGTTGTAGGCGTACTCGGCGATAGGTGAACCGCCTCCACTCCTTGATGTTCTTCTTGATCAACCGCCAAGTAGAGTGGAAGCGTCCGGTTAAATCACCTCCGTTTGGCCGTCGGTTTGAGGATGAATGCGCCGATGAGAATAGGAGCTTGATGCGAGCTTGGCGCAAAAGAGTCTTCAAAAGTAACTTAGAACTTGGCGTCTCGGTGGAGAGCGATTGTCTTAGAGTACTCCATGAAGGCGCAAGATTTCCCTACAAAGAGATTTGCAATATGTGAAGCATCGTCTACCTTGTTGCAAGGAATAAAATGTGCCATCTTAGAAAATCTATCACAACAACAAACACGGAATCCTTTCCATTTTGAGTTCTAGGCAAACCAAGTACAAAGTCCATGCTAATGTCTTCCCAAGGTTGATATGGAATTGGAAGAGGCATGTAAAGACCATGAGATTGGGCTTTTGACTTAGCTTTGCGTCATGTAGAGCATCGCGTGGTGAAGCGTGAGACGTCTCGAAACATCTTGGGCCAAAAGTAGTTCTTGGAGAGCGTGGCGAAGGTCTTGTCGCGTCCAAAATGTCCCATGAGTCCACCTCCATGAGCCTCTTGCAAAAGGAGCAAATGAAGAGAAGACTCGGGTATGCATAGTTTGTTAGCTCTCATAAGATAACCATCCTTGAGGTAATATCGTTCCCAAGATGTATGCGTCAAACATTTAGCATAATGAGGTGCAAAAGATGGGTCACTAGCATACAAATCTTTGATGTGCTCAAAGCCAATAACATTCAACTCAAGTTGGGTGACAAGCATACATATGCGTGAAAGTGCATCGGCAACTACATTTTCCTTGCCCTTAATGTACTTGATCACATATGGGAAAGATTCAATAAATTCACTCCATTCGGCATGACGCTTGTTCAATTTAGTTTGACCTTTTAAGTACTTAAGCGTTTCATGATCGGTATGGATGACAAACTCATGAGGTCTAAGGTGATGAGGACAAAGCAAGTGATGAGGACGTCAATACCATTGTTACACCCACAGCCCCTACTGTTACATATACGGGACCAATTACTAGAGCTCGCGCACGCCAATTAAATTACCAGGTACTTTCGTTTCTTGGTAATGATTCTAATGTTCATGAGAATATGATCTTGCCTAAATCGGATACATTTGTTTTGCTTACAAATGAAGGGCCTAACTTGGAGAAGGATGAACATTGGAGCAAGAACACGTATGGAGTTGATGGCATGCGCAGAGGATCAAACGGAGTTATAAGTGATGATTTCAGGACTTTGAAGCCACCATAAGGAGTGCATGAAGCCTTGGACGAAATATACAAGATGCCACTTCATAATATTAGTCCATAGGCTATTCTAGATCTTCGTCACCTTATTATTGGGCCAGGCCCATGTAATTTCGAAATACTTAAGTATAGGCTATTTTTAGAGTCCGTATGTGTGGGGAAACAAGAGTTAGGGTTGGTTTGGACCCCACCCTCAAGGGCCACGAAATTCACCCCTCTTCCTCCATATATACAGCCCTTAGGGCACCGTTTAGACTTTGGGTTTTGTTTAGATTAAAGTTAGCCATAGCTGCAACCCGGCGTGCCGTTTTTGTTCAGCGACCGGACAAAGGCGTCTCGAACCCCACCTTGATCAATAAAGCTTTCATCTTATATTAGCAATATCCAGTTGCAATCTCGGTTTCTTGCTTGTTCTTCGTTTGCTCGCGAAGCAGACCCTCGTGGTCGAGGTTGATGCGTGCTCGGCGTGGTCGATAACCTCTCGGAGTTGGTTTAGCGATTGCTAAAGTAGCGGCGTCCTCGCCGTTCGTAGTCGGATCGTCAAAGTCGACTTCCACCAAGCGAAATCCACCATCTCATCGAAGGCGGGACACCTCGCCTCTTTGGTGAAAGTCGACTTTGGCGATCCGACTCTGGCGTGCGAGGCGTCAGCCTATGTCGCTAAACCAACTCAGAAAGGTTACTGACCAGCGTTATCAACGATATTCTCAGGTCTATCTCTGTGCAGTCAACATGAACAGTGAAGTGAGTCTAAATGGTGTGCTGTGAGGGAATATGTGTGTAGATGTCAATTGATAACTCATCATGTGATTACTGACAATAGAAACACACAGAATATGATCCTCAGGACTACTAACAAGAGGTGGTGGTGGGTGTCACAAATCCGTCAAGCAAATATCAAATTCTTACAGGTTCTTACCCAGCGAGACGGTGATCGGCAACCGTTGTAATCAAAACTCTCAAAAGCGTGGATCTGGCGATTGCGGGGAGAGTCAAGCATACGGCGTAGATGTATGTGGGTGCTGGGAAGGCTTATAATATGGTAGCAAAAAGATTGACAATAATCAATTCAGAGATGCAAAGTTGAATAAGCGCTCAGCAGCAGTCTTGTCTTTGGTCTAGGCTGAAGAGTGCTAGAGGCGAGCCTAGAACACTAACAAAATCACGGCGCACCTAAACAAGGGAGGAGCACACACTGAATTTTTCTTTTTCTTCACTTTTTTTCACTTTTTTCCTCTTTTTTTTGCTCATAACAAATTTGTTTGAAAAAGTCTACAAATGGTCTAAAACTGCCTAGCGAATTTTCCGGACTTAGTTTTTTTGAAGCTGGAACTATTTTCTTCTGCGGATGGCTCGGAAGTTGAGTCCTTCTCTATCACGACTCGAAGTATCGCGTAATCTAGAAATCGAGAACAATGCAACAATTCTTTTTCGGACTAGGGTGGTGGCGGAGATGGCCTGGTGGGGCCGGATTGGTGGCGAGATGAATCTGGTGGAACTTCGGTTGGTGGCGGAGATGAATCTGGTGGAACTTCGGACGAGGCGGATATATGTTGCAGGTGAACTTCGGATTAGGCGTGATGGCGGCGGATATGTGGTGGCGAATATGGATTCGGATTGGCGGTGGCGATGCGGTGGTGACATATGGCGCGGCGGCGTGACAACACATGAAACGAGAACTTCGAAACTCTAAAGACTAGGCGCTAAGACCAGCAACTTGACACGATGATGCAACCTTAAATTCAACAAAGCAAATCTGAAAAAGATTATGCAAAGGCTCAGTTGGTTGGATGGGATAAACTAACCTAAATTTTTTTGGCTTTTAAGTGGACTATAGGTATGAAGAAACGGACTCGATCTAAACTACGAAAAGCGTAAAATCTCACCGAAGCGACACGGAAATCTGATACCACTTGATAGAGGCAAAGGTGTCCGTCTTTCGATGAGATGATGGATATCGCTTTGGTGCAAATCGACTTTGTGATCCGACTACGTCGAGAGGGCGTCGCATAACAATCGCTAAACCAACTCCGAGAGGTTATTGACCACGCGAACACGATCAACGACCACGAGTGCATTTCCTGCGAGCAAGCGAAGAACAAGCAAGCGAGATTGCAATCTTGATATTGCGAATATAAGATGAAAGCTTTATTGATCAAGGTGGGGTTACGTGGCGCCTTTATGCAGTGATTGAACACAAGCGAAATCTGCGAAGTTGCAGCTATGGTGAACTTTTAATCTAAACAAAACCCAAAGTCTAAGCGGTGCCCTAAGGGCTGTATATATGGAGGAAGAGGGTGAATTTCGTGGCCCTTGGTGGAGGGTCGAAACTAACCCTATCTCTTTTCCCCACACATCTGGACTCTCGAAATTACATGGGCTGGCCCAATAATAAGGTGATGGCACCTAGAATAGCCTCTGTCTGAAATTTATGAAGTGGCATCTTGTATATTTCGTCCAAGGCTTCATGCACTCATTATGGTGGCTTCAAAGTCTGAAATCATCACTTGTAACTCGTTCTTGTTCCCCTTGCATGCCATCATCTCCATGCTTGTTCTTGCTCCAATGTTCATCCTTCTCCAAGCTAGGCCCTTCATTTGTAAGCAAAACAAATGTATCCAATTTAAGCGACATCATATTCTCATGAACATTAGAATCATTACCAAGAAAGCGAAAGTACAGGTAATTTAGTTGGCGTCTTGTGAGCTCTAGTAATTGGTCCGGTATGTATAGCGGCGGGGGCTGTGGGTGTAACAATGGTATTGATGTCCTCATCATCCTCCCTTCTTGAAATGAAGTCGTCCTCGACGGAAGTTCATCTTCCTCACCAAATATGGCTTCAAATCTACAATGTTAAAAGTGGGACTAACCCCAAAATCTGCGAGGCAGCTCAAGTTTATATGCATTATCATTTACTTTCTCCAACACCTTAAAGGGACCAGCAGACACGTGGCATTAGCTTTGATTTGCAAAATCGAAATCTATCCTTACATAAATGTAACCAAACAAGATCTCGGTGCAAACACAACATGTTTTCTACCCTTATCTCCGACAAGTTTATATTTAGCATTCATCGCTCAATGTTTTCCTTAGTTAACTCATGCATTTTAAAATCAATTCATACGTTCTTTAGCATCAAAATTAACCTTCTCACGAGGATGGAAGAAGCGACAAATCGATAGGTGCGAGGTGGAAACCATACACAACTTCAAAGGGCACATCTTAGTAGTAGAATGCAATGAGCGATTATAAGCAAATTCAATATGAGGCAAGCATTCCTCCCACATTTTCTTATTATTCTTTAGAACAGCCCTAAGCATAGTAGACAATGTTCTATTGACTACTTGGTTTATCCATCGGTTTGGGGTGACAAGTAGTACTAAAAGCAGTTTAGTCCCCAACTTGCCCATAAACATCTCCAAAAGTGACTAAGAAATTTAGTATCACGATCTGAAACAATAGTATTTGGCACACCATGCAAGCGAATAATTTCACGAAAGAACAAATCAGCAACATTAACGACATCATCGCTTTTATGACATGGTATAAAGTGTGCCATTTTAGAATCTATCCACGACAACAAATATGCTATCCCTCCTTCTTTGTTAGAGGTAAACCTAAAACAAAGTCCATAGATATATCCTCCCAAGGAACACTAGGCACGAGCAAAGGCATATATAAACCATGAGGATTGAGTCGTGACTTAGCTTTTTGACATGTAGTCAGTGAACAATAAAGCGCTCAACATCCGTCGCATCTTTGTCCAAAAGAAATGTGTAGCAAATCGTCCTCCGTCTTCTTCACGACAAAGTGTCCCATTAGTCCTCCTCCATCGCCTCCTGCAACAACAAAAGGCGGCGGAGCTAGCTGGAATGCATAGCTTGTTAGAGCGAAACACAAATCCATCATTAACGACAAACTTGTTCCATGTTCTACCTTCTTTACAATTCTGCAATACATCGCTAAATTCAGCATCATGCACATATTGATCTTTGATGGTCTCCAAACCAAATATTCTAAAGTCATGTTGTGAAAGCATAGTATAACGACGAGACAATGCATCAGCAATAAAATTTTCTTTACCCTTCTTGTGTTTAATGACATAAGGGAAAGTCTCAATGAATTCAACCCATTTAGCATGTCTACGATTCAGTTTATCTTGACTTTTAATATGTTTCAAAGATTCATGATCAGAATGTATAACAAATTCTTTGGGCCATAAATAATGTTGCCATGTCTCTAAAGTCTGAACAAGAGCATACAATTCTTTATCATAAGTAGAATAGTTCAAACTAGGCCCTCAATTTTTGAGAAAAGTATACAACAGGTTTGCCATCTTGTAATAACACACCTCTAATCCAATTCCACTAGCATCACATTCAAGCTCAAAGTCTTATTAAAATCAGGAAGTTGGAGTAAAGGGCATGTGTCAAGTTAGCTTTCAATCCGTGAAGGCTTCTTCCTATCGGTACCCAGACAAAAGGCACATCCTTCTTTGTAAGCTCGTTGAGAGGTGCAGCAATGGTGCTGAAATCTCTCACAAAGCGCCTATAGAAACCAGCGAGGCCAAGAAACTCCTCACTTGTGTGACCGTTTTGGGCTGCGGCCAACTCTCAATAGCTTCAATCTTGGCTTTATCAACTTCAATTCCTGTGGAGTAACAACATAGCCAAGAAAAGATACTCGATCGGTGCAAAAGGTGCACTTCCCAAGGTTACCAAACAAACGTGCATCACGTAGAGCATTAAAAACAACACGTAAATGTTCCAAATGTTCTTCCAAAGATTTGCTACAAATCAGTATATCATCAAAATAGACTACCACAAATCGTCCAATGAAAGCACGTAAAACTTCGTTCATTAATCTCATGAAAGTACTAGGTGCATTAGTTAACCCAAAAGGCATGACTAACCACTCATATAATCCAAACTTAGTTTTAAATGCTGTTTTCCATTCATCTCCCAATTCCATACGAATTTGATGGTATCCTTCATAAATCAACTTTGGAGAATATTGTAGAGCCACTCAATTCATCAAGCATATCATCTAGCCTAGGAATAGGGTGGCGATAACGAATAGTAATATTATTAATGCCTCTACAATCAACACACATCGTGATGTACCATCCTTTTTCGGTACTAGAATAATAGGAACAGCACAAGGACTAAGGATTGGCGTATATAACCTTTGTCGAGCAGCTCACATACTTGGCGCATAATCTCCTTCGTCTCCTCTGGATTGATGCGGTATGGTGCATGGTTGGGTAATGATGCACGGAAATTAAGTCAATTTGATGCTTAATCCCTCGAATAGGTGGTAATCCGGTGGCACGTCTTGTGGAAAGGCGTCGTGAACTCTGCAAAATGTTAGTGACACCCGGGGGCAAAGAGGAAGGCCGTCCTCGAATGAAAATAATGCCTCTTTGCACACAAAAGCATAGCAAACAGATTTGCTAAAATCTAGCTCATCAATATCAGATTTGGTGGCAAGTAAACATGCACTTTTCAATTTAATTTGAAAGCAAGCAGTAGATGGTTTATTATTATGCTTCATGTGTTGCTCAAATTCTTTTGCCACAATCTGATTTTCACTCTTATTTTCTCTGTTTTGCTTTATTAGCTCTATTAATATCATCTTTCAAAATGGAATCGAGAGTCATAGGAAGCAAAGTAATATTTTATCCTATGAACAAGAGTATCTTGATTGTTTCTACCATGGTGTCTGAAATTTTTATCAAATTGCCATGGTCTACCAAGTAATAAGGAACATGCTTGCATAGGTACCACATCACAATCAACATAATCAGCATATGTAGAGATACTAAAATGCACGAGAGCAGTACATGTTACCTTAACCTTGCATTGTTGTTGAACCATTGGATGTAGTAAGGATGTGGATGTGGTCTTGTGGTGAGAGATAGCTTCTCCACCATCTCCATGCTAGCCAAATTGTTGCAGCTCCTCCATCTATGATGGCCTTGAATAGAAACGTTCCTTCACAACTCCTTTGTATGGAACAAATTATGCCTCTGATTTTGCTCGACTTGTAACCTGCACACTCAAAACACGTTGAGCAACTAAACATTCATACCTGTCAGCATCTTCAGCAGCCATGTATTGTGTCTCATGATCAGAATCATCTCCACCGTGTTCCTCATGTGTAATAAGAGCCAAAGTGATGTAGGGTGGAACCCTAATTCGTCGATCTTTCATGTTTGGAGCGGGATCCCTCGAAGAACACGATGAACACGGGGAATAATCGGGGAGAAATCACAAGGGGAAACACTCAAGAACAAGTACAAATCACACATCCACTAGACAATCAAACACACAAGGTCACAAGGTACATGAACAACAAAGGGAAAGATACAAGGTAAGGTTCATCTCCAAGAGGAGGTCTTGATGATATCCTAGATGGATCTTCCCTAAAGAGAGTCTTGAATCCATGAGGATCTTCTCCTAGGCGGAGGTCTTGTATCCGCTAGGGATCTTCTCCTAGATGGAGGTCTTGGCCTCCAATGGAGTAGTGGTCTCTCTCTCAAGAGATAGGTAGGAGCAAAGCTCACCTAAGAATGAGCTATCACTTTGCTAACCCTAGAAAGGAGGTGGAGGAGGTCTATTTATAGCCCAAGGGGCGAAGGGGTAAGTGAGTGGCGAAGGGGTACAGACTTGGCCCAAGTCGCCCTGCTGGCGGAGGTCCGGATGATCCGGACGGTGGCCAGAATGATCCGGGTGTCGAGAGTCCGGATGATCCGGGCGGCTGTCCGGATGATCCGGCTTCGTCGGCGAGTTACTGTAGTCTTGAGCGCGTTAGCGGATCGTCCGGGAGGTTGTCCGGATCGTCAAGACTCGGTCCGGATCATCCATTTGGGCGTCCGGATGATCAAGAGCAACTCGATCTTCTTCTCCTTTCTTAGTCTCCTCTTCCACGCTGCCCTCGCGGATGGTGTAGTCGTTCCTTGGCGCTTGCACTCCTCCTTGACATCAAGTGAAGCTCAAAGCAATACCTATGCATGCACACGTAAGGAGTGTCAAGTAGTATACCATCCTCGAGAGTGTCAAGTGAGTACGTGTAAAGGAGATGATTCACCTTTGTGTATGTGAAGTAGATGTCGCACGTGTCACTTGCCAACTGGGCTCTTGACATGGTGATGTCCATAGGATGCTCCGCATCACAAAGTCTCCTCATCATAGTCACTAGCGGACTCATACCCACCATCCTCAGTAGCAATCATCACACGCTGAGATTTGCATTCTCTCGCAAAATGTCCTCTTCCCTTACTGGCGACGACAAATAATATCACTTGTGTGCCTGTTGGCGCCATGGAAGAAGAAGAGATGCTGTGCGAGCCAGCGGTGTGCTCTTGGCGGATAGTGGTGGTTGTGCACCTTTCTTGTATCACGGTTGGAGGTGGCTTTGAAGGAAGTGATGGTGAAGTGGAAGTAGATGATGCGTCTTGTCCATGATGAAGGTCGACCTGCGAGAAAAGTTAGTGCGCGCCAATGCACATTGATCCGCACTTCACGTTCAGCTTTACAAGCAAGATGGAATAAAACTGCCTAGCAAAAATTTTACGCGGTCGTTTATTCCATCTTGCTATATAATGAATCTGAATAATGCAGAATCGCTGGTCCTTAGTTCTTCATAATTTAATCATGGCGTCACCATCATCTGCTGTCAAATGAAATAGTCATGGTGGCTACATGAGGAACACGGTGGAGATGATTACGATCATGAGACACAATACATGGCTGTTGAAGATCTTGACAAGTATGAATGTTTAGTTGCTCAGCGTGTTTTGAGTGTGCGAGTTACACAAGTTGAGCAAAATCGGAGGCATAATTTGTTCCATACAAAGGGAGTTGTGAAGGAGCGTTCTATTAAGCGTCATCATAGATGGAGGGAGCTGCAACAACTTGGCTAGCATGGAGATGGTGGAGAAGCTATCTCTCACCACAAGACCACATCCACATCCTTACTACATCCAATGGTTCAACAACAGCAGCAAGGTTAAGGTAACACGTCTTGTTAGTGTGCATTTTAGTATCTCTACATATCTTGATTATGTTGATTGTGATGTGGTACCTATGCAAGCATGTTCCTTATTACTTGGTATACCATGGCAATTTGATAAAATTCATGTACACCATGGTAGAAACAATCGGTATACTCTTGTTCATAAGGATAAAAATATTACTTTGCTTCCTATGACTCGATTCCATTTTGAAAGATGATATTAATAGAGCTAATAAAGCAAAAGCAGGAGAAAAATAAGAGTGAAAATCAGATTGTGGCAAAAGAATTTGAGAAACACATGAAGCCTAATAATAAACCATCTCTTTATTTTATACGAAATTAAATTAAAAAGTGCATGTTTACTTGCCACCAAATCTGATATTGATGAGCAAGATTTTAGTAAATTTGTTTGCTATGCTTTTGTGTGCAAAGAGCATTATTTTCATTAGAGGCGTGCCTTCCTCTTTGCCCCTGCTTTGTCACTAACATTTTGCGGGAGTTCTTGATGTCTTTCCATAAGGCGTGCCACAGAGGTTACCACCTATTAGGATTGAGCATCAAATTGACTTAATTCGGTGCATCATTACCCAACCGTCGCCATACCGTACAAATCGGAGGAGATGAAGGAGATTATCGTCAAGTACAGGAGCTGCTTTCGACAAAAGGTTATATCGCGAATCCCTTAGTCCTTGTCTTTGTTCCTATTATTCTAGTGCCGAAAAAGGATGGTACATCACGTATGTGTGTTGATTGTAGAGGCATTAATAATATTACTATTCATTATCGTCACCCTATTCCTAGGCTAGATGATATGCTGATGAATTGAGTGGCTCTACAATATTCTCCAAAGTTGATTTGCATCTTGGATACCATCAAATTCGTATGAAATTGGGAGATGAATGGAAAACAGCATTTAAAACTAAGTTTGGTTTATATGAATGGTTAGTCATGCCTTTTGGGTTAACTAATGCACCTAGTACTTTCATGAGACTAATGAGCGAAGTTTTTACGTGCTTTCATTGGACGATTTGTGGTAGTCTATTTTGATGATATCTGATTTATAGCAAATCTTTGGAAGAACATTTGGAACATTTACGTGCTGTTTTAATGCTCTCGTGATGCACATTTGTTTGGTAATCTTGGGAAGTGCACCTTTTACCGACGAGTATCTTTTCTTAGCTATGTTGTTACTCCACGAAATTGAAGTTGATAAAGCTAAGATTGAAGCTATTGAGAGTTGGCACGCAGCCCAAAGCGGTCACACAAGTGAGGAGTTTTCTTGGACTCGCTGGTTTCTATAGGAGTTTTGTGAGAGATTTTAGCACAATTGCTGCACCTCTCAATGAGCTTACAAAGAAGGATGTGCCTTTTGTTTGGGGTACATACGGAAGAAGCCTTCGATATTGAAAGATAAGTTGACACATGCTCCTTTATTCCAACTTCGATTTTAATAAGACTTTTGAGCTTGAATGTGATGCTAGTGGAATTGGATTAGGAGGTGTGTTATTACAAGGTGGCAAACTGTTGCATATTTTTACGAAAAATTGAGTGGGCCTAGTCTGAACTATTCTACTTATGATAAAGAATTATATGCTCTTGTTAGGACTTTAGAGACAAGGCAACATTATTTATGGCCCAAAGAATTTGTTATACATTACGATCATGAATCTTTGAAACATATTAAAAGTCAAGCTAAACTGAATCGTAGACATGCTAAATGGGTTGAATTCATTGAGACTTTCCCTTATGTCATTAAACACAAGAAGGGTAAATAAAATGTTATTAGCGATACATTGTCTAAATCGTTATACTATGCTTTCACAACTTGACTTTAAAATATTTGGTTTGGAGACCATCAAAGATCAATATGTGCATGATGCTGAATTTAGCGATGTATTGCAGAATTGTAAAGAAGGTAGAACATGGAACAAGTTAAATCGTTAATGATGGATTAGTGTTTAGTTCTAACAAGCTATGCATTCAGCTAGCTCCATTAGTCTTTTGTTGTTGCAGGGGCGCATGGAGGAGGACTAATGGGACACTTTGGCGTGAAGAAGGCAGAGGATATACTTGCTACACATTTCTTTTGGCCAAAGATGAGGCCGGGATGTTGGCGTTTTGTTGCTGTTGCACTACATGTCAAAAAGCTAAGTCACGACTCAATCCTCATGGTTTATATATGCCTTTGCTGTACCTAGTGTTCCTTGGGAGGATATATCTACGGACTTTGTTTTAGGTTTACCTCGAACAAAGAAGGGAGGATAGCATATTTGTTGTCGTGGATAGATTCTAAAAAATGGCACACTTTATACCATGTCATAAAAGCGATGATGTTGTTAATGTTGCTGATTTGTTCTTTCGTTGAAATTATTAAACTTGCATGGTGTGCCAAATACTATTGTTTCAGATCGTGATACTAAATTTCTTAGCCACTTTTGGAGATGTTTATGGGCTAAGTTGGGGACTAAACGCTTTTTAGTACTACTTGTCACCCCAAACTGATGGACAAGCTGAAGTAGTCAATAGAACATTGTCTACTATGCTTAGGGCTGTTTTGAAGAATAATAAGAAAATGTGGGAAGAATGCTTGCCTCATATTGAATTTGCTTATAATCGTTCATTGCATTCTACTACTAAGATGTGCCCTTTTGAAATTGTGTATGGTTTCCTACCTCGTGCACCTATTGATTTGTTGCCTCTTCCATCTTGGGAGAAGGTTAATTTTGATGCTAAAGAAGCGTTACGAATTGATTTTAAAATGCATGAGTTAACTAAGGAAAATATTGGCGTATGAATGCTAAATATAAACTTCTTGGAGATAAGGGTAGAAAACATGTTGTGTTTGCACAGGAGATCTTGTTTGGTTACATTTGCGTAAAGATAGATTTCTAATTTGCATAAATCAAAGCTAATACCGCGTCTTTGATGGTCCTTTTAAGGTGTTAGAAAATAAATGATAATGCATATAAACTTGAGCTACTGCAGATTTTGGGGTTAGTCCCACTTTTAACATTGCAGATTTGAAGCCTTATTTGGGTGAGAAGTTGAGCTTCCGTCGAGGACGACTTCATTTCAGAAGGGAGGATGATGAGGACATCAATACCATTGTTACACCCACAGCCCCTTTGTTACATATCTGGGACCAATTCTTGGATCTCGCGCCAATTAAATTACAGTACTTTCGTTTCTTGGTAATGATTCTAATGTTCATGAGAATATGATCTGCCTAAATCGGATACATTTGTTTTGCTTACAAATGAAGGGCCTAACTTGGAGAAGGATGAACATTGGAGCAAGAACACGATATGGAGTTGATGGCATCACGAGGGATCAAAGCGGAGTTACAAGTGATGATCTCGGGACTTTGAAGCCACCATAAAGTGCATGAAGCCTTGGACGAAATATACAAGATGCCACTTCATAATATTAGTCCATAGGCTATTCTAGATGCTGCGTCACCTTATTATTGGGCCAGGCCCATGTAATTTCGAAATACTTAAGTATAGGCTATTTTTAGAGTCCGTATGTGTGGAAACAAGAGTTAGGGTTGGTTTGGACCCCACCCTCAAGGGCCACGAAATTCCTCCTTTTCCCCATATATACAGCCCTTAGAGCGTCGTTTGAACTTTGGGTTTTGTTTAGATTAAAGTTAGCCATAGCTGCAACCGCGCCGTTTTTTGTTCAGCGACCAGACAAAGGCGTCTCGAACCCCACCTTGATCAATAAAGCTTTCATCTTATATTCGCAATATCCAGATTGCAATCTCAGTTTCATGCTTGTTCTTCGTTTGCTCGCGGAAGCAGACCCTCGTGGTCAGGTTGATCGTGCTCGGCGTGGTCGATAACCTCTCGGAGTTGGTTTAGCTATTGCTAAAGCGGCGTCCTCGCCGTTAAGTGGTCGGATCGTCAAAGTCGACTTCCACCAAAGCGATATCCATCATCTCATCGAAAGGCAGGACACCTTTGCCTCTATCGGCAAGAATCGGAGCATGAGTAAGCAAGACTTGAGCTCATCGGCGTTGGATTGCAAGGTCCCCAAACAAAAGGTATTCTTCTTACTCAAAGCATGCAAAGGAGCTGCAATAGTGCTAAAGTTTTCACAAAGCAGCGATAAAACACGCAAGACCAAGGAAACTTAGCACTTGTTCCAAATTGGTGGGTTGGGGCCAAGTTTTAATTGCTTTGATCTTAGTTTCATCAACATGGACACCCTTGGAAGAGACAAGCGAAACCCAAGAAAACCACTTTGTCAGCGCCAAAAGTGCATTTTTCAAGTTGGCGTAAAGACTTTCCTTTGAAGTGTTTGCAAAACAAGCAACATGATCAAGATGCTCTTTCATGGTTTTGCTAAACACAAGAATATCATCAGTAAACCACAACAAAGATTCCAATGTATGGATGAAGTACATGATGCATGAGTCGCACAAAAGTTCAGGAGCTTCAGACAAACCCATAGGCATAACCAACCACTCATATAAGCCAAATTTGGTTTTGAAAGCTGTTTTCCATTCATCACCCTCATGAATGCGGTTTGATAATAGCCACATTTAAGATCAATTTTGAGAAAAGTTGGCTCCACTAAGTTCATCAAGCATATCATCTAAGCGAGGAATGGGATGCCTATAGCGCACGGTGATAGCATTTATAGGTCTACAATCGAACTGGCGGAAACTTCCATCGGGCTTAGGCACAAGTATAGCAGATGCGACACAAGGGCTTAAGCTTTCCGTACATGACCGTTGTCGATGAGTTGTTGTACTTGCCGTTGAATCTCCTTGGTTTCTTGGGATTGACCGGTAGGAGCTTTGTTTGGAAGTGGCGCTCCGGGGATGAGGTCGATTCGATGCTCAATGCCTCGAAGAGGAGGTAGACCCGGAGGTAGCTCATCGAGGAAAACATCTTGAAATTCCTGCAAAATAGATTGAAACACCAAAGGTAGCTCATGAGTGGTGTTAGTTTTTGGTTCTCCATCCTTGCACACAAGGACAAAGTGCATCACACTCGATGGGTTCTCACACACTTCTCTCATCTCATGTTTGGTGGCGAATAGTATGAGGTTTTTCTCTCTAGGCGAAGAGGCGCTCAAATTTGGCTTGTGGCTCTCACTCACTTTTTGGTGGCTCACTTTCTCACTCTTCTCTCTTTGGTTGGTGGCTTGTTTGTGGGCTATCACTTGACTAGGAGACATGGGTGCGTAGGACATATTCTTTGCCTTTCATCTTGAAGCTATAGTGGTTTGTACGCCCATTGTGGTAGACACCACGGTCGAATTGCCATGGCCGACCAAGGAGGAGGTGGCAAACGGTCATTGGGACCACATCACACTCCAAAGTGTCCTCATATGCACCGATTTTGATAGATACTTTGACCGTATGCTCAACTCGTATAGTGCCGGAGTCACTTAGCCATTGAACCTTGTAGGGTTGCGGATGCTTCTTCTTGACCAATTGGAGCTTGGAGCATAGTTCTTCGCTTGCCAAGTTGTGGCAACTACCTCCATCAATGATGACCTTGACGGATTATCCATTGATGCCGGCCTTTGTGTGGAAGATGTGGCATCTTTGATCTTCTTCTTGTTGATGTTGAAGTGTCAAGACCTTGGAGACAACAAGAGCGGGGCTCGTATCTTCATCACAAAAGACTTGATCATCTTCATCCTCGTTGATGCGCCGGTGCATGGCCACTTGCTCAATAGCGTCCATTTCATCTTCACTCATTGAGTCGTATGTGCCATCGTCGTTGAGTATCATGGTGCGCTTGTTGGTGCATTCATAGGACTTGTGGCCTCGGCCGCGCAAAGTGAAACACTTGAAGGAGCTTGTCTTGGCGGTCTCATCGGTAGGAGTAGATGATGAAACCTTGGCTTGGAGTTGCTTGTAGTAGGAGGAGGACGACTTGAACTTGTAGAAGTTTTCTTGTAACTTGACTTGTCGTCGTTGCTTGGAGAAGGCTTGGTTGATGTCGAAGTTGAAGTAGTTGTTGAAGCTTGGTTGTTGGAGAAGCCGTATGTCTTGGATGAGTACTTGGTGTACTTGAAATCATCTTGCACTTGTCGTTCCGCCTTTGTAGCTTGATGCACGAGCTCAATGAGGTTGGAGTAGGGTTGGAAGTCGGCGATCTTCTTGATGGGATGGTTGAGTCCATTCAAGAATCGTGCCATTGTTTGCTCATCATCCTCCGTGACATTGGCTCGAATCATGGCAATCTCCTTTTCCATTGTAGTATTCTTCAACACTCTTTGTTCCTTGCTTGAGGAGTTGTAGCTTCTTGAAGAGATCACGGTTGTAGTAGGTGGGCACAAAGCGTGCTCTCATGACATCCTTCATTTGAGCCCAAGTGGTGATTGGAAGTTCGCCTCTTGCTTGTCGGCGCTGAAGTACTTGTTCCCACCATATGAGCACATAGTCTTGGAACTCAAGTGATGCCATCGCGATCTTCTTCTCTTCCTCATAGTTGTGCAAACGAAAGATTTTGTCGACCTTCAATGCCCATGAGAGGTACTCTTCGGGATCATTGGTTCCATTGAACTTGGGCATTGTGAACTTAAGCTTGCCATAGCGTTGTTCATCATTGTGTTGAGGTCGATGTTGATGATGGCGTTCTTGGCGTGGAGGATAATCATCCTCATGTTGCTCTAGGCGAGGAGAAGTCCATGATCAACTTGCTCTTGTTGACCTTGAGGTTGTGGATGAGCTTGAGGAACTTGCGGAGGAGCTTGTGGGGCTTGGCGTTGCGCCGCGAATGGTAGTTCCTCTCTTGTATTTCTTCTCGAAGGGCTTCCTCTTGATTGCGCCTTTCACGATTGCGGTTGGCGAGCTCGACTTGATGCTTGAAGGCACGTTCGCCTCAAAGCTTATGCTTCTCGTTGTTGTTGTTGAAGGCGTTTAGCCTCGGCGTCTTGTTGCTCTTAGTGTAAGCGCGCTCGTTCTTGTTCTTGTTGGCGGCGAAGGCGTTGTCGTTCTTGAGCTTGAGCCAGCGCCACTTGGTTAAACGAGGATGAGAACTTGTTCATCAACTTGCTCTTAGGGATGCTTGTCGTGTGGCGGGTTGCGAGATGAATGATGGTCTTGGCGGCGGCTCGTCGAAGAGTGTTCGATGACGGTGTACTTGTGTCGGAGAAGAGTCGTCGAATGGCGACTTGAGTGGCTCCGTCTTGAGTGTGAGAAGTAGAAGGGCGCCAGTTCACCAACAAAGCGCGGATCTCGTCCATTCTTGCATCGTTCTCTTTCTTGTCTTGTCGAGTTTGTTGTCGAAGTAGTCTCTTATGCGTTGCTCGGAGAATCGCAAGTCGATGGCGAGGTTGTCGATCGTTAAGCTCATTGCTTGTTGCTCTTGATGGAGAGCTCGTTGTGCGTAAAGGGGTGGCTCTTTGTGACGTATGATGACATGTCATCGTCTTGCTTTCGATGAAGAGTGGATTTGTAGAAGAACTTGGCCTATCCATCATTTCAAGCAAATTGTGAGTGGTAGAAGGAGAAGAACTAATACCAATGTACCTTTGACGAAGTTGAAGATGAATCAAGTTCACTCAAATGCGGACAATGAAATAGCACTATTGGTACCGATCCTTGTCGATTCTCGCACCTACACAAGTAAAAGCTTTTGGTGGAGCTTGGTTATGATGGTGGCACAAAATTGATTGCAATCGTTAGCTTGACTCAAAAATGTTGAAGAAGATTAGCAAATTAGCATATGCAACAAGTAGACCAAGCAAGTAGTGGTACTGCGAAACACACCGCAAATAGATAAATGGGATTGTGCAAACCAAAAGTGAGCCAAAATGTGGAATCCACGAAAATGCTCTTGTTGCACAATACTAGAGAGGCGCTATACGATTGCACAATAAGCGGATCACGGAGCTTGTGCACAACCTACTAGGCAAAAATGCAGCGATCTCTATCCCATTATGCTATATGTATGGTATTTGGTGCAATGATCCAAGATGATCTTATATGACAATCTTAATGTTGTATGATGCTATGCTTGTTGCTTATAAGCTCTTTGCTTATCTTTCCTCTTTGCTTAAAAGCTTGAGTGGCTCTTTCTCTTTTGAGCTCTTTTCTTATGCAAACTTGACGAACCAAGATAGCAATTGTGTATCGATGACAACTTTGTGACACACAAGTTGATTCGAGATATACACCACGATGGTATGTATGATATGGTGTATGCAACTAATGTGCACAAGTCACGTTGCGGCAATACTCAATGGCTAGTCTCGATGGGTAAGCAGCATAAAAGATGGTCTCGATGGTTATCAATGCAATTGCAAGGTATGACAAAGATGTCGTCGAACTTACCGTCCATAGCGAAGATGAGTAATCGACCAAAATGGCGTTTGTTGTTGATGTCGCACCATCTAAATAACTTGAAACACAAAAGGACACGGAAATCTCACTCAAATTGTCGAACCCAAAAGTCGAATGGTGATACGGAGGTTGTGTTCTTTGGGGTTTGGCAAGTGGAAGTGGTGGTGGTTGGAGGAGCCTTTGCACAAGTGCGATTTGGCGAAGGAAGCCGGATGATCCGGGCAGGGGCGGATGATCCGACGCGTCCGGATGATCCGGGTCAGGGTCCCGATCGTCCGGGCAGGTCAAACGCGATCGGAACTGCTCGGGAAGAACACGAAAATGGGGGGAAATTTGATGATTTCGGGGATTTTGGATGGATTTCGAGGGGGAGAAGGTGGGGAAAAGCAAGATCCACGAGTTACACACCGAATCCACAGATCAAAAACAACAAAACATCATCAAAAATAACAAATCACAAAAAAATTTGGGGGTTATTTTTGGTGGGGATTTTTGGATTTAGGACGAAAACAACAAAATCAAGCTAGAAAAAGACGGGTAGGGGCTCCAAAAACGTGATCAACGTGGCTCATGATACCAAATGATGTAGGGTGGAACCCTAATTAAATCGATCTTTCACGTTTGGAGGGATCCTCTGAGAGGAACACGAAGAAGCAGCGGAAGAACACGAGGAAATCACGGGGAAGAGCAGAGAGACACTCAGCCGACAAGAGATCAATCACACAAGGTCTAGATCATCGAAGCACGAGTAATACATGGTCCAAAATCAACAAAGGAAAGATACAAAGGTAACCGTTCTTCTCCGAGAGGAGGTCTTGAATCCGAAGGATCTTCCGTAAAGGGGTCTTGTATCAGAGAGGATCTTCTCTGAAGAGGCGCGGTCTCTCACGAGGAGGAGATCCGATAGATGGCGAGCTCTATCTCAAAAACAAGCTAAATCAACGCTAAGTCTCAAAGTGAGGATGGGGTCCTATATATAGAGTTGGGGGCGAAGGGTACATGGGCTCATTAACACACGCCTGGGCGCTGGCGGATGATCCGGATGAGAATGCGGATGATCGAGGCGAGTCCGGATGATCCGGGTGGAGGCCGGATGGCCGAGTGTTAACTGTGGTCGCGAGGGCGGATGTCCGTTTGGAGGTCCAGACGTCCGGGCGAGTCGGATGATCGGGGCGGAGTCCGGATGATCCTGCTTCAAGGTGGAGCTTCTGTTGCCTTGATCGATTTAGCGGATCGTCCGAACGAGTCCGGATCGTCAGAACTCTGTCCGGATCGTCCAGACGCCCGTCCGGATCGTCAAGCCACCACAGTCCTTGGTGCTTTTTCCTCTCCGTCTTCTCGCATGTCTTCCGCTTCGGTTCTCCTTACTTCCTAGCCTCTTCATGGTTGACTCCTTGGTACTGAGTATGCATAGCATTTCCGTTTGAGGTAGTAACCCGTCTCATGTGAATCGAAGGGAATTGTGAGAGGTGATGTCACCTCGGTTTCAAGAGCTCTTGCGTGCTCGAGTCATGGGTCCTTGTGGGGTTGGATGTGTTGATGTAGAGTCCATGGGGTGATGAGGACATCAATACCATTGTTACACCCACAGCCCTCTTTGCTATATATCTTGGGACCAATTACTAGAGCTCGCATGCGCCAATTAAATTACCGGTACTTTCGTTTCTTGGTAATGATTCTAATGTTCATGAGAATATGATCTTGCCTAAATTGGATACATTTGTTTTGCTTACAAATGAAGGGCCTAGCTTGGAGAAGGATGAACATTGGAGCAAGAACAAGCATGGAGTTGATGGCATGCGCAAGGGGATCAAACGGAGTTACAAGTGATGATTTCAGGACTTTGAAGCCACCATAATGAGTGCATGAAGCCTTGGACGAAATATACAAGATGCCACTTCATAATATTTCGTCCATAGGCTATTCTAGGTCTTTGCGTCACCTTATTATTGGGCCAGGCCCATGTAATTTCGAAATACATTAGTATAGGCTATTTTTAGAGTCCGTATGTGTGGGAAACAAGAGATAGGGTTGGTTTGGACCCCTCCCTCAAGGGCCACGAAATTCACCCTCTTCCTCCATATATACAGCCCTTAGGGCACCGTTTAGACTTTGGGTTTGTTTAGATTAAAAGTTAGCCATAGCTGCAACTTCACGTGCCGTTTGTGTTCAGCGACCGGACAAAGGCATCATAGAACCCCACCTTGATCAATAAAGCTTTCATCTTATATTCGCAATATCCAGTTGCAATCTCGGTTTCTTGCTTGTTCTTCGTTTGCTCGCGAAATAGACCCTCGTGGTCGAGTTGATCGTGCTCGGCGTGGTCAATAACCTCTCGGAGTTGGTTTAGCGATTGCTAAAGTAGCGGCGTCCTCGCACGTCCGTGGTCGGATCGTCAAAGTCGACTTCCACCAAAGCGAAATCCATCATCTCATCGAAGGCGGGACACCTTTGCCTCTATCAAGTGGTATCAGATTTCCGGGTTGCTCGGTGAGATTTTACGATTTTCATAGTTTAGATCGAGTCATTCTTCATACCTATGGTCCACGAAAAAGCCAAAAAAAAATTAGGGTTAGTTCATCCCATCCGAACCAATCGAGCCTTTGCATAATCTTTTACGTATTTGCTTTGTTGAATTTGCGGTTGCATCGTCGTGTCAAGTTCTTTGGTCTTAGCGTCTAGTCTTTTAGAGTTTGAGTTACATTCACGAGGTTGTCACGTTGCTTGCGCTGCCATATATCACCACCATATCATCACCGTCAATCCGAATCCATATCGCCACCACATATCCGCCGCCATCCGCCAATCCGAATTCACCAACATATATCCGCCACCAATCCGAGTTCCACAGTTCATCTCCGCCATCCGATCCGTGTTTTCCACAGGTTTGGATTCATCTCGCCACCGGTCAAGGTTCCACAGATTCATCTCCGCCACCCTCCTAGTCCGAGTCCGATGGTTGTTGCATTGTTCTCGATTTCGAGATCACGCGATACTCCGAGTCGTGACGATTGAAGGACTCCCCAACTTCAAGTCATCCATGAAGAAAAATAGTTCGATTTCAAAAAAAAAAAGTCTGGAAAATTTCTGGCTAGGCAGTTTTTAGACCATTTGTAGACTTTTGAAAAAAAAATTTGTTGCGGAGCAAAAAAAAAAAGGAAAAAAAGTGCAAAAAAAGTGAAAAAAAAAAAAAAAAAAAAAAGTGTGCTCCTCCCTTGTTTACGTGCGGCGCCGTGATTTTGTTAGTGTTCTAGGCTCGCGTCTCTAGCACGGTCTAGCCTAGGACCAACCTGATCTGCGTCGTTGGCGTTTATTCAACTTTGCATCTCTGAATTGATTATTCTTGACCTTTTTTGCTACCATATTATAAGCCTTCAGCTCCACATACATCTCGTCGTGCGTTTGATTCTCCACAGTGTCGCTATATCCAAGCTTTGAGAGTTTTGATTACAGCGGTTGCGATCACCACTTTCTTCTTGGTAAGGCTGGTAAAATTTGAGATTTGCTTGACGGTTTGTGACACCCCACCACCACCTCTTGTTAGTAGTCTGTAGGATCATATTCTTGTGTGTTTC
Source organism: Aegilops speltoides (assembly GCA_021437245.1). NCBI lineage: Eukaryota > Viridiplantae > Streptophyta > Magnoliopsida > Poales > Poaceae > Aegilops > Aegilops speltoides. The sequence goes on from CM038144.1 coordinate 216,007,123, forward strand.
TATTGCTTTGCTAACCATGGCAGGATCACAAGCCGATGAGGCTGATTGGGAGAACACAGACGAACAAACAGCTACATGATAAATTTCAGCAAATGATGATTGGACAGGTGCAAGATGTGCTAAACAGATTTGCGAGGCCATGGAGAAGATAGATGGCATTGAGAAGGCGTTTGAAACAAAGCTTGATAGCAAGTTTGATGAATTGCTCGTGCGTTTTCCACAACCACCGCCGGCTGCACCTATCGCACCTCTGCAGCGACAACAACTCGCCCCTTCGAATCGGTATGGGCCAGGCTCAGCGTGTTCCTATTGAGCGAGGACAAAATTCTGGTGCCGCTGCTCTGCTTGTTGGTGCTTCTTTGGCTCCTGCTCTGCTGCTGCTTTGGTACCGAGGAGGATGATGATTATGTGGGCGATTACGAGGATGAGGTTGATCAACATCAGAACTACGTGCAACCACCAGCACCACAACCACCGGGTCGTCCACATGCAAATAATGGCAATGTTAGGGCTCCCCTCAGTGCGAGATCATGACCATCTCCTAAACTGAAATTGAATATTCCACCATTTGAGGGTAGATATGTTCACGATATATATCTTACTTGGGAGTTAGAAACTGAACAACGATTTACATGTTTACAATATCACGAGGAGAGCGTGTTCTGCTGCTTTGTTTGTGCTTTCACTAGCTTTGCATGTGTTTGGTGGTGCGAACATTGTAGATTATATCTGTTCCACTACTTGGGCTGCTTTGAAAACTGCTATGCGTACTCGTTGGGTTCCACCATATTATCAACGTGAATTACTTCAAAAATTGCAGCGCTTAAGACAAGGAAAAAATTCTTTAGAAGAATATTATCGGGAATTACAAACGGCTTGATTAGATGTGGTATTGTTGAGGAGAATGAAGCTATGCTTGCACGTTTTACGGGTGGATTAAATAGAGATTTCAGACCATTCTAGACTATAAGGATTATAATAATATCACTCGTTTATTCCATCTTGCTTGTAAAGCTGAGCGTGAAGTCTTGAGGATCGGCGAGGCATTGGCGCGCACTAACTTTTCTGCAGGTCGACCTTCATCATGGACACCACGTGCATCATCTACTTCCTTTGCACCATCACCTCCTTGGTGCCACCTCCAACCGTGATACAAGCGAGGCACAACCACCACTATCGCCAAGAGCACACTGCCGGGCCTGCCTGAGCTCTTCTTCTTCCATGGCGTCAGCAGGGCACACAAGTGATATTATTTGTAAATCGTTGTAAGGGAAGAGGACATTTTCTTGAGAGAATGCAAATCTCAGCGTGTGATGATTGCTCTTGAGGATGGTGGGTATGAGTCCGCTAGTGACTATGATGAGGAGACTTTGGCTCTTATTACACATGAGGAACACGGTGGAGATGATTACGATCATGAGACACAATACATGGCTGCTGAAGATCTTGACAGGTATGAATGTTTAGTTGCTCAGCGTGTTTTGAGTGTGCAGAGTTACACAAGCTGAGCAAAATCGGAGGCATAATTTGTTCCATACAAAGGGAGTTGTGAAGGAGCGTTCTATTAGCGTCATCATAGATGGAGGAGCTGCAACAACTTGGCTAGCATGGAGATGGTGGAGAAGCTATCTCTCACCACAAGACCACATCCACATCCTTACTACATCCAATGGTTCAACAACAGCGGCAAGGTTAAGGTAACACGTCTTTGTTAGTGTGCATTTTAGTATCTCTACATATGCTGATTATGTTGATTGTGATGTGGTACCTATGCAAGCATGTTCCTTGTTACTTGGTAGACCATGGCAATTTGATAAAAATTCTGTACACCATGGTAGAAACAATCAGTATACTCTTGTTCATAAGGATAAAAATATTACTTTGCTTCCTATGACTCCACAGTCCATTTTGAAAGATGATATTAATAGAGCTAATAAAGCAAAACAGGAGAAAAATAAGAGTGAAAATCAGATTGTGGCAAAAGAATTTGAGCAACACATGAAGCCTAATAATAAACCATCTCTGTTGCTACGAAATTAAATTGAAAAGTGCATGTTTACTTGCCACCAAATCTGATATTGATGAGCTAGATTTTAGCAAATCTATTTGCTATGCTTTTGTGTGCAAAGAGGCATTATTTTCATTCGAGGGCGTGCCTTCCTCTTTGCCCCTGCTGTCACTAACATTTTGCGGGAGTTCATGGCGTCTTTCCACAAGGCGTGCCACGGGATTACCACCTATTAGAGGATTGAGCATCAAATTGACTTAATTCGGTGCATCATTACCAACCGTGCACCATACCGTACCAATCCGGAGGAGCGAAGGAGATTATCGTCAAGTACGAGGAGCTGCTCGACAAAGGTTATATCTGCGAATCCCTTAGTCCTTGTGCTGTTCCTATTATTCTAGTGCGAAAAAGGATGGTACATCACGTATGTGTGTTGATTGTAGAGGCATTAATAATATTACTATTAGTTATCGTCACCCTATTCCTAGGCTAGATGATATGCTTGATGAATTGAGTGGCTCTACAATATTCTCCAAAGTTGATTTGCGTAGTGGATACCATCAAATTCGTATGAAATTGGGAGATGAATGGAAAACAGCATTTAAAACTAAGTTTGGATTATATGAGTGGTTAGTCATGCCTTTTGGGTTAACTAATGCACCTAGTACTTTCATGAGATTAATGAGCGAAGTTTCGTGCTTTCATTGGACGATTTGTGGTAGTCTATTTTGATGATATCTTGATTTATAGCAAATCTTTGGAAGAACATTTGGAACATTCGTGCTGTTTTTAATGCTCTCGTGATGCACGTTTGTTTGGTAACCTTGGGAAGTGCACCTTTTGCACCGACCGAGTATCTTTTCTTGGCTATGTTGTTACTCCACGAGGAATTGAAGTTGATAAAGCCAAGATTGAAGCTATTGAGAGTTGGCACAGCCAAAGCAGTCACACAAGTGAGGAGTTTCCTTGGCCTCGCTGGTTTCTATAGGCGTTTTGTGAGAGATTTCAGCACCATTGCTGCACCTCTCAATGAGCTTACAAAGAAGGATGTGCCTTTTGTTTGGGGTACCGCACGGGAAGAAGCCTTCACGGTATTGAAAGATAAGTTGACACATGCTCCTTTACTCCAACTTCTGATTTTAATAAGACTTTTGAGCTTGAATGTGATGCTAGTGGAATTGGATTAGGAGGTGTGTTATTACAAGATGGCAAACCTGTTGCATACTTTTACGAAAAATTGAGTGGGCCTAGTCTGAACTATTCTACTTATGATAAAGAATTATATGCTCTTGTTAGGACTTTAGAAACATGGCAACATTATTTATGGCCCAAAGAATTTGTTATACATTACGATCATGAATCTTTGAAACATATTAAAAGTCAAGCTAAACTGAATCGTAGACATGCTAAATGGGTTGAATTCATTGAGACTTTCCCTTATGTCATTAAACACAAGAAGGGTAAAGAAAATGTTATTCTTGATGCATTGTCTAAATCGCTATACTATGCTTTCACAACTTGACTTCAAAATATTTGGTTTGGAGACCATCAAAGATCAATATGTGCATGATGCTGATTTTAAAGATGTATTGCAGAATTGTAAAGAAGGAAGAACATGGAACAAGTTTGTGCGTTAATGATGGATTTGTGTTTCGTGCTAACAAGCTATGCATTCCAGCTAGCTCCGTTAGTCTTTTGTTGTTGCGGGGCGCATGGAGGAGGACTAATGGGACACTTTGGCGTGAAGAAGGCGGAGGGCGTACTTGCTACACATTTCTTTTGGCCAAAGATGAGGCGGGATGTTGGCGTTTTGTTGCTCATTGCACTACATGTCAAAAAGCTAAGTCACGACTCAATCCTCATGGTTTATATATGCCTTTGCTGTACCTAGTGTTCCTTGGGAGGATATATCTATGGACTTTGTTTTAGGTTTACCTAGAACAAAGAAGGGAGGATAGCATATTTGTTGTCGTGGATAGATTCTCGATAATGGCACACTTTATACCATGTCATAAAAGCGATGATCTTTGTCAATGTTCTTGATTTGTTCAAAGGTGTCCGTCTTTTTCGATGAGATGGTGGATTTAAGCTTTGGTGGAAGTCGACTTTGGCGATCCGACTCTGAGCGTGCGAGGGCGTCGCGCCTTATGTCGCTAAACCAACTCCGAGAGGTTATTGACCACGCGAACACGATCAACGACCACGAGGTCTATTTCCTGCGAGCAAGCGAAGAACAAGCAAGCTGAGATTGCAATCTGGATATTGCGAATATAAGATGAAAGCTTTATTGATCAAGGTGGGGTTACTGTGGCGCCTTTATGCAGTCGTTGAACACAAGCGAAATGCTGTGAAGTTGCAGCTATGGCGAACTTTTGATCTAAACAAAACCCAAGTCTAAGCGGTGCCCTAAGGGCTGTATATATGGAGGAAGAGGGGTGAATTTCGTGGCCCTTGGTGGAGGGTCGAAACTAACCCTATCTCTTGTTTCCCACACATCGGACTCTAAAATAGCCTATACTAATGTATTTCGAAATTACATGGGCTGGCCCAATAATAAGGTGTGCAGCACCTAGAATAGCCTATGGACGAATATTATGAAGTGGCATCTTGTATATTTCGTCCAAGGCTTCATGCACTCCTTATGGTGGCTTCAAAGTCCTGAAATCATCACTTGTAACTCCGTTCTTGATCCCCTTGCATGCCATCAACTCCATGTGTGTTCTTGCTCCAATGTTCATCCTTCTCCAAGCTAGGCCCTTCATTTGTAAGCAAAACAAATGTATCCAATTTAAGCGACATCATATTCTCATGAACATTAGAATCATTACCAAGAAAGCGAAAGTACACAGTAATTTAGTTGGCGTCTTGTGAGCTCTAGTAATTGGTCCGGTATGTATAGCAGCGGGGGCTGTGGGTGTAACAATGGTATTGATGTCCTCATCATCCTCCCTTCTTGAAATGAAGTCGTCCTCGACGGAAGTTCATCTTCCTCACCCAAATATGGCTTCAAATCTGCAATGTTAAAAGTGGGACTAACCCCAAAATCTGCGGGCAGCTCAAGTTTATATGCATTATCATTTACTTTCTCCAACACCTTAAAGGGACCAGCAGCACGTGGCATTAGCTTTGATTTGCGCAAATCGGAAATCTATCCTTACATAAATGTAACCAAACAAGATCTCGGTGCAAACACAACATGTTTTCTACCCTTATCTCCGACAAGTTTATATTTAGCATTCATCGCTCAATGTTTTCCTTAGTTAACTCATGCATTTTAAAATCAATTCAGCACGTTCTTTAGCATCAAAATTAACCTTCTCCGAAGATGGAAGAAGCAACAAATCAATAGGTGCACGGTAGGAAACCATACACAACTTCAAAGGGCACATCTTAGTAGTAGAATGCAATGAGCGATTATAAGCAAATTCAATATGAGGCAAGCATTCCTCCCACATTTTCTTATTATTCTTTAGAACAGCCCTAAGCATAGTAGACAATGTTCTATTGACTACTTGGTTTATCCATCGGTTTGGGGGTGACAAGTAGTACTAAAAAGCAGTTTAGTCCCCAACTTAGCCCATAAACATCTCCAAAAGTGGCTAAGAAATTTAGTATCACGATCTGAAACAATAGTATTTGGCACACCATGCAAGCGAATAATTTCACGAAAGAACAAATCAGCAACATTAACAGCATCATCGCTTTTATGACATGGTATAAAGTGTGCCATTTTTGAGAATCTATCCACGACAACAAATATGCTATCCTCCTTCTTTGTTCTAGGTAAACCTAAAACAAAGTCCATAGATATATCCTCCCAAGGAACACTAGAGTGCAGCAAAGGCATATATAAACCATGAGGATTGAGTCGTGACTTAGCTTTTTGACATGTAGTGCAGCGAGCAATAAAGCGCTCAACATCCGTCTCATCTTTGGCCAAAAGAAATGTGTAGCAAATCGTCCTCCGTCTTCTTCACGCCAAAGTGTCCCATTAGTCCTCCTCCATCGCCTCCTGCAACAACAAAAAAATGAGCGGAGCTAGCTGGAATGCATAGCTTGTTAGCACGAACACAAATCCATCATTAACGACAAACTTGTTCCATGTTCTTCCTTCTTTACAATTCTGCAATACATCTTTAAAATCAGCATCATGCACATATTGATCTTTGATGGTCTCCAAACCAAATATTTTGAAGTCAAGTTGTGAAAGCATAGTATAGCGACGAGACAATGCATCGACAATAACATTTTCTTTACCCTTCTTGTGTTTAATGACATAAGGAAAGTCTCAATGAATTCAACCCATTTAGCATGTCTCGATTCAGTTTAGCTTGACTTTTAATATGTTTCAAAGATTCATGATCGAGAATGTATAACAAATTCTTTGGGCCATAAATAATGTTGCCATGTTTCTAAAGTCGAACAAGAGCATATAATTCTTTATCATAAGTAGAATAATTCAGACTAGGCCCTCAATTTTTGAGAAAAGTATGCAACAGGTTTGCCATCTTGTAATAACACACCTCTAATCCAATTCCACTAGCATCACATTCAAGCTCAAAAGTCTTATTAAAATCGGGAAGTTGGAGTAAAGGGCATGTGTCAACTTAGCTTTCAATACCGTGAAGGCTTCTTCTGTGCGGTACCCCAAACAAAAGGCACATCCTTCTTTGTAAGCTCGTTGAGAGGTGCAGCAATGGTGCTGAAATCTCTCTAAAGCGCCTATAGAAACCAGCGAGGCCAAGAAACTCCTCACTTGTGTGACCGTTTTGGGCTGCGGCCAACTCTCAATAGCTTCAATCTTGGCTTTATCAACTTCAATTCCTGTGGAGTAACAACATAGCCAAGAAAAGATACTCGATCGGTGCAAAGGTGCACTTCCCAAGGTTACCAAACAAGCGTGCATCACGTAGAGCATTAAAAACAACACGTAAATGTTCCAAATGTTCTTCCAAAGATTTGCTATAAATCAGTATATCATCAAAATAGACTACCACAAATCGTCCAATGAAAGCACGTAAAACTTCGTTCATTAATCTCATGAAAGTACTAGGTGCATTAGTTAACCCAAAGGCATGACTAACCACTCATATAATCCAAACTTAGTTTTAAATGCTGTTTTCCATTCATCTCCCAATTTCATACGAATTTGATGGTATCCACTCATAAATCAACTTTGGAGAATATTGTAGAGCCACTCAATTCATCAAGCATATCATCTAGCCTAGGAATAGGGTGGCGATAACGAATAGTAATATTATTGATGCCTCTACAATCAACACACATACGTGACGTACCATCCTTTTTCGGCACTAGAATAATAGGAACAGCACAAGGACTAAGGGATTCGCGTATATAACCTTTGTCGAGCAGCTCACATGCTTGGCGCATAATCTCCTTCGTCTCCTCTGGATTGATGCGGTATGGTGCGGTTGGGTAATGATGCACGGGAATTAAGTCAATTTGATGCTCAATCCCTCGAATAGGTGGTAATCCGGTGGCACGTCTTGTGGAAAGGCGTCGTGAACTCTGCAAAATGTTAGTGACAGCGGGGGCAAAGAGGAAAACCGTCCTCGAATGAAAATAATGCCTCTTTGCACACAAAAGCATAGCAAATAGATTTGCTAAAATCTAGCTCATCAATATCAGATTTGGTGGCAAGTAAACATGCACTTTTCAATTTAATTTGAAACAACAGATAGATGGTTTATTATTAGGCTTCATGTGTTGCTCAAATTCTTTTGCCACAATCTGATTTTCACTCTTATTTTCTCTGTTTTGCTTTATTAGCTCTATTAATATCATCTTTCAAAATGGACTCGAGGAGTCATAGGAAGCAAAGTAATATTTTATCCTTATGAACAAGAGTATCTTGATTGTTTCTACCATGGTGTCTGAAATTTTTATCAAATTGCCATGGTCTACCAAGTAACAAGGAACATGCTTGCATAGGTACCACATCACAATCAACATAATCAGCATATGTAGAGATACTAAAATGCACACGAGCGATGCGTGTTACCTTCACCTTGCATTGTTGTTGAACCATTGGATGTAGTAAGGATGTGGATGTGGTCTTGTGGTGAGAGATAGCTTCTCCACCATCTCCATGCTAGCCAAGTTGTTGCAGCTCCCTCCATCTATGATGGCCTTGAATAGAGCGTTCCTTCACAACTCCTTTGTATGGAACAAATTATGCCTCTGATTTTGCTCAGCTTGTGTAACTTGCACACTCAAAACACGTTGAGCAACTAAACATTCATACTGTCGGCATCTTGACAGCCATGTATTGTGTCTCATGATCAGAATCATCTCCACCGTGTTCCTCATGTGTAATAAGAGCCAAAGTCTCCTCATCATAGTCACTAGCGGACTCATACCCACCATCCTCGGTAGCAATCATCACCGCGCTGAGATTTGCATTCTCTGTAAAATGTCCTCTTCCCTTACAACGACGACAAATAATATCACTTGTGTGCCTGTTGGCGCCATGGAAGAAGAAGCTCTGTGCAGGCCAGCGGGTGTGCTCTTGGCGGATAGTGGTGGTTGTGCACCTTTCTTGTATCACGGTTGGAGGTGGCACTGAAGGAGGTGATGGTGCGGTGGAAGTAGATGATGCGTGGTGTCCATGATGAAGGTCGACCTGCGAGAAAAGTTAGTGCGGCGCCAATGCACATCGATCCTGCACTTCACGTTCAGCTTTACAAGCAAGATGGAATAAGCAGTGATATTATTATAATCCTTATAGTCTAGAATGGTGCGAATCTCTCTATTTAATCCACCCGAAAACGTGCAAGCATAGCTTCATTCTCCTCAACAATACCACATCTAATCAAGCCGGTTTGTAATTCACGATAATATTCTTCTCTGAATTTTTCCTTGTCTTAAGCGCTGCAATTTTGAAGTAATTCACGTTGATAATATGGTGGAACCAGCGATGCGCATAGCAGTTTTCAAAGCAGCCCAAGTAGCTGGAGCAGGATATAATCTACAATGTTGGACCACCAAACACATGCAAAGCTAGTGAAAGCACAAACAGCAGCGAGGAACACGTCTCTCCTCGGGATATTGTAAACATGTAAATCGTTGTTCGGTTTCTAACTCCCAAGTAAGATATATATCGGGAACATATCTACCCTCAAATGGTGGAATATTCAATTTCAGTTTAGGGAGATGGTCATGATCTCGTACTGAGGGAGCCCTAACATTGCCATTATTTGCATGTGGGCGACACGGTGGTTGTGGTGCTGGTGGTTGCGTAGTTACGATGTTGATCAACCTCATCCTCGTAATCTCCCACATAATCATCCTCCTCGGTACCAGCAGCAGCGATGGCGAGGAGCCAAAGAAGCACCAACAGCGATGCAGCGGCACGAAATTTTGTCTGGCTCAATAGGAACCTGCTGAGCTCGTCCATCTTGATTCGGAAGGGCGTGGTTGTTGTCGTTCTTGAGAGGTGCGATAGGTGCAGCCGGCGGTGGTTGTGGAAAAGCGCGAGCAATTCATCAAACTTGCTATCAAGCTTTGTTTCAAGCGTCTTCTCAATGCCATCTATCTTCTCCATGGCCTCGTCAAATCTGTTTACCACATCTTGCACTGTCCAATCATCATTTCTTGAAACTTATCATGTAGCTGTTTGTTTGTCGGGTTCTCCCAATCAGTCTCATCGACACTGTGTTCCTGCCATGGTTAGCAGACAATAGAAACACACAAGAATATGATCCTCTGAGACTACTAGGAAGTGGTGGTGGTGGTGTGGTGGGCACACAAATCCGTCAAGCAAATCTCAAATTCTTACAGTTCTTACCCGCAGCGGTGGTGATCGGCAACCGTTGTAGTCAAAACTCTCAAAGCTTGGCTATAGCGATTACGGGGAGAATCAAGCATACGGCGTAGATGTATGTGGAGCTGGGAAGGCTTATAATATGGTAGCAAAAAGGTTGACAATAATCAAATCGAGAGATGCAAAGTTGAATAAGCGCTCAGCAGCGATGTCTTGTCTTTGGTCCTAGGCTGAACCGTGCTAGAGGCGAGCCTAGAACACTAACAAAATCACGGCGCTGCGTAAACAAGGGAGGAGCACACTCTGAATTTTTTTTTTTCGCTCTTTTTTTTTTTTTTTTTTTTTTTTTTTTTTGCTCTTTTTTTTTTTTTTTTTTTGAAAAATCACTATAATGGCGAGTGTCTCAAAACTCTTCCCAGTCAAACTGACGGGATGGGCACGAAATTTTTTCGACCAAAATTTTTTTTTTTTTGCCGGACCCAAAAGCTGAAGCGGGTCAAAAAACTTTCTATAACGGCGGTGGCTCAATAACGCTTAGAAACACCTAAAAATAGGATAGCGAGAAAATTTTTTTATCCGTGCGTTTTGGAAAATTTTGGGCCTAAGCGGAGGTGGTTTCGGACTCTTTTTTTTTTTTTTTTTGAAACCAACCTCTTCTACGGACGGACAAAAGATTGCTGGAATCGAAACCTACTCGAGACAAGGAAACACGAATCGGAAATTAGATGGATCCGAAAACAAATCTAATATGCAAGGAACTTCGGATTGGTGGTGGATATATGGTGGTGGTATATAGCATGGTGGTGGTATATGGCGGCGGTGGTGGTATATGGATCACATTGAGCGGTGGCGGATAAGCGGTGGTGGTAGATGGCGAGGCGATGATGATGGTCTTGGCGGCGGCGTGACAACTTATGACGAACTTCGAAACTCTAAAGACTAGACTCTAAGACCAGCAACTAGACACGGCGATGCAACATAAATTCAACAACGCAAATCTGAAAAAAGATTATGCAAAGGCTCGATTGGTTGGATATGATGACCTAACCTAATTTTTTTGGCTTTTTAAGTGGACTATAGGTATGAAGAACAGACTCGATCTAAACTACGAAAAGCGTAAAATCTCACGAGCAACACGGAAATCGATACCACTTGATAGAGGCAAAGGTGTCCGTCTTTCGATGAGATGGTGGATTTAACTTTGGTGGAAGTCGACTTTGGCGATCCGACTCTGACGTCGAGGGCGTCGCGCCTATATGTCGCTAAACCAACTCCGAGAGGTTATTGACCACGCGAACACGATCAACGACCACGAGGTCTATTTCCTGCGAGCAAGCGAAGAACAAGCAAGCTGAGATTGCAATCTGGATATTGCGAATATAAGATGAAAGCTTTATTGATCAAGGTGGGGTTACTGTGGCGCCTTTATGCAGTCGTTGAACACAAGCGAAATGCAGCGAAGTTGCAGCTATGGCGAACTTTTGATCTAAACAAAACCCAAGTCTAAGCGGTGCCCTAAGGGCTGTATATATGGAGGAAGAGGGGTGAATTTCGTGGCCCTTGGTGGAGGGTCGAAACTAACCCTATCTCTTGTTTCCCCACACATCGGACTCTAAAATAGCCTATACTAATGTATTTCGAAATTACATGGGCTGGCCCAATAATAAGGTGTGTGACACCTAGAATAGCCTATGGACGAATATTATGAAGTGGCATCTTGTATATTTCGTCCAAGGCTTCATGCACTCCTTATGGTGGCTTCAAAGTCTGAAATCATCACTTGTAACTCCGTTCTTGATCCCCTTAGCATGCCATCAACTCCATGTGTGTTCTTGCTCCAATGTTCATCCTTCTCCAAGCTAGGCCCTTCATTTGTAAGCAAAACAAATGTATCCAATTTAAGCGACATCATATTCTCATGAACATTAGAATCATTACCAAAAGCGAAAGTACACAGTAATTTAGTTGGCGTCTTGTGAGCTCTAGTAATTGGTCCGGTATGTATAGCAGCGAGGGGCTGTGGGTGTAACAATGGTATTGATGTCCTCATCGGCATATTTGTTGTCGTGGATAGATTCTCGAAAATGGCACACTTTATACCATGTCATAAAAGCGATGATCTTTGTTAATGTTGCTGATTTGTTCTTTCATGAAATTATTAAAGCTTGCATGGTGTGCCAAATACTATTGTTTCAGATCGTGATACTAAATTTCTTAGCCACTTTTGGAGATGTTTATGGGCTAAGTTGGGGACTAAACTGCTTTTTAGTACTACTTGTCACCCCCAAACTGATGGACAAACTGAAGTAGTCAATAGAACATTGTCTACTATGCTTAGGGCTGTTTTGAAGAATAATAAGAAAATGTGGGAAGAATGCTTGCCTCATATTGAATTTGCTTATAATCGTTCATTGCATTCTACTACTAAGATGTGCCCTTTTGAAGTTGTGTATGGTTTCCTACCTCGTGCACCTATTAATTTTGATGCTAAAGAATGTTCTGAATTGATTTTAAAAATGCATGAGTTAACTAAGGAAAACATTGAGTGTATGAATGCTAAATATAAACTTCTTTGGAGATAAGGGTAGAAAACATGTTGTGTTTGCACACGGAGATCTTGTTTGGTTACATTTGCGTAAAGATAGATTTCCTACTTTGCACAAATCAAAGCTAATGCCACGTGCTGATGGTCCTTTTAAGGTGTTAGAGAAAATAAATGATAATGCATATAAACTTGAGCTACACTGCAGATTTTGGGGTTAGTTCCACTTTTAACATTGCAGATTTGAAGGCTTATTTGGGTGAGGAAGATGAGCTTCCGTCGAGGGCGACTTCATTTCAAGAAGGGAGGATGATGAGGACATCAATACCATTGTTACACCCACAGCCCTATGGTTATATATCTTGGGACCAATTACTAGAGCTCGCGCCCGCCAATTAAATTACGGTACTTTCGTTTCTTGGTAATGATTCTAATGTTCATGAGAATATGATGCTTCCTAAATTGGATACATTTGTTTTGCTTACAAATGAAGGGCCTAGCTTGGAGAAGGATGAACATTGGAGCAAGAACACGCATGGAGTTGATGGCATGCATGAGGGATCAAGAATGGAGTTACAAGTGATGATTTCAGGACTTTGAAGCCACCATAATGAGTGCATGAAGCCTTGGACGAAATATACAAGATGCCACTTCATAATATTAGTCCATAGGCTATTCTAGGTCTTTGCGTCACCTTATTATTGGGCCAGGCCCATGTAATTTCAAAATACATAAGTATAGGCTATTTTTAGAGTCCGTATGTGTGGGAAACAAGAGTTAGGGTTGGTTTGGACCCCACCCTCAAGGCCCACGAAATTCCCCCTTTTCCCCCATATATACAGCCCTTAGGGCACCGTTTAGACTTTGGGTTTTGTTTAGATTAAAAGTTAGCCATAGCTGCAACCCGCGTGCCGTTTGTGTTCAACGACCGGACAAAGATGTCTCGAACCCCACCTTGATCAATAAAGCTTTCATCTTATATTCGCAATATCCAGATTGCAATCTCGGTTTCTTGCTTGTTCTTCGTTTGCTCGCGAAATAGACCCTCGTGGTCGAGTTGATCGTACTCGGCGTGGTCAATAACCTCTCGGAGTTGGTTTAGCGATTGCTAAAGCGCGGCGTCCTCGCCGCGTCCGTAGTCGGATCGTCAAAGTCGAGTTCCACCAAAGCGATATCCATCATCTCATCGAAGGGCGGGACACCTTTGCCTCTATCACGGTGCCTCTCGCATGCCGCCGCCCGCCAAAGCGCATGGGTGCGGGGAAGTAAATGCAGCAGAACCGTCGATTGAATCATGCAAGCCTCGAAGTGGTCGGCCGCCCATCATCTTTGATGTTGAGGATCACCACGATCGCATAACTGCGGTCGGGTGCTTGCCGATGTTGGTTTCGCCAACCATCCGCAACCTCCAGTCACGAAGATCTTGGTTGGCGGGGCGGCTTGAGTCTGATCTCCTCCGCGGTGCTCAAGCTCCGGATCCCGACAACGAGCTCGAAGAGGCTGGTACCTTTCAAGGAATCAACCCGGGAAGGAGCAAGCGAAGGGAAGATCCTGCTTGCTAGTGACATTTGGCGCGAGCTGAATTTCAGGACAGAGAAAGTCACCTTTGACGTTGCTGATTTCCCATTGCCCTATAATGGGATACTTGGCTGTCCAGCACTCGCCAAGTTCATGGCAGCCTCTCACTACGCCTACAATGTGCTCAAGATGCCCGGTCCGATAAGTGTCATTTCTATCCCTGGCGACAAGAAAGATGCACTTATCTGTACCGACAAGATCTACCGAGAAGCAGCAGCCGCAGCAGATCGCAAGACACTTGCCGCTGAAGCTCCCGGGGGGAAGAAGAAGACCAAGTCCGGCAAGAGTAGCTTTGATGCCCACTCCGGCAAGCGCACCTCTTCGGAGTGCTGCGCTACCGTCGAGGACGCACCATCGAGCTCCACCGGCAAGGGCAAGAAAGCGAAGACAGCTTCAGTAGAGACCAAGAAAGTGGCCGCCAAGGAGGACGACACTGGTGGTACCTTCACCATCAGTGCCACGCTTGACCCTAAATAGGAAAGCGCGCTCGTTGCTTTCCTGCGGGCGAATGTCGATGTGTTTGCATGGCAACCATCGACATCCCGGTGTTCGAAAAGTAATTGAGCACCACCTTGCCGTCTGCCCTCACGCGCGGCCCGTCAGCGAGAGTAAGAAACAAGCGATTGGAGCGTCAAGAGTTCATTGCGAGAGGAGATCAAGAAGTTGGAAGCGGCGAGGCCTTGTCGAGGAGTACTCCATCCAGCGTGGTTAGCCAATCCTGTAGTCGTGCGCAAAGGCGAGCGGGAAGTGGAGGCTTTGTATTGACTTCACGATGTTAATAAAGCTTGTCCCAGGATCCATTTCCCTTGCGGCGCATTGACGGATTATCGACTCCACGGCGGGATGTGATTTGCTTTCATTTCTTGGCGCATACTCGGGATATCATCGAGATCTTCATGGCGAAGAGGATGAAGAAGACCGCATTCATTACTCCATGTAGCACGCGTCTTTGTTTTTATGCGGATGCCTTTTGGACTAAAGAATCTGGTTCAACGTTGCAAGGGTAGTCAGTCATGCTTTTGAGCCACAGTTGCACAGAAATGTAGAAGCTTACATGGATGACATAGTGGTCAAGAGCAAGGACAAAGCAACTTTGATCCAAGATTTAGATGAGACTTCTGCAAATCTACGCAAGATCAATGTCAAGTTGAACCCAGAGAAGTGCGTGTTTGGAGTTCCTTCCGGCAAGCTTCTCGGGTTCTTTGTATCTCAGCGGGGGATCGAAGCCAATCCCGACAAGATCAAGGCCATTGAGCAGATCGAAGCACCGAAGCGCGTCAAGGATGTGCGAAGGTGATGAGGACATGACTACCTTTGATATGACCAAAAATATTGCATACATGCATATTTGTCAGGTGAGTTCTAGAGCAAACTATTCAATAATCTATTTATGTTATCCAGAACAAAAATACTTCACACACTTTTGTGTTTTGTCTAATTGCAGGTGTATGGGATATTTGTACAATCCACATATGAAGATAAGGGAAAAGGAGAAATTTAGGTGCTGTTCAAAAGTCTTCTCACGTCACTTTTGGGCCCGAGAGAAGATAGAGTCCAAGTCTCTCACGTTACGGATTCAGATTCGGACTGCAGACATACCTGACTCAAAACGCCAACAACTTTTCATACGGACTCGAATTGGGTGATTCTTTTTTGTTGGAAAGTAGATTTCATGCTCTTTCCAGCACAATTGGAATCACCTTAAAATACGTCCGGGCGTTGAGCTATGGACGAAACAATCTGACGTTGCACCAGAATCCGAGTCAAACTACAAGTCCAATGGTGTTCGTCACCCCAACTTGGGCCCATTGGCCTTGTACGACCTAGGGTTAGTTTTAGGCTGCCTTGGGACGTCCTCCACCTCCTTGGCCGCCACCCTTTGCTCCTATATAAGTAGATCCATCTAGTAACTTTTCCTTGGGATTTGTTTAGTTAAAAGTTAGCCATTGCAACCGTGTGCCGTTTGTGTCCAACGACCAGACCAAGACCGCTACGGATCCCCACCTTTATCAATACTTCATATATACTACAATATTTAGATTGCTTTTATCATATTCTTGCTTGTTCTTGATTGCTTGCGGGAATAGACCTTCGTGGTCGAGTTGATTGTGCTCGGCGTGGACAATAACCTCTCGGAGTTGGTTTAGCGATTGCTAAGGCGCAGCGTCGTGCCGTTTGTAGTCGGATCGTCAAAGTTGTCTCCAACAAATCGATAGTTATCATCTCATCGAAAGATCGGGACACCCTCGCCTCTATCAAGTGGTATCAGTTTTCAGGTTGCTCGGTGAGATTTTACAGTTTTTCATAGTTTAGATCGCATCTGCCATTCATACCTACAGTCCATGAAAAAGCCATAAAAAAAGTTAGATATGTTCATCCTTTATCCAAGCCAGTCTGAGCCTTTGCAATTTTCTATTCGTTGCTTGCATAGTTGAATTATCGGTTGCATCGTCGTGTCATTTGCTGGTCTTAGTGTCTAGTTCCTTTAGAGTTTCGAGTTTTGTTCACATTAGTCACACCGCCGCTGCATCATTATCCCTTCCGCTGTCCACCATCCCATCCATTAATTTCCACCACGTGCTACGCACTGTTCATTGTCATAATCATAGTTGAGGTCACTCACATCTTCGCTTTGATCAATCTGCATCTTATCTTGTTTGTCTTGGAAAGAGGAGAAAAAGAAGATAGAAAAAAAAGAAAAAAAAAAAAAAAAAGAAAAGAGAGAGAAGAAAAAAACGTGAGAAAAAAGAGAAAAAAAATCGGATCTATCTAGAATCAATCTCGTACCTGAATTCGGATTGGAATCTGTTTTGCGCACTGTTCAGTAAAACAGGTGTATCTTCCTCACACGAAGTCCGTTTTGGCTCCGTGAGTACTCAAATTGAAGCTAGAGACGAGCCGCATCTAAATAGTTGCAGAAACTAGTTCAATATTTGACACCTCAAAATCGGCTTCTAAATAGGTCTTTTTGCCCTCTGAAGTTCGTGAACACAGCTTGTTCCAATTTTTCAGGCCAGTTTTAGAATTCTTTGACTCCTCATATCAACTCGGAATTGAGTGATTCTTTTTGCATTGGAAAGCTTGAGTTAGTAGCATTATTTGCAAGAATTTATCAGAAAATTGGCTCAAACTTTTCAAGAGGAAAGTTAGAGAGAGAGTTGTTGTACATCCTGCTTGGCAGTTGTTTTTCATCATTATCTTCCCTTCTATCTTGCTGTCAAGAGCTACTTAGTATACTTCATTGATGCTAGTTGTGCTACGCCGTGACCTCATTAGTGTTCTAGGCTCGCGTCTCTAGTCGGTCTAGCCTAGGACCAGCCGATACCGTCGTTGGCGTTTATTCAACATTGCATCTTTGAATTGATTATTGCTAAATTTTTGCTACCATATATAGCCAACCCAGCTCCACATATTTCTACACGTGTATCGTCGTTCCCATGGCAATCTCTTTACACAATCTTGAGTTACTTGACACGCTGGTTGCTGTCACCACCTGCCGCATGGTAAGAACTTGTAAGATATTGATATTTGCTTTCTTGTGAGCACTTAACAACCACATCCTAGTAGTTCATAGGAACATTATTCTCGAATTTTGTTTCTTGTTTCTACTAATCAAGACAGGTTTAGGAGATAGAAGTTCTTGGACGACGAACACATCTTCACCATCACGAGAGTTGGGACAACACACACAAGCACATGGCCAGGTTAGCTCTTTACCGTCATTTGAGGGTAGATTTAATCCTGCTATTTATCTAGCTTGGGAGCTTGAAGTAGAACAAATTTTTAGTCAGCATGTTTTTACGAACTTGAGCAAGTCTGAGCTGCCACTAGAGCATTCTTGGTTTTGCTTCATTTGGTGGAGTGTGCATTGTAAGAAAAACATTGATAACCAACCCACAACTTGGAAAGATTTGAATGATGTAATGAGAAACAGTTTTCCCTCCTTACTATCATCGTGAATTGCTTCATAAATTTGAGCAATTTAAACAAGGCAATAACACTGTTCATACTTACTACCAAGAGTTCAAATCTTATATGCATCATTGTGACATAGAAGAATCGAGGATGATACAATGAATAGATTTTTGGTGGTTTGAACCATGATATTGAGCAAGATTTGATATATTCCTCGTTGCATTACGGTATGTATGTTAGTGCTTGTACCTTTGAGAGCGATTCTGAGGAGGATGCATTGGGTGACTATAACAACTACTATTCAGTTCATGCTCACCATCGTCGGTTGGTTCCTCCACCGTTGCACCTACTAGAGCAGCCCCACCTCGGATTGTGGCGCGACATCATCTCAAGAGTATGGTGCATTGTCTACGTGTGTACCTACATCAGCTCGTCTTTGCGACAAGGTAACAGTAAAAGGTATTGATGATATAACTTCACATGAGAATGATGCATCCCTAGTTAACTTGAATGCATCATGTGTTGAGTTACACGGTGATTTGAGCACAACACCTATTTTAGAGAATCTTGATCTTTGTCATGAATCGTCATGTGATCAAACAACTGAAATAACAACAATTTTGAGAGCACCTCTTGAATTAACTGTTGATGCAAAAGAATCAATGTTTAATCATTTTGATATGACCTCTAATCTTGGTGATGATTACGTGTCGAATGACTCATTGCATGTTTGCTTATCTAAGCATGTTGTAGCATGAAAATTTGATTGAAATAAGGTTTATTCACCAATGTTGGGATGGTTTAATGATGAACATTGTCAATCTTTTGAAATAAATAAAAGCTTCACTTATATGTGCAAACTGAGTTGCAATATTTTCATGCCTTCTACTTCTTGTGCTAATTTTTGGCATTATATTTTATGAACTATGCAAGTTACTCATCTATTCATGTGTCATATATGCAAAAATCAAGGGAAGTAAAATGAATGACATATACATATACAACATGTACACCTTGTCTCTTTTGTTAGCCACATTTCAGATTAAGCAACGCCGAGGGCGGCTTTATTTTCAAGAAGGGAGGATGATGAGGACATGACTACCTTTGATATGACCAAAAATATTGCATACATGCATATTTGTCGGTGATTTCTAGAGCAAACTATTCAATAATCTATTTATGTTATCGAACAAAATACTTCACACACTTTTGTGTTTTGTCTAATTGCAGGTGTATGGGACATTTGTACAATCCACATATGAAGATAAGGGAAAAGGAGAAGTTTAGGTGCTGTTCAAAAAGTCTTCTCACGTCACTTTTGGGCCAAGAGAAGATAGAGTCCAAGTCTCTCACGTTCTGGATTCAGATTCGGACTGCACAGACATACCTGACTCAAAACGCCAACAACTTTTTCATACGGACTCCGAATTGGGTGATTCTTTTTTTGTTGGAAAGTAGATTTCATGCTCTTTCCAGCACAATTGGAATCACCTTAAAATACGTCCGGAGCGTTGAGCTATGGACGAAACAATCTGACGCTGCACCAGAATCCGAGTCAAACTACAAGTCCAATGGTGTTACGTCACCCCAACTTGGGCCCATTGGCCTTGTACGACCTAGGGTTAGTTTTAGGCTGCCTTGGGACGTCCTCCCACCTCCTTGGCCGCCACCCTTTGCTCCTATATAAGTAGATCCATCTAGTAACTTTTCCCTTGGGATTTGTTTAGTTAAAAGTTAGCCATTGCAACTTCGTGTACTTCGTTTGTGTCCAACGACCAGACCAAGACCGCTTACGGATCCCCACCTTTATCAATACTTCATACATACTCGCAATATTCAGATTGCTTTTATCATATTCTTGCTTGTTCTTCGATTGCTTGCAGGAATAGACTGATAGTCAAGTTGTGAAAGCATAGTATAGCGACGAGACAATGCATCAGCAATAACATTTTCTTTACCCTTCTTGTGTTTAATGACATAAGGGAAAGTCTCAATGAATTCAACCCATTTAGCATGTCTACGATTCAGTTTAGCTTGACTTTTAATATGTTTCAAAGATTCATGATCAGAATGTATAACAAATTCTTTGGGCCATAAATAATGTTGCCATGTTTCTAAAGTCCGAACAAGAGCATATAATTCTTTATCATAAGTAGAATAATTCAGACTAATATGTTTCAAAGATTCATGATCAGAATGTATAACAAATTCTTTGGGCCATAAATAATGTTGCCATGTTTCTAAAGTCCGAACAAGAGCATATAATTCTTTATCATAAGTAGAATAATTCAGACTAGGCCCATTCAATTTTTCAGAAAAGTATGCAACAGGTTTGCCATCTTGTAATAACACACCTCTAATCCAATTCCACTAGCATCACATTCAAGCTCAAAAGTCTTATTAAAATCAGGAAGTTGGAGTAAAGGGCATGTGTCAACTTAGCTTTCAATACCGTGAAGGCTTCTTCTGTGCGGTACCCCAAACAAAGGCACATCCTTCTTTGTAAGCTCGTTGAGAGGTGCAGCAATGGTGCTGAAATCTCTCACAAAACGCCTATAGAAACCAGCGAGGCCAAGGAAACTCCTCACTTGTGTGACCGTTTTGGGCTGCGGCCAACTCTCAATAGCTTCAATCTTGGCTTTATCAACTTCAATTCCTGTGGAGTAACAACACAGCCAAGAAAAGATACTCGATTCGATGCAAAAGGTGCACTTCCATGGTTACCAAACAAGCGTGCATTCGTAGAGCATTAAAAACAACACGTAAATGTTCCAAATGTTCTTCCAAAGATTTGCTATAAATCAGTATATCATCAAAATAAACTACCACAAATCGTCCAATGAAAGCACGTAAAACTTAGTTCATTAATCTCATGAAAGTACTAGGTGCATTAGTTAACCCAAAAGGCATGACTAACCACTCATATAATCCAAACTTAGTTTTAAATGCTGTTTTCCATTCATCTCCCAATTTCATACGAATTTGATGGTATCCACTCATAAATCAACTTTGGAGAATATTGTAGAGCCACTCAATTCATCAAGCATATCATCTAGCCTAGGAATAGGGTGGCGATAACGAATAGTAATATTATTGATGCCTCTACAATCAACACACATACGTGACGTACCATCCTTTTTCGGCACTAGAATAATAGGAACAGCACAAGGACTAAGGGATTCGCATATATAACCTTTGTCGAGCAGCTCACACTTGACGCATAATCTCCTTCGTCTCCTCTGGATTGAGTACAGTATGGTGCACGGTTGGGTAATGATGCACCGGGAATTAAGTCAATTTGATGCTCAATCCCTCGAATAGGTGGTAATCCGGTGGCACGTCTTGTGGAAAGAGCGTCGGCGAACTCTGCAAAATGTTAGTGACAGCGAGGGGCAAAGAGGAAAAACACGTCCTCGAATGAAAATAATGCCTCTTTGCACACAAAAGCATAGCAAATAGATTTGCCAAAATCTAGCTCATCAATATCAGATTTGGTGGCAAGTAAACATGCACTTTTCAATTTAATTTGGAAGCAACAGTAGATGGTTTATTATTAGGCTTCATGTGTTGCTCAAATTCTTTTGCCACAATCTGATTTTCACTCTTATTTTTCTCTGTTTTGCTTTATTAGCTCTATTAATATCATCTTTCAAAATGGACTCGGGAGTCATAGGAAGCAAAGTAATATTTTATCCTTATGAACAAGAGTATCTTGATTGTTTCTACCATGGTGTCTGAAATTTTATCAAATTGCCATGGTCTACCAAGTAACAAGGAACATGCTTGCATAGGTACCACATCACAATCAACATAATCAGCATATGTAGAGATACTAAAATGCACACGAGCAGTCGTGTTACCTTCACCTTGCATTTGTTGTTGAACCATTGGATGTAGTAAGGATGTGGATGTGGTCTTGTGGTGAGAGATAGCTTCTCCACCATCTCCATGCTAGCCAAGTTGTTGCAGCTCCCTCCATCTATGATGGCCTTGAATAGAACGTTCCTTCACAACTCCTTTGTATGGAACAAATTATGCCTCTGATTTTGCTCAGCTTGTGTAACTGCACACTCAAAACACGTTGAGCAACTAAACATTCATACTGTCGGCATCTTGACAGCCATGTATTGTGTCTCATGATCAGAATCATCTCCACCGTGTTCCTCATGTGTAATAAGAGCCAAAGTCTCCTCATCATAGTCACTAGCGGACTCATACCCACCATCCTCATTAGCAATCATCACACGCTGAGATTTGCATTCTCTGCAAAATGTCCTCTTCCCTTACAACGACGAAATAATATCACTTGTGTGCCTGTTGGCGCCATGGAAGAAGAGCTCATGCGCAGCCCAGCAGGTGTGCTCTTGGCGAGATAGTGGTGGTTGTGCACCTTTCTTGTATCACGGTTGGAGGTGGCACTGAAGGAGGTGATGGTGCGGTGGAAGTAGATGATGCGCGTGGTGTCCATGATGAAGGTCGACCTGCGAGAAAAGTTAGTGCGGCGCCAATGCTGTCGATCCTGCACTTCACGTTCAGCTTTACAAGCAAGATGGAATAAGCAGTGATATTATTATAATCCTTATAGTCTAGAATGGTCGAATCTCTCTATTTAATCCACCCGAAAAACGTGCAAGCATAGCTTCATTCTCCTCAACAATACCACATCTAATCAAGCCGGTTTGCAATTCGATAATATTCTTCTACAAATTTTTCCTTGTCTTAAACGCTGCAATTTTGAAGTAATTCACGTTGATAATATGGTGGAACCCAGCGAGTCGCATAGCAGTTTTCAAAGCAGCCCAAGTAGCTGGAGCAGGATATAATCTACAATGTTGGGACCACCAAACACATGCAAAGCTAGTGAAAGCACAAACAGCAGCGAGAACACGTCTCTCCTCGGGATATTGTAAACATGTAAATCGTTGTTCGGTTTCTAACTCCCAAGTAAGATATATATCGGGAACATATCTACCCTCAAATGGTGGAATATTCAATTTCAGTTTAGGGAGATGGTCATGATCTCGTACTGAGGAGCCCTAACATTGCCATTATTTGCATGTGGGCGACACGGTGGTTGTGGTGCTGGTGGTTGCACGTAGTTACGATGTTGATCAACCTCATCCTCGTAATCTTCCACATAATCATCCTCGTCGGTACCAGCAGCAGCGATGGCGAGGAGCCAAAGAAGCACCAACAGCGATAGCAGCGGCACGAAATTTTGTCTGGCTCAATAGGAACACGCTGAGCTCGTCCATCTTGATTCGGAAGAGCGCGGTTGTTGTCGTTGCGAGAGGTGCGATAGGTGCAGCCGGCGGTGGTTGTGGAAAACGCGAGCAATTCATCAAACTTGCTATCAAGCTTTGTTTCAAGCGTCTTCTCAATGCCATCTATCTTCTCCATGGCCTCGTCAAATCTGTTTACCACATCTTGCACTGTCCAATCATCATTTCTTTGAAACTTATCATGTAGCTGTTTGTTTGTCGAGTTCTCCCAATCAGTCTCATCGGCTGTGTTCCTGCCATGGTTAGCAGCAATAGAAACACACAAGAATATGATCCTCTGAGACTACTAGGAAGTGGTGGTGGTGGTGTGGTGGGCGGTCACAAATCCGTGAAGCAAATCTCAAATTCTTACTAGTTTCTTACCCGGCGGTGGTGATCGGCAACCGTTGTAGTCAAAACTCTCAAAGCTTGGCTATAGCGATTACGGGGAGAATCAAGCATACGGCGTAGATGTATGTGGAGCTGGGAAGGCTTATAATATGGTAGCAAAAGGGTCAGCAATAATCAAATCGAGATGCAAAGTTGAATAAGCGCTCAGCAGCGATCTTGTGCTGGTCCTAGGCTGAACCGTGCTAGAGACGCGAGCCTAGAACACTAACAAAATCACGACGCTGCACGTAAACAAAGGAAAAGCACACTCTGAATTTTTTTTTCGCTCTTTTTTTTTTGCGCTGCTTTTTTTTTTTTTGGAAACCAACCTCTCTACGGACGGCAAAAGATTGCTGGAATCCGAAACCTACTCAGACAAGGAAACACGAATCGGAAATTAGATGGATCCGAAAACAAATCGAATATGCAAGGAACTTCGGATTGGTGGTGGATATATGGTGGTGGTATATAGCAGCGGTGGTGGTATATGGCAGCGGTGGTGGTATATGGATACAGATTGAGCGGTGGCGGATAAGCGGTGGTGGTAGATGGCGAGGCGATGATGATGGTGCGGCGTGGCGTGACAACTTATGACGAAACTTCGAAACTCTAAAGACTAGACTCTAAGACCAGCAACTAGACACGGCGATGCAACCGCAAATTCAACAACGCAAATCTGAAAAAGATTATGCAAAGGCTCAGATTGGTTCGGATATGATGACCTAACCCTAAATTTTTTGTGGCTTTTTAAGTGGACTGTAGGTATGAAGAACAGACTCGATCTAAACTACGAAAAGCTGTAAAATCTCACCGAGCAACACGGAAATCTGATACCACTTGATAGAGGCAAAGGTGTCCGTCTTTCGATGAGATGGTGGATTTAGCTTTGGTGGAAGTCGACTTTGACGATCCGACTCTGACGTCGCGAGGGCGTCGCATATATGTCGCTAAACCAACTCCGAGAGGTTATTGACCACGCCGAGCACGATCAACGACCACGAGGTCTATTTCCTGCGAGCAAGCGAACAACAAGCAAGCTGAGATTGCAATCTGGATATTGCGAATATAAGATGAAAGCTTTATTGATCAAGGTGGGGTTACGTGGCGCTTTATGCAGTCGTTGAACACAAGCGAAATCTGCGAAGTTGCAGCTATGGCGAACTTTTGATCTAAACAAAACCCAAGTCTAAGCGGTGCCCTAAGGGCTGTATATATGGAGGAAGATGGGGTGAATTTCGTGGCCCTTGGTGGAGGGTCGAAACTAACCCTATCTCTTGTTTCCCACACATACGGACTCAAAAATAGCCTATACTAATGTATTTCGAAATTACATGGGCCTGGCCCAATAATAAGGTGACGTGACACCTAGAATAGCCTATGGACGAATATTATGAAGTGGCATCTTGTATATTTCGTCCAAGGCTTCATGCACTCCTTATGGTGGCTTCAAAGTCCTGAAATCATCACTTGTAACTCCGTTCTTGATCCCCTTGCATGCCATCAACTCCATGTGGTTTCTTGCTCCAATGTTCATCCTTCTCCAAGCTAGGCCCTTCATTTGTAAGCAAAACAAATGTATCCATTTTAAGCAGCATCATATTCTCATGAACATTAGAATCATTACCAAAAGCGAAAGTACACAGTAATTTAGTTGGCGTCTTGTGAGCTCTAGTAATTGGTCCAGTATGTATAGCAGCAGGGGCTGTGGGTGTAACAATGGTATTGATGTCCTCATCATAGACCTTCGTGGTCAGGTTGATTGTGCTCCGGCATGGTCAATAACCTCTCGGAGTTGGTTTAGCGATTGCTAAGGCGCAACGTCGTGCATGTTTGTAGTCGGATCGTCAAAGTTGTCTCCAACAAATCGATAGTTATCATCTCATCGAAAGATCGGGACACCCTCGCCTCTATCAGAAGGCTTGCCGGCTGCGTTGCTGCTCTCAGTAGGTTCATCTCTAAGTCTGCTGAGCGTGCCCTGCCATTTTTCAAAATTTTGAAAAAGGCAGGTCCAATGAAATGGACTCGGAAGCGGAGGCTGCGCTGCGAGACTTGAAGAGATACCTATCCTCCACTCCGATACTTATGGCACCTAAACCACAAGAGAAGTTCTGCTGTATTTAGCGGCAACCAATCAAATGGTTAGTGCTACGTTAATAGCGGAGAGGAGGTAGATGATGAGCCGACAACGCTTGCGGCGAGAGTCGGCGACAAGCGGTGGCTTCCCCGACAAGCTCTTGTCCCGACAAGGATGGATCTGTGCAGCCACAGGAAGAGAAACAGAAGAAGATGGTGCAGCGCCTAGTCTATTTTGTCAGTTCCTTTCTGCAGGGGGCTAGGTCAAGGTACTCTGGTGTGAAGAAGTTGCTTTTCGGCCTTCTCATGGCCTCGAGGAAGCTGCGCCATTATTTTCAAGCACATGAGATCCGCAGTTGTCACTCGCTTTCCGTTGAAGAGGATATTGCGAGAATCCGAAGCAGCAGGCGGGATTGTTGAGTGGAGCCTTTGGGCTGTCGAGCTTTGGCTTCAAGTTTGAAAGTACTTCAACTATCGAGCGAGCATTGGCGAAATTCATAGCGAGTGGGCGCCAACACGATGAAGATACTCGGAGGCGAGGATCCCGTCAAGGAAGCCGACAAAGAATGGATCATGTACTTTGATGGTGCCTTCTCGGCTGCAAAGCGCCCGGTGCAGTGTGTTACTTATCGCACCTTTGGAGAGCACCTCAAGTCGTGATCGGATGCACTTTCCCAAGGAGCAAGCAACAAACAATCTGCAGTATGAAGGCTTGCTTGCGGACTCGAGAATCGCTGCGGACCTTGGGATCAAAAGCTCATTCTCGGGGTGACTCGCGGCTTGTCGTCCGCCAAGTGAACAAACATTATCGAGTCCGTTGATGGAAGCCTACATTGTGATGTGAGGAAGTTGGAAGAGCATTTTGGCGGCTGCGGATGGAACATGTTCGAGGGCTCGAGCGACATTGCGGATGGCACAGTCGAAATCGCCGCCTCAAGTTGCACAATGGAACCGGGGATCTTTGTGCTCAAGTGACTCAACCATCGTAACACCATCAAGCTGGGCGAGCAAGAAGATGAAGTTGATTTACTGGTGACTACTTTCGGTGAGCTCCCGAAGCCGCTGCCAAAAGGTCCCCAAGATCAGCGCCAAAGTCTTGAGGCGATGCTGCTCCGACAAGCCCTAGGGTTTGTTTCGTTGAAGCGAGCGCTCCCGACAAGTCTTGCCCGGCAAGCTTGCCGGGAACATCAACTCGGCTGAATCACGATTCTGCCGTGGAAGCGAATGTTCTGCGGCGACATTCGCCTTTAGTCCTTGTTGTCAAGCCGCGAGGCTTCGGCGTGGAAACGCTGACGGTCGTCCGTTTCCTCCAAGCAGGAGAACTTCGAAGAGCAAGAAGAAGCGGAGAGAGTAGCCCGGCAATCAAGTATGTCTCGGTTTATCGATGACATATTATCTGAAGAAGATTCAACAGTGAAATTGAAGTGCATTCCCGGGAAGATGGGCGGCATTTGTTGGCGGAGATACATGCGAGCATATGTGGCCATCAGTTGGCGCGAGAGCACTTGCAGCAAAACCTTCCAAGAAGGTTTCTTTTGGCCGACAGCCCTCCGGATGCAAGCGCACAAGTAACCAAGTGTGAAGCGTGCGAGTTCCACTCAGCGGATACATCAACCAGCTCAAGCTTTCCAGACGATCCCTTTATCCTAGCCATTTTTGATGCAGGGGCTCGACATCCTCGGCCCCTTTCCCGAGCTATCGGGGGCTTTGAGTACTTATGCGTGGCGATCGACAAGTTCACAAAGTGGCGGAAGTGGAAGAAGTGAGGAAGGTGGCAGCCGGATCGGCGATCAAGTTCTTGGTCGATTGTTTGCCGTTTGAGTCCCTAACAGGATCATCACCGACAATGGCACACAATTCCGAGCCGCTCCTTCATGCAGTATGTCCAAGATCTTGGTGCCAAGATCTGCCCGCTCTGTTGCTCACCCGAGAAACAGCGGTCAGCGGAGAGGGCAAATCTTTGAAGTCTTCTGCGAGCTCAAGACCGAACTTTGACAGCTGCACAGTCTGGAAGAAATTGGATCGAGGCTGCGGTGGTTCTTTGGTCGATCGGGCGGCGCCAAATCGAGCCACCGGCGGACACCTTTGCTCTTGTCTCACGAGCGGAGGCAGTTCTCCCCACGGAACTTCGTATATGGATCGTCTCGAGTGCTCGCTTATGATGAGCTTGAGCAAGAGCAGCTGCGGCAAGATGTGCGCTGCTCCTCGAGAAAGATCGTCTTCGAGCTCTTTGTCGAGCTGCTCGCTACCGACAAGCTTTGCGTCGCTACCATAGCCGCAAAGTTAATGCGGAAGCTTCGAGGAAGTCGACCTTGTTCTTGGCGCGTTCAATCCACCAAGAATTCCAACAAGTTGGCCTTGAAGTGGGAAGGCCCTTATCGGGTATGCGAGTCACTAGGCTGGCGCTGTCGCCTTGAGACCAAGATGGCTCTCCGGTGAGCAACTCACGGAACATAGAGCATCTTCGTAAGTTTTACCATAAAGCGCGATTCTTGAACTCCTTTGTCCGGCAACCACCTTTTATACAAGCCTTGCATTTGTTGCATGTAACCCTTTGTACAAAGCCGGGCGCAGATCCCGTGCATAAATAAAGATCATATGCTCTGCAAAAGTTGTCAAGTTTCATGCCTTTTTCTTTTCGCATATATAATCTGACACCTTGTGCAGCACTTGCCCCCGGTAAGCAATAACGAGTCTTATGGCTCCATATCTTTATTTTCTCTTCTTTATTTCTCTCAAAGAGAAGGTTCCTCCGCCCACAAATTCACCGGGGGGAAGGAGAAGATGGTGGTATGGACTAGGCGTCGTTCAAAGAAGTATAGCCTTGCCGGGACACAGACGACAGAAAAGCTGAGTTGCCAAAGTTTGAGCACAATCAGTTTTAAATTTCTTAAGTTATATTCCTTGAACGACCGTGCTTTGTATGGAAAACACATGCGGCGGAGGAACGGCTCGTGGCTAGTTAAGCCCTTACTTTGTTTGAGTCCGCTCAACAATGTAAGTGTCTGCGACTAGTCACGACAAGGTTTCTTGCGGAGCAACACGCTTGACGAGAAGTGCTGCGATATTCACTTTTCGGCGCTCATGGCAAGGGTGCTGCGCGCAAGCAAGTTCCCTAAAAGCGTGGGGTGAAAACATACAAGGGAGGGAATCAAGTAAAGGAAATAACATAGCAAATACTACTCAGAATAAAGTTATATTACAATAGATAACTTGCCGCGCTCTAATGGATTGTTCCTGGACATATCTGGCAGCGGCAAGAAAAAGGAGGAAAAGGGCGGCCTAATCTACACGATCGCCGTCAACCCTTCTGACTTCATTTACCTTGTCCACGATGGGTGCGACAAGGGCTTTGAGCTCTGCAAGATCAGCACCTGCCGGCAGCTTCTTGAGAACGTTGGTGAGGTTGATGGTCGGATTGCGGAAGAGCACCTTCACCAACACCTTCTCCAAGACTACGGCACAGTTGCGCGCGACTCATCGGCCGGTTGCTTTGGGATCCTTTCCGGAGCTGCTTTGGAGAGCCGTCATCCACGCCCTTGAAAAACGAGTAAGCTTGGCGCTGGGCTGGAGGTTCTCGTCGGAGGAGTACCCGAAGCCCACCAAGTCTAGTTGCGCCAGCTCTTCGTCGATGGATGCAGCAATATTGACGAGGCCCTCCGTCCAGAGCTCCACCGTAGCCCTGAAGGTGTTCTGGGTCTCGGCGGCCCTCGTCAACAGCTCCTCGTTGGCCTTGAGCTCCTGCTTCAAGTCCTCCTCCCTCTTCTTGGCGCCGTCTAGCGTCTCCGTCAATGTAGCCAGCTTCAGCTCCAGATCAGCATTTGAGTCCTTGACGGCGTTCAGTTCCTCGCCCTTGTCGGCGAGCTGGACTTGCAGATCCCCATGGGCAAGTGCATCCTTCTCGCGTTCGCGCTGGAGTGCGGCAAGCTCTTCATTCTTCCCTTTCAGATCAGCCTCCAGCTGCGTCACCCTCACCTCCAATTCCTTCTTGGCGGCCTCGGCGGTGCGGCGGCGTCGCCGCCTCCTTGGCGCCCGCCAAGTGATTGCTCGCGTCGCGAGCTCCTCCTCGTAGCTGTCCAGATTGACTTTCCGCTGCGTCAGTTCACCTTCCGGGTGGACACCTCCTCGGCCAGCAAGCCTCTGTTGCTCCTCGGCTTCGCCTTCTCAAGGATGAAGGCCTTCAGCGCCTCAACAAGCTGCGCCCTCTCCTCGCAATGGACCGGAGGGCCTCTTGGTTCTTGACTCTGGAGCTCCTCCGCATGCTTCTCTATGTCAACTCCGCTGCGCGACAAGCGCTTCCGGGACTCGGCTTAGCTTGCAGGCGCGGTAGAGCGACACCAACCACGGCGCATTGCTCCTCCTCGGACTTCGCCCTTCTTCTGCTGCTTGGTGCGTCGACCCTTGTCGATCCAGCGGAGGCGAGCACCTCTCCGTCAAAGTCTCTCCCTCAGCGGCGCCTTGGGCTCGATGCCGAGGAAGCTTGATGAAGACACCTTCGCCCGACCTTCAAGTAGGCGCGGGCTGAGGGCTCTTTGGAGCCAGTCTTTGCATCAGCGGCGGAGGGTCGACAGTCGGTGTAGGGCCTTACGCTCCTGCGCCCTCGGGGTCGTCAGTCGATCGCGGACCCTCGCCCGGCTCTGCGCCCGGCAGCCTTGGCGGCCTCTTATTGGCGAGGTCGTCGATGCGGCCTCTTCCTTGGTGGCGGCGGCATCATCAGTGTTGCCGCGTGCATCCTCCTCGCCAGTGGCCTCGGTCTCCATCGGATCTGTAGCAGGGGGATCTGAAGACAGGAAGAGGAAGGAAAACTCAAGCAAATATCCAAAAAGAAGACCAGAAGAAGAAGAACCCAAGGGAAAATTTCCGACAAGGAGGGTTACCTGTGCTGGGCTCTGTGACCATGGGCTCTACCACCGAAGGCTTGCTAGTCCCGCCCCTTGCCGGGGAGCGCTCCCTTGTCGGGAAATCTCCCCTTGGCGGCGTAGTCGAAGCAGACAGCACCTCTGGAGCGGCTTCTGGTTGCTCCTGATGGGCCTGCTCTGCTCCTACACAAGCAAGCCAACAATCAAAATGTCGACAAAGAAAGAGCACCCACGCCGCCCCTGACAGAAGTGAACCAATACTTACTGCTGGGGGCTGTGCTGAGAGCTGCCGAGGAGAGGTGCGGGCCCGTCAAAGTGGTCTCGGACGTGTCCTCTGCCATCACAGCAGGATCGTCCTCGATGACAACCACGGGGACCTTGGCCCTCTTCGCCGCTCTCTCGGCCAAAGTCCTGAAACGGAACGAAGTTCAGAGGGAAGCAGATCAGATGCAAGACAAGAAACAACAAAAATCAAAGAAATAGAAGTACAACAAGGAGAAAGTCTTACTCCTCCTTCTCTTCTTCCTCCTCGTCGAGCTAGCGGAAAGATCGAAGTCCGGCACCCTTCTGCGTGGCGGAGGAGGTAAACTCCTTGGACGCTTGGCGGGGCTGCAGCAGGATCGAGCGGCGGCTGAGAGACCCGCCCGGTTGTCGGCGCGGCTGAGGCGCTCCAGCGGCAATGATGCTTGTCGCGGTGGGCGTGTCCATGCGCTGCTGTGGCTGTTGGCCTTCTTGCCGCCCTGCTGTATCTCCAACCCTACGGGCGCCTTCTTGGTTGAGCTGGGGGGCTGTGCTGGGGGCTCCGCCTGCGGCAAGCTGCTCGAAGACGGCTGGCCGCTGGCACCCTCACGGGCTCGCTCCCTTCGGCTTCAGGCTCTCCCTCGCCAAAGACCTCCCCGCCAAGGTCCTCTCGGTCGGCAAGGCTTGCCGCCTCGGCCGCCTCTGCCTCCACCAACATGAAGCCAAACTTCGCGCATGGCGCCTTCGCCGCCGCCTCCTCCCTCAGTGGCGATGTACCGCATCTCGTCGTCGGTGGTGTCGCGGGTGAGGAGCCTCTGCTCGTCGGCGCGGACTGCTACCTCCACCAAGCCGTCAAAGAATTGCCGCACGACGTCGTCGGAGGGCTCCCACCGAGTTGGGACAATCCCGTGCGAGTCGCACTCCGGCATCATTGCACGGATGCGATCAAGCTGGGAGTTGTTGCATAGTGGGATGACGCCCTGCGGCAACCTGGACCACTCCAGATGGTTGGCGTCGTGCTTGAACAGCTCTTTGAGCATTCCATCCAACTCCAAGACAGTAAAGTTAAAATTAAGGCCTGGACGCAGCCTCATGATATCCGCCGGGCCCCCGAACAGCCAGGCGGGCCTTCCCCTCTCCTGCAGAGGGGCGATTCGGCGGCGGAGGAAGTCCGCGCCAACGGCCCCTACGGTGAGCCCGGCAAGCCTGAGCCGCAGGATTCGGGTGGTGGCGATCTACAGCTTGGCATCGTCCGGCGCCAGAGCGCTCCAGTCGCCGCCGCGCATTACCCGGGTTTGGCGCAAGTTGGTGAATGGCTGTGGATTGGCGTCAACAATCCAACACCACAACGCTCTCCACTCGTCCCACTTGCTGCGGAGCTCCCCCTCCAGATACACCTCCTTCATGTTGACCCGTGAGATCCAGGCGATCTCGCCAGCTAAGGGCTCTCCTTTCTCGGCTCGGGGGATGAAATAGTGGCGAAAAAGAGCAACATTTGGGTGGATGCCAACAAAGTTCTCGCGAGATGTCGCGAAAACCGCCATTGTCGAGCGGCGTTGGGAGTGAAGTCAAGGAGATGAAACCGTAGGTATTCATGATATCGCGAAGAAATCGGAAAAAGGTGGGCGAGCCCGCATGAAGAACAAAGGAAAAAGTAGTACCCTTTTGGGCACCGCTTGAGTAGAAGCCTCGGCGGAGACTACCGGCGTCGCGTGGGTGCGCCGCGTCTCCGTCGACGGAAGAGGTAGAACTCCTCCAGCGGCGCCGGGGAGTGAGCTCGGGGAAAAGCGCTTCGGTCCTTGCGCGGCGCCTCAAGCCGCAGCGCCTCGGCCGACCGTGCTCTTTCCGGTCTTGAACCATGGCGAAGCGGCGGGGGCCTTGAGGCGTTAGAGGCGGCAGGCGGCGGGCGTTGCTCTCTCTCGCTTGGGGAGGCGGAGGGCGGCGTAGCTTTGAGAAGGAACCGCAAATGGCGAAG
This sequence comes from Aegilops speltoides, assembly GCA_021437245.1. Lineage (NCBI taxonomy): Eukaryota > Viridiplantae > Streptophyta > Magnoliopsida > Poales > Poaceae > Aegilops > Aegilops speltoides. Next base: position 216,039,747 of record CM038144.1, read on the forward strand.
GTGAGGCGGCCCTGTTCCTCTGCTTATAAAGGGAGAGCGAGCGTTCGCCTTTCTTGATTAAAAATTGCCCACGATCTCTCCCACGGCGCGCGTTTGACGCGTGCCGTTACGGGTGGGTGCGGTGGATACGGAGTTAGATTTGGTATGGACCCAGGCCGCGCATGCCCGTGCCCTGTTTTGGGCCTGGCCCAACAGCGCTCGGCACCGTGTATGGCCCAGGCCCGGGGGCTCCTGACGGTGTACTAAAGTAGGGGTACCTTAGTATCCCGAACTTGGGCACGGGCAGTCGCAGCGTCCCGCGGCAAGGCTTGCCGGGCGTCCGCCAAGATCCTCCGCTATACTTATTCATGCCCTTCAAGAACAAAGTGTTTTAACTAAGAAGACAAGACCCCGGCAAGAGGAGCTTGCGGGAAGGACAAACCCGGCAAGAGGAGCTTGCGGGAGGCCAACCAAGAAACTTGCGCGCGACGACGCGCGCGCGCGTCCGGCAAGACCCGACAGCGACAAGCCTTGGGTGCGACAAGACAACGACCGCGACAAAGCGCTTGCGCGGCGAAGCACTACTATATGCCCACGCTCCAGCGCATCCAACGGCGTGTCGCGCGGGATCCTTCTGGCGCCGCGTGGCGGGTAAACTGTCAGCCAAGCGGTGCGAGGTGGCAAGTGGAGATGACGAGAAGGCCATCGTGGCGATCGGTGGCGCCCCTAACAGTCGTTTCCTGCACTGTTTGGGCGACCGGACGGGCATTAAATGCCCTTGTCCCCTGCCGTCAGAGTTAGGTAGGGGGCCGCGGGTGATAGCGGTTGTACCAACCCCTCTTTTTACTTTTTTACCCCTGTCTGCGTTGCCACCTATCGGTGACCCCTTTAACCTATAAAAGGAGGCCCATGCGCACGTAGAAGGGGTTCGACTCATTCGAAACTACAACACACTCACGCTCTCAAGCAAGAACAGAATACAAACACAAAGCACCAGCAAAAGTTTTATCTCTCCGGAGAGCTTCGAAGCTGGGTAAAATCCCTCGCGTGCTTCGCCTCGATCTGCTCTTCGTGCGCCCTCCACTCCCTGCCGGACCGAAAAGGGCCCCTCCCCCATAGGTGCTCGTTTCCCACGACATCTTCGCTTGCCAAGTTGTGGCAACTACCTCCATCGATGACGACCTTGACGGATCGTCCATTGATGCCGGCCTTTGTGTGGAAGATGTGGCATCTTTGATCTTCTTCTTGTTGGTGTTGAAGTGTCAAGACCTTGGAGACAACAAGAGCGGGGCTTGTATCTTCATCACAAAAGACTTGATCATCTTCATCCTCGTTGATGCGCCGGTGCATGGCCACTTGCTCAATAGCGTCCATTTCATCTTCACTCATTGAGTCGTAGGTACCATCGTCGTTGAGTATCATGGTGCGCTTGTTGGTGCATTCATATGACTTGTGGCCTCGGCCGCCGCAAGTGAAACACTTGAAGGAGCTTGTCTTGACGGTCTCATCGGTTGGGGTAGATGATGAAGCATGCGGCTTGAGGTTTCTTGTAGTAGGAGGGAGACGACTTGAATATGAGGAAGTTTTCTTGTAACTTGACTTGTCGTCGTTGCTTGGAGAAGGCTTGGTTGATGTCGAAGTTGGAGTAGTTGTTGAAGCTTGGTTGTTGGAGAAGCCGTATGTCTTGGATGAGTACTTGGCGTGAAGTCATCTTGCACTTGACGTTCGCCTTTGTAGCTTGATGCACGAGCTCAATGAGGTTGGAGTAGGGTTGGAAGTCGGCGATCTTCTTGATGGGATGGTTGAGTCCATTCAAGAATCGTGGCATTGTTTGCTCATCATCCTCCGTGACATTGGCTCGAATCATGGCAATCTCCATTTCCTTGTAGTATTCTTCAACACTCTTTGTTCCTTGCTTGAGGAGTTGTAGCTTCTTGAAGAGATCACGGTTGTAGTAGGTGGGCACAAAGCGTGCTCTCATGACATCCTTCATTTGAGTCCACGTGGTGATTGGAGGTTCACCTCTTGCTTGTCGCGCTCAAGGACTTGTTCCCACCATATGAGCACATAGTCTTGGAACTCAAGTGATGCCATAGCGATCTTCTTCTCTTCCTCATAGTTGTGCAAACGAAAGATTTTGTCGACCTTCAATGCCCATGAGAGGTATTCTTCGGGATCATTAATTCCATTGAACTTGGGCATTGTGAACTTGAGCTTGCCATAGCGTTGCTCTTCATTGTGTTATGGTCGATGTTGATGATGACGTTCTTGCCGTGGTGGGTAATCATCCTCATGTTGCTCTTGGCGTGGAGGAAGTCCATGATCAACTTGCTCTTGTTGACCTTGAGGTTGAAGTTGAGCTTGAGGAGCTTGTGGAGGAGCTTGTGGGACTTGACGTTGCGCACGCGGATGGTAGTTCCTCTCTTGTATTTCTTCTCGAAGGGCTTCCTCTTGATTGCGCCTTTCGCGATTGCGGTTGGCGATATCTCGGCTTGATGCTTGAAGGGCACGTTCCGCCTCAAGAGCATGTGCTTCTCGTTGTTCTTGTTGAAGACGTTGAGCCTCGGCGTCTTGTTGCTCTTCTGGCAAACGCGCTTCGTTCTTGTTCTTGTTGGCGGCGAAGGCGTTGTCGTTCTTGAGCTTGAGCAAAGCGCCACTTGGTTCGATTGAGGGCGAGAACTTGTTCATCAACTTGCTCTTAGGGATGCTTGTCGTGTAGCGGGTTGCGAGATGCATGATGGTCTTGACGCTTGCTGCTTTCGTCGAAGAGTGTTCGATGACGGTGTACTTGTGTCGGAGGATCGTCGAATGGCGACTTGAGTGGCTCCGTCTTGAGTGTGAGGAAGTAGAAGGGCGCGGTTCACCAACAAAGGCGCGGAGCTCGTCCATTCTTGCATCGTTCTCTTTCTTGTCTTGCGTCGAGCTTCTTTGTCGATCGTTAAGCTCGTTCTTTGTTGCTCTTGATGGAGAGCTCGTTGTGCGGCAAAGAGGTGGCTCTTGGTGACGTATGATGACATGTCGTCGTCTTGCTCGATGAAGAGTGGATTTGTAGAAGAACTTGGCCTATCCATCATTTCAAGCAAATTGTGAGTGGTAGAAGGAGAAGAACGAATACCAATGTACCTTTGATCGAAGTTGAAGATGAATCAAGTTCACTCAAATGCGGACAATGAAATAGCACTATTGGTACCGATCCTTGTCGATTCTCACACCTACACAAGTAAAAGCTTTTGGTGGAGCTTGGTTAGGATGGTGGCACAAAATTGATTGCAATCATTAGCTTGACTCAAAAATGTTGAAGAAGATTCGCAAATTCGCATATGTAACAAGTAGATCAAGCAAGTAGTGGTACACGGAAATACACATGCAAATAGATAAATGGGATTGTGCAAACCAAAAGTGAGCCAAAATGTGGAATCCACGAAAATGCTCTTGTTGCACAATACTAGAGAGCATATACGATTGCACAATAGGCGGATCTGGAGCTTGTGCACAACCTACTAGGCAAAAATGCAACGATCTCTATCCCAAGTATGCTATGTGTATGGTATTTGGTGCAATGATCCAAGATGATCTTATATGACAATCTTAATGTTGTATGATGCTATGCTTGTTGCTTATAAGCTCTTTGCTTATCTTTCCTCTTTGCTTAAAAGCTTGAGTGGCTCTTTCTCTTTTGAGCTCTTTTCTTATGCAAACTTGCGAACCAAGATAGCAATTGTGTATCGATGACAACTTTGTGACACACAAGTTGATTCCGAGATATGCACCACGATGGTATGTATGATATGGTGTATGCAACTAATGTGCACAAGTCACGTTGCCGGCAATACTTAATGGCAAGTCTCGATGGGTAAGCAACGCAAAAGATGGTCTAAGATGGTTATCAATGCAATTGCAAGGTATGACAAAGATGTCGTCGAGGTTACCGTCCGTAGCGAAGATGAGTAGTCGACCAAAATGAGCGTTTGTTGTTGATGTCACACCGCGCCTAAATAGCCGAAACACAAGAGGACACGGAAATCTCACTCAAATTGTCGAACCCAAAGTTGAATGGTGGTGCGGAGGTTGTGTTGCTGGGGTTTGGCAAGTGGAAGTGGTGGTGGATGGGGTGAGGAGGTCGTATGTAGGTGTAGGGGGACTGCAGAACTGCAGCTTCGTCAGCGGAAGCCGGATGATCCGGGCCAGGAGCCGGATGATCCGGGCACGTCCGGATGATCCGGGTCGGAGTCCGGATGATCCGGGCAGGTCAACTTCATACGAGAACTCTTTGGGAAAACACAGCAGGGAGAAATTTGCGATTTGGGGATTTTGGGTGGATTCGAGGGGAGGTGGGGAAAAGCAAGATCCACGAGTTACACACCGAATCCACGGATCAAAAACAACAAAACATCATCAAAACCAACAAATCACAAAAAAAATTGGGGGGTATTTTTGTGGGGATTTTCGGATTTAGGACGAAAACAACAAAATCAAGCTAGAAAACACGGGGTAGGGGCTCCAAAAACGTGATCAACGTGGCTCATGATACCATATGATGTAGGGTGGAACCCTATAGCGTTGATCTTTCACGTTTGGAGGGGATCCTACGGAGGAAACATGAAGAACACGCGGAAGCACAAGGGGAAACACGGGGAAACGAGAGAAAATCACTCAACCAACAAGGGATCGATCACACAAGTGCTAGATCAACATACACACATGAGATCCACAAGATACATAGTCAACTAGGGTGATGTAGGGTGGAACCCTATAGCGTCGATCTTTCACGTTTGGAGTGGATCCTACGAGGAATCACGAAGAACACGCGGAAGCACAAGGGAAAACACGGGGAAAACGAGAGAGAATCACTCAACCAACAAGGGAATCGATCACACAAGTGCTAGATCATCATACACATAAGAGATTCACGAGATCCAAAGTCAACAAAGGTAAGGATACAAAGGAACCGTTCTTCTCCAAGAGGAGGCCTTGATGTTCTTCCCTAGAAGGGGTCTTGAATCCGCTTGGGGGATCTTCTCCGAAGAGGTCGTGAACTCCGAGGAGAAGTATCCAAGTGGATGAGCAAAGGCTCTCACACAAACATGAGCTAATCCAGCGCTAACCCTAGCTAGGAGGAGGTGGGGGAGTTTATATAGCATATGTCCACGAAGGGGTAAGTGAGGAGGGGATACATGGTGATGCGGAGCATCCCATGGTCATCCCCATGGACCTATCTCCATCCCATCAAGTGCCAAATGGACCGATGACTCGAGCACGTGCAAGAGCTCTCGAAACCGAGGTGACATCTCTCCTTTCCGAACTACCACTTCCCCTACCCGAGACATGGTTACTACCTCAAACGGATACACTTTGCATGCTCAGGTACCTCGAAGAAGCTAAGGAGCAAGAAGGACCGGAGGGAGAAGATGGGCCGAAGAAGAAGAAGAAGAAAGCTAACCACGGTACTACCGCCCGAGCTTCGGTACTACCGCCTGAGCTCATGGTACTACCGCTCCCCTCAAGCGGTACTACCGGCTGAGGGAACTTACCATAAATCTACTTCCGCTCAACCCGACAAGCGCCGAGATTCGCACTTCCGAGGCAGTACTACCGCTCGGGGCAAGCGGTACTACCGCTCCAACACAAGCGGTACTACCGCTCACCAGCAGTACTACCGCTCCCCCACTCATGGTACTACCGCAACCCCAAGCGGTAGTACTACCGCTCGCTAAGCGATACTACCGCTCGATGGGCCATACTACCGCCACTGCTAGCAGAAATCGGGCCTAGGGCCCATGTATCCCCCTCCCACTTACCTCTTCGTGGACATAAACTATAAATACTCCTCCACCTTCTTCTAGACAGTTTTTAGCCTTTGGATTAGCTCATGTTTGTGTGAGAGCCTTTGCTCATCCACTTGGATACTTCTCCTCGGAGATCACGACCTCTTGGAGAAGATCCCCAAGCGGATTCAAGACCCCTTCTAGGGAAGAACATCAAGGCCTCCTCTTGGAGATGAGCGGTTCCTTTGTATCCTTACCTTTGTTGACTTTGTATCTTGTGGATCTCTTATGTGTGTGGTGATCTAGCACTTGTGTGATCGATTCCTTGTTGGTTGAGTGAATCCTCTCGTTTTCCCGTGTTTCCCCTTGTGCTTCCGTGTTCTTCGTGTTTCCTCCGTAGGATCCTCCAAGCGTGAAAGATCGACGAATTAGGGTTCCACCCTACATCATATGGTATCATGAGCCACGTTGATCACGTTTTTGGAGCCCCTACCCCGTGTTTTCTAGCTTGATTTTGTTGTTTTCGTCCTAAAAACCCGAAAAATCCCCACAAAAATAACCCCAAAATTTTTTGTGATTTGTTAGTTTGATGATGTTTTGTTGATTTTGATCCGTGGATTTGCTTGGTTTCGAGTCGATCTAGCATCTCCCCAAGTTTCCCCTCTTTCCATCCACAAAATCCATCGAATTTTGACCCCGAAATCAGCCTTTTCCGCCCAAAATCGCCCAAATCCTGCTCATCTGCGATTTCCCCCGACCTGCGGTACTACCGCTCCTGTACCCCACGCGGTACTACCGCACCCGGTCGCGGTACTTCCGCACCCGGTCGCGGTACTACCGCCCGGCCCAATTTTTCGCCCAGACCACTTTTTCACTTCCGCATACCACCACCATTCCCACATACCCCCCACCATAGCTTTGCCGCTACCGACTCCGACTATTTGAACCTGTTGTGCTTTACGAAATTGAGTTGTCGTAACCGTGTCCTTTTGTGTTTGGCTATCCAGTGCAGTTCGACACCGACATCACGACAGCTCACCCTCGTCGGCGACTACTCTGACCGGACCAGACACTTTGGTATCACTTTCGTCTTGATATCACCTTGGTATCGTGTCATACTCTCTATAATTGCATTGATAACCAACATAGCCCATCTTTTGCGTTGCTTACCCATCGAGACTAGCCATTGAGTATTGCCGCAGCGTAACTTGTGCACATTAGGGATCATACTCCATAGCATACATACCATAGCATAGTGGTGCATATCTTGAGATCCACTTGTGTGTCACAAAGTTGTCATCGCATACACAATTGCTATCTTGGTTCGAAAGTTTGCATAAGAAAAGAGCTCAAAGAAAAGAGCCACCCAAGCTTTTAAGCAAAAGAGAAAGATAAGCAAAGAGCTTATAAGCAAGAACCATAGCATCATACTACATTAAGATTGTCATATAAGATCATCTTGGATCATTGCACGAAATACCATACATATAGCATACTTGGGATAGAGATCGTTGCATTTTGCCTAGTAGGTTGTGCACAAGTTCGTATCCGCCTATTGTGCAATCGTGCTAGCGTCTCTCTAGTATTGTGCAACAAGAGCATTTTAAATGGATTCCACATTTTGGCTCACTTTTGGTTTGCACAATCCCATTTATCTATTTGCGTGTGTGTTCCGTGTACCACTACTTGCTTGGTCTACTTGTTACATTTGCGAATTTGCGAATCTTCTTCAACATTTTGAGTCAAGCTAACGATTACAATCAATTTTGTGCCACCATCTAACCAAGCTCCACCAAAAGCTTTTACTTGTGTAGGTGTGAGAATCGACAAGGATCGGTACCAAGAGTGCTATTTCATTGTCCGCATTTGAGTGAACTTGATTCATCTTCAACCGGTCAAAGGTACATTGGTATTAGTTCTTCTCTTTCTACCACTCACAATTTGCTTGAAATGATGGATAGGCCAAGTTCTTCTACAAACCCACTCTTCATCGAGCAAGGCGACGACATGTCATCATCGTCACCAAGAGCCACCTCTTGGCGCATAGCGAGCTCTCCATCAAGAGCAACAAGCAATGGCGAAACGCGCGACAACCTCTCCACCGACTTGCGACTCTCCGAGAAGCGTACAAGAGATTACCGACAACAAACTCGGCGCACAAGAAAGAGAATGATGCAAGAATGGGCGAGATCCGCGCCTTATTGGTGAACCGGCGTACTTCTACCTCTTCACACTCAAGGCGGAGCCACTCAAGTCGCCACTCCGACGACTCCTTCTCCGACACAAGTACACGTCATCGAACATTCTTCGTCGAGCAGCGCGTCAAGACCGTCATGCATCTCGCAACCGCTACGACAAGAATTCCCAAGAGCAAGTGGATGAACAAGTTCCTCGTCCTCAATCAAACCAAGTAGCGTTTGCTCAAGCTCAAAACGACAACGTCTTCGTCACCAACAAGAACAAGAACGGCGCGCCTACACCAACAACAACAAGGCGCCGAGGCCCAGCGTCTTCAACAACAACAACGAAGCACAAGCTCTTGGTAGGGCAGCGCCTTCAAGCATCAAGTCGAGCTATCGCCAACCGCAATCGTGAAAGGCGCATTCAAGAGGAAGCCCTTGAGAAGAAATCCAAGAGAGGAACTACCATCGGCGTGCGCAACGTCAAGCTCCTCAAGCTTATCCTCAACCTCAAAATCGACAAGAGCAAGTTGATCATGGACTTCCTCCTCGCCAAGAGCAACATGAGGATGATTACCCTCCACGTCAAAACGTCATCATCAACATCGACCTCAAAACAATGAAGAACATCGCTATGGCAAGCTCAAGTTCACAATGCCCAAGTTCAATGGAACCAATGATCCCGAAGAGTACCTCTCATGGGCATTGAAGGTCGACAAAATCTTTCGTTTGCACAACTATGAGGAAGAGAAGAAGATCGCTATGGCATCACTTGAGTTCCAAGAATATGTGCTCATATGGTGGGAACAAGTCCTTGAGCGCCGACAAGCAAGAGGTGAACCTCCAATCACCACTTGGGCTCAAATGAAGGATGTCATGCGAGCACGTTTTGTGCCAACCTACTACAACCGTGATCTCCTCAAGAAGCTACAACTCCTCAAGCAAGGAACAAAGAGTGTTGAAGAATACTACAAAGAAATGGAATTGCCATGATTAGAGCCAATGTCAAGGAAGATGATGAGCAAACAATGGCACGATTCTTGAATGGACTCAATCATCCCATCAAGAAGATCGCCGACTTCAACCCTACTCCAACCTCATTGAGCTCGTGCATCAAGCTACAAAGGCGGAGCGTCAAGTACAAGATGACTTCAAATCGCCAAGTACTCCTCCAAAATACACGGCTTCTCCAACAACCAAGCTTCAACAACTACTCCCACTTGACATCAACCAAGCCTTTTCCAAGCAACAACGACAAGTCAAGTTACAAGAAAACTTCTTCAAGTTCAAGTCGTCCTCCTCCTACTACAAGCAACTCCAAGCCGCGTGCTTCATCATCTACTCAACCGATGAGACCGTCAAGACAAGCTCCTTCAAGTGTTTTACTTGCGGCGGCGAGGCCACAAGTCATATGAATGCACCAACAAGCGCACCATGATCCTCAACGACGATGGCACCTATGACTCAATGAGTGAAGATGAAATGGGCGCTATTGAGCAAGTGGCCATGCACCGCGCATCAACGAGGATGAAGATGATCAAGTCTTTTGTGATGAAGATACAAGCCCGCTCTTGTTGTCTCCAAAGTCTTAACACTTCAACATCACCAAGAAGAAGACCAGCGATGCCACATCTTCCACACAAAGGCGGCATCAATGGGAGATCCGTCAAGGTCATCATCGATGGAGGTAGTTGCCACAACAGCAAGCGAAGAACTATGCTCCAAGCTCAATTGGTCAAGAAGAAGCATCCGCAACCATACAAGGTTCAATGGCTAAGTGACTCGGCACTATCTGAGTTGAGCATCGGTCCAAGTATCCTTCAAAATCGGTGCATATGAGGACACTTTGGAGTGTGATGTGGTCCCAATGACCGTTTGCCACCTCCTCCTTGGTCGGCCATGGCAATTCGACCGTGGTGTCTACCACAATGGGCGTACAAACCACTATAGCTTCAAGATGAAAGGCAAAGAATATGTCCTCGACCTATGTCTCCTAGTCAAGTGATAGCCGACAAACAAGCCACCAACCAAAGAGAGAAGAGTGAGAAAGTGAGCCACCAAAAAGTGAGTGAGAGCCACAAGCCAAATTTGGCGCCTCTTAGCCTAGAGAGAAAACCTCATACTATTAGCCACCAAACATGAGATGAGAGAAGTGTGTGAGAACCCATCGAGTGTGATGCACTTTGTCCTAGTGTGCAAGGATGGAGAACAACAAACTAACACCACTCATGAGCTACCTTTGGTGTTTCAATCTCTTTTGCAGGAATTTCAAGATGTTTTCCCGATGAGCTACCTCGGGTCTACCTCCTCTGAGGCATTGAGCATCGAATCGACCTCATTCCCGGGCGCCACTTCCAAACAAATCTCCCTACCGTGTCAATCCCGAAGAAACCAAGGAGATTCAGCGGCAAGTACAACAACTACTCGACAACGGTCATGTGCGTGAAAGCTTAAGCCCTTGTGCGTGCCCGTTATACTTGTGCCTAAACCGATGGAAGTTTCCGCTTGTGCTCGATTGTAGACCCATAAATGCTATCACCGTGCGCTATAGGCATCCCATTCCTCGCTTAGATGACATGCTTGATGAACTTAGTGGAGCCAACTTTTCTCAAAATTGATCTTAAAAGTGGCTATTATCAAATCCGCATTCACGAGGGTGATGAATGGAAAACTGCTTTCAAAACAAAATTTGGCTTATATGAATGGTTGGTTATGCCCATGGGTTTATCGGAAGCTCCGGAACTTTTGTGCGACTTATGCATCATGTGCTTAGACCTTATATTGGAATCTTTGTTGTGGTTTACTTGATGACATTCTTGTGTTTAGCAAAACCATGAAAGAGCATCTTGATCACGTTAAGCTTGTTTTGCAAGCGCTTGAAAGGAAAGTCTTTATGCAAACTTGAAGAAATGCACTTTTGGAGTTGACAAAGTGGTTTTCTTGGGTTTCGTTGTCTCCTCAAGGGTGTCCATGTTGATGAAACTAAGATCAAAGCAATTAAAACTTGGCTAACCCACCAATTTGCAACAAGTCGAAGTTTCCTTGGTCTTGCAGGTTTTATCGCCGCTTTGTGAAAAACTTTAGCACTATTGCAGCCCTTTGCATGCTTTGAGTAAGAAGAATACTCCTTTTATTTGGGGACCTTTGCAATCAAGCGCTTTTGATGAGCTCAAGTCTTTGCTTACTCATGCTCCAATTCTTGCTTTGCCCAACTTTGACAAAACTTTTGAGGTTCATTGTGATGCAAGTGGTGCGGAATTGGCGGAGTTTTAATGCAAGAAAAAGCGAGTCATTGCTTATTTTAGTGAAAAACTCTCCGTGCTCAACTTAACTATCCGTATATGACAAAGAATTGTATGCTTTAGTGCGTGTACTACATGTTTGGGAACATTATCTTAGGCCTCATGAGTTTGTCATCCATACCGATCATGAAGCGGCTTAAGTACTTAAAAGGTCAAACTAAATTGAACAAGCGTCATGCTAAATGGAGTGAATTTATTGAATCTTTTCCATATGTGATCAAGTACATTAAGGGCAAGGAAAATGTAGTTGCCGATGCACTTTCACGCATATGCACGCTTGTCACCCAACTTGAGTTGAATGTTATTGGCTTTGAGCACATAAAAGATTTGTATGCTAGTGATCCATCTTTTGCACCTCATTATGCTAAATGTTTGGCGCATACATCTTGGGAACAATATTACCTCAAGGATGGTTATCTTATGAGAGCTAACAAACTATGCATTCCAGTCTTCTCTTCGTTTGCTACTTTTGCAAGAGGCTCATGGAGGTGGACTCATGGGACATTTTGGACAGCGACAAGACCTTATCCACGCTCTCCAAGAACTACTTTTGGCCAAAGATGTTTGAGATGTCTCTCGCTTTACCACCGATGCTCTACATGCATAAAGCTAAGTCAAAAGCTCAATCTCATGGTCTTTACATGCCTCTTCCTATTCCTTATCAACCTTGGGAAGACATTAGCATGGATTTTGTACTTGGTTTGCCTAGAACTCAAAATGGAAAGGATTCCGTGTTTGTTGTTGTGGACCGATTTTCTAAGATGGCACATTTCATTCCTTGCAACAAGGTGAGCGATGCTTCACATATTGCAAATCTCTTTTGTAGGAAATCTTGCGCCTTCATGGAGTACGAAGACAATCGTCTCCGACCATGACGTCAAGTTCTTGAGTTACTTTTGGAAGACTCTATCGCCAAGCTCGGAATCAAGCTCTTGTTCTCATCCGCATACCATCCTCAAACCGGCGGCCAAGCGGAGGTGACGAACAGACGCTCTCCACTCTACTTGGCGTGTTGATCAAGAAGAACATCAAGGAGTGGGAAGCATGTCTACCCATCGCCGAAATCGCCTACAACCGTGCAAGACATTCGACTACCGGCAAGTCTCCTTGAGGTCGTCTCGGCTTCAACCCTTTGTCCCCATTGGACATTCTACCCTTCCTCTACAAGGCGTACCAACCTCGGCGCAAGTGCCGTGCAAGCTACATCAAGAAGATGCATGAAGATACAAGACACACCATCGGCGCCGAGTACAGCGACTAACGACCAAGCTCAACATCAACAAGCAACCCATGATCTTCAACATAGGCGATCTCGTGTGGCTACACCTTCGCAAGGCAGCTTCCCCAGCGAGCAAGTCAAACTTCTACCTCGAGCGATGGACCCTTCAAGGTGCTATGCGCTACAACAACAACGCCTACAAGCTCGACATACCAGCGACAAATACAACGTGGCGACACCTTCAACGTCAAAGACCTCTCGCCTTTCCATGGTGATGAAGATCTTGATCCGAGTCGGATCCTTTCGAAGGAGGGAGATGATGCGGAGCATCCATGGTCATCCCATGGACCTATCTCCATCCCATCAAGTGCCAAATGGACCGATGACTCGAGCACGTGCAAGAGCTCTCGAAACCGAGTGACATCTCTCCTTTCCGAACTACCACTTCCCCTACCCGAGACATGGTTACTACCTCAAACGGATACACTTTGCATGCTCAGGTACCTCGAAGAAGCTAAGGAGCAAGAAGGACCGGAGGGAGAAGATGGACGCGAAGAAGAAGAAGAAGAAACGCTAACCACGGTACTACCGCCCGAGCTTACGGTACTACCGCACGAGCTCGCGGTACTACCGCTCCCCTCAAGCGGTACTACCGCTGAGGGGCGGAACTACCGCAAATCTACTTCCGCTCAACCCGACAAACGCCGAAGTTCGCACTTCGAGGCAGCAGTACTACCGCTCGGGGCAAGCGGTACTACCGCTCAACACAAGCGGTACTACCGCTCACCTGCCAAGCGGTACTACCGCTCCCCCACTCAGCAGTACTACACAAACCCAAGCAGTACTACCGCTCGCTAAGCATACTACCGCTCGATGGGCCAGTACTACCGCCACTGCTTGTGAGAATCTGGGCCTAGGGCCCATGTATCCCCCTCCCACTTACCTCTTCGTGGACATAAACTATAAATACTCCTCCACCTTCTTCTAGACAGTTTTTAGCACTGGATTAGCTCATGTTTGTGTGAGAGCCTTTGCTCATCCACTTGGATACTTCTCCTCGGAGATCACGACCTCTTGGAGAAAGATCCCCCAGCGGATTCAAGACCCCTTCTAGGGAAGAACATCAAGGCCTCCTCTTGGAGATGAACGGTTCCTTTGTATCCTTACCTTTGTTGACTTTGTATCTTGTGGATCTCTTATGTGTGTGGTGATCTAGCACTTGTGTGATCGATTCCTTGTTGGTTGAGTGAATCCCTCTCGTTTTCCCCGTGTTTCCCCTTGTGCTTCCGCGTGTTCTTCGTGTTTCCTCCGTAGGATCCCCTCCAAACGTGAAAGATCGACGAATTAGGGTTCCACCCTACATCACATGGGCCTCTGGCCCGACTCTGCGTGCAAGCAGGGCGGTAGTACCGGCCAAAGGGCGGTAGTACCGCTCAAGCGGTAGTGCCGCTTGGGCTGGCCGGTAATCTGGGGCCCGGATCGTGCAAACACTAGTAATTGCCGGGTTGGCGGTAGTGGCGGCGGCGATGGGGAAGCGATAGTACCGCTGGTCGTGATAATACCGCTTACGAAATGATAATACCGCTCGTCACAGGTCTTCTTCCATCGTCGCTTCGAGGCTTCCCTCGCGGATGGTGTAGTTGTTCCTTGGCGCTTGCACTCCTCCTCGTCGTCCTTAGTGTTCCGACAATACCTATGCATGCACAGGTGGAGTGTCAAGTAGTATACCATCCTCGAAGGGGTCAAGTGAGCACGTGTAAAGGAGATGATTCACCTTTGTGTATGTGAAGTACATGTCGCGCGTGTCACTTGCGAGCGGACTCTTGACATGGTGATGTCCATAGGATGCTCCGCATCATCTCCCTCCCTTGGGAAGGATCCGACCTCGGATCGTGATCCTCATCACCATGGAAGCGGTTGTCATAGACGGACTTGTAGTTGGAAGAAGTTGAAGACATGGCGCAATCCAAGTAGTCAAGGTGTCGCGGAGTGATAGACATGCAAAAAGAGCAAACACAAGCAACACTCGGAAATACAATGGTTAGCGCACACAAAATGTCCATCATGTAAGAATGAGTCCGTGCGGTAAGATTGGTCGTGACAAAGCGCATGAAGCATATCAAGATGATCTAGAATGAGATGCAAAGCATTCATGGGAGGAAATGCAATCATTGTGTAAACAAATGTGTTGTAAATATGATCTATGCAACCACGGTGCAAAATGATGTCATAGTGAGATGTTTTATCAATAGCATGAATATGGCAGTGGATGCTCAATATGTATATGTTATCATGCAATTGATGATGGACAATATGTTCATGATGTATGAATATGCCTTCGGGTAGATCACAACAAATTTGCTAAGAAATCATAAGCTCATATATCATGGATGACATGGGAATACAAGATGCAACAAGGCAATCACAATGTGAGTCAATCCATGCATAGGGTGCAAACTTGTGGTGAGTATGATATGTCCATCGAGCATGACATGTGTGAGCACAATCAACAAATATGAAGGTGTTGGTGTACCAAAGCTCGATGTCGAGGCATGAGTGGAGTGTCGAAGGTGCATCCAATAAGTGCAAGCGCTCCTCAATGTGAAGGTCCATGTAGCCAATCTCCAATGTCGCTCCTCCTTTCACGAGATGTATCATGTAGACAACAAGAAGGAAACAACAATGAAAGAGTGACCCATCCAATATGCATATTTGAGGATTGCTCAAAGAGAAGGAGTTCACCTTTATGAGAATGTCAAAAATGTTGGTGCCGCACATCATGTATGCCTTCACATAACCAATATGTCGCATAACGGCATCACCTTGTGAAACCTCCAAAATGAAAGAACATGACAAACACTCGGAAAAACAAATGAGGTTAGCGGAAATGCAAAACCTATCATTCGAGTGGTAAGATACCCAACAAGTGTATGCATCATGCTCATCATAAGAAAGTACAAGGGAGCGTGTCATAGTATGGAGGCATATGATGCAAGAACAACCATGTGCAATAGGCTCAATCAAACAAGCATGCATCACAAGTAAAGTGTCCAAATCTCCAAGATCAATAAGCATAGTAAGTTGGCACTCAATACAAGGTGATATGAGAGATGCAACTAATGGAGACAAGAGACAATGATCATGACAAATCAAGTGAGAGGCATCAACATCTATGTCATCAACCCAAGAAAGCAAGTAATAGTGGAACATGGGTGATGCAACATAGCAAGCAATCATAGCTATCAAGTCAAGCAAGCTAGTAGTGCAAAGATGCAACATACTAGAAGGAATCATGGCAAGCATGTCATTGGTGCAAATAGTGTGCATGAATAATTCACAAGACATGGCACAAGCATGAAAGCAAGATGTGAGAAAAATAGCATGAATATCTCGGTGAGAAGCCATATGTAAATAGCAATAAGGCATAATGACTCTCCCAACACAACAAGCATCAATAGTATGGGGCACATGATAAACATGGCAATAGCAACAAGGATCTCCACCAAGTATGCAAATACACATAGGAGTAGCATAATTGTGAATCATGGGTAAATGCAAGCAAGGGTCACAATTGCATGGCAAAGGCATAGAAAGAGGCATAACATGCAAAGTGAACACAATAGTATGGGCATAAGGTGACAAGTGGTAAATAGCCCATAGCCGTGTGAGAACCAAGTAGAAGAGATGCGCGTAGGTGTTGCGCGAAGGGAACAGTGGTAAGCATAGTCCACGGGATCCCAAAGCATCGTTGCTCTCAAGAGCTCGTTTCGTCAACTCTTGGGATTGAGAGGTTGACGAGTATACATGAGTACCTACACAAAACAAAGACAAAGGAAAAATTGTGTGTGCATGGTATATGTACACATCATCCATCATGATCTTGCGTGCATGTGTCGGTTAGCCCTAAATAGCCAATGCTCAAATAAATGAGATGCATGATATAGAAACATATCATCCATCATGAGAGGTTTGTTATTATGTATAACATAATGGAGACTCAAATTGTGTAATGCATTATGAGAAATATCTAGAGCATTGTTGTTCATGGAATGCATATGGTGCCGCAGCCATGGGAATCATGCAAAGTATGGAATGCATCAAGATCTCCTAATATGTATGAGGAAACTATGGGGTCTCCTCATGAGCAAGAGTAGTAACATCATGTGGAGAATATTGACAACATCAAAACAATGCATATTGAACAATGTGATCATGGCATGGAATAGTTGATGAATTAGCAAATCATGTAAAGGAAGCTTGGCAATATCATCACATGAAAACCAAAAGCCAATGACCATCATCTCGTCATCTATGCCATAAGTGCAAATGGGATTGATTTTAATGGGGCATGCATAGTTACTATGTTGAGATTGTAAAGATGCAATATGGGAGATCTCACTCATAGCATATGACAAGTTCAATGGATTGTCAAACATGATGTGACCAAAAGAATTTTCGCATGATATCCTATGAAGCATAGCATCACAGCTAGGCAACTCAACATGCTCATCATCATATTCATCATAAATAGGTAAGTCAAGGCATGAAGAAGTCTCACTAGCATGAAGCATGGCAATAGGTTTGTCAACATCATGGGAGCAATCGATGTCAAGATAGTCCACTAGTGGGACAAGAAAGCACCATCACCTATGTTACCTTTGGAGCGTCGCTCATGTGTTGTAGGTGAGGTGTTGAAGATCGTCTCGTTGTCATCTTCATCTTGATGGAACCATGTGGGGGTGCATCATCGTCCATCATGGCCATAAATCGTCTCCATAGGAGGTATGGACTCATCAATGGTAGGGATGTCGTCATGTAGGAGACCTAGCACCAAAGAAGAAAACACACTAGGAGTAGAGGTTAAGGCGTTAGAAATCATAGTGGCCTCACATGCCGTGTCAACTACCTCACTCACTAAGTGTTGTGGCTCACTCACTCCCTCAAGGATGCTCTCACTCATATGGCTGGTGGAGTCACTCAAGTGGCGCTCAACCTCACATAGGATGTGTGGCATGCTCTCATGTGTGGGGCTAGTGGTGGCCACACTCATCCTCTCAAAGGAAATGCTCTCAATGTCACATATGGTGGAGTCACTCATCTCTCTCATGGGGTGGTGGCTCTCCTCACATGGCACTTTGGGCATCTTGACATATGTGGGTGTCGGAGAGGTGTAGGTGCAAATCTCTCCATGCTCAACTCGTATCGCCGTGGTCGAAGGGGATGGCCCTTGCTCGACCTTCTCGTCGTCGTCTTGTTGTTGGAGGCCCATATGATGTGGCACCTCATAGCTCGTCTCCATGACCGAAGGGAGTTTCCCATGCTCGGCCATATTCCTTGAGGGGCTTCCGAAGATGGAAGTGTCACCCTCGCTCGTAGGTGGTCGCCTTGGACTTGATGAAGTCGATGTAGGCGTACACGTGGGAAGTAGGCGAAGATGCCGTACGTCCAAAGGCGAAGATGCCTTGAGAACACTTGGCGAAGATGCCGAAGTGGTTGATGTAGCCGTAGCGCCGTCTTGGTGGTGGTCGTCTCGCGGTCTTCTTTTGTGCTCTTGAAGCTTGGACTTGGCGTGAAGTAGGTCTTGTTGGGACTTGTGCATTTGCGCTTGTGGAGCATCTTCATGATGATGATGTCGTTGTCGTGCTTGAGCTCGTAGTAGATGTCGTTAAATGGTAAATCGTGCACATGATACTTGGAGGTGTCTTGCCCTTCATGGCGGTGATGATCATGAGCGTGATGGTGATCGCCATGTAGATGTGGGCGAGGGCGATTTGCACTTGCATCTTTTTCGCTCCGAAGACTTGTGGCTTGACCGTCGTCGTCTTGAGGATGATGAAGTGGAAGAAGACTTGATCAAGGCCGAATCTCTTCCATCCTCGCATCTTGCTCTTCTTTATGTGCGGCAAGCTTGTTGTCGATGTAGTCCCTTTTCCTTGCTTGAATTGGCGAATTTCGATGGAGATGTTCTCGATCGCTCACGCAATCTTGATTGTCGCCTTGCATTTGTCGTTGTAGATCGAAGATAGGCGCTTTGGAGATGTAGTTGTTCACGCCGTCGTTGTTGTAAATGACCGAAGAGGAATGCCTTGCCTATCCATCACAAGACTCGAGCAAATATGAGTGGTAGAATGAGAAGAGCGTATACCAATGTACCTTTGACCAAAGTTGAAGATGAATCAAGTTCACTCAAATGTGGACAATGAAATAGCACTATTGGTACCGATCCTTGTCGATTCTCACACCTACACAAGTAAGGCTTATAGTGGAGCTCGGTGAGGATAGTGGCACAAAAATTTAATGCAAAATGTTAGCAAGAGTCAATAATGTTGAAAAAGATTCACAAATTACATAAGTGAGACAAATGGACCAATAGCAAAGAATGGCACACTGAAACACACACGGATAGATAAATGGGGTCGTGCAACCAAGGAATGAGCTCAAAATGTGGAATCCACCAAAAGCGCTCGTGTTGCACAACTCAAGAGAGGCAGCTATACGATTGCTCAATAGGCGGATCGACACTTGTGCACAACCTATAAGATGCAAAATGGATATTCTTTCTATCCCAAGTATGCTATGTATGTATGGTTCGGTGTGTCTCTCAAGCATGATATCATATGATGTTGATTTGACAATCTTATGTGCAATGGGATGATGCTATGGCACTTGCTCACGAGCTCTTTGCTCTCTTTTTGCTTAAAAGCTTTTCTCTTTTTTTTCTCTATGGTCACTTTTGTACAATGCACAAACCAAGATAGCAATTGTGTATATCTGGGAACAAACTTGAGGCTGTGGATGATATGATACCAATATGATATGGTATGTATGCAATGGGAGGTATGGACCACTAATGTGCACAAATAACGTTGCTGCAATACTCAAATGGCTAGTCTCGATAGGCAAATAGCATAAAATGGGCTAGGGGTTAACAATGCAATTGCAAGGGAATATACAATGGTGTAAATCGATGTTACCGTCGCTGCGATGATGAGTGGCGGTGTTCTTGGTGTAGATACCAAGATGATGGAGACTAGTCCTAAGTGGCGAAACACCTTAGGAAGCGGAAAAACCGCAAACTCAAAATCTCAAATGACAAATGTCAAAATGGTGGTAGCGGAAGCGGTGGTGGTATGCACTTGGCAATGCGGAAGTGGGATGATGGGCTATACACGGTGTAAGAGTTGGAAGCACACGGTCCCTAAGTAGCAAAACACCTTAGGAGACACAAGCCACAACTCAAACAAGCTCAAACAACTATTGGGTTAAGTTGGGTTGTCGGAAGTGTATGGTGGGTAAGGTTATGTGGAAGTGGTGGTGGTGGTGGTTGATGAAGAAGCAACCGTCCCTAAGTAGCCTAAACACCTTAGGAGACTCAAATCGCAACTCAAACAACCACTAATGCTATAAGGAACAAAATGGGTTAGGTTGCGGAAGTCGGTGGTGGTTATCACGGATGTTGTGGTGGAAGCCCTAGGCAAAGATGCCAAAATTCACCAAATGTGATGGTGTCAAATGATGTTGTAACCTATCTAGGTGGATGGATAATGTCAATAGCTTCTCAACGAGCTAAAAACGCGAAAATCGGACTCGGATGTGGAAGTTATGGTAGAAATGGTGGAACTCGGAAGCTGGAAATGGCCAGGGCGGTAGTACCGCTGGGAAGGGCGGTAGTACCGCTCGTGTCGGGTTTTTTCGACTATTTCGGCTGGAACGGGGCCTGGCGGTAGTACCGTTCGCGGGGCGGTAGTACCGCTTGAGGTTCACAGCGGTAGTACCGCTCTGTAGGGCGGTAGTACCGCTCGTGTCGGGATTTTCTCGATTGCTCGAATGGTTTCGCGATTTTGGGGCGGAAATGGGTGATTTCGGGGTCAAAATTCGATGGATTTTGTGGATGGAAAGATTGGAAACTTGGGGGAATGCTAGATCCACTTGAAACCAAGTAAATCCATGGATCAAAATCAACAAAACATCATCAAACTAACAAATCACAAAAAAATTTGGGGCTATTTTTGTGGGGATTTTCGGGGTTTTAGGACGAAAACAACAAAATCAAGCTAGAAAACACGGGGTAGGGGCTCCAAAAACGTGATCAACGTGGCTCATGATACCATATGATGTAGGGTGGAACCCTATAGCGTCGATCTTTCACGTTTGGAGTGGATCCTACGGGGAATCACGAAGAACACGCGGAAGCACAAGGAAAACAGGGGAAAGCGAGAGAATCACTCAACCAACAAGGAATCGATCACACAAGTGCTAGATCATCATACACATAAGAGATTCACGAGATCCAAAGTCAACAAAGGTAAGGATACAAAGGAACGTTCTTCTCCAAGAGGAGGCCTTGATGTTCTTCCCTAGAAGGGTCTTGAATCCGCTTGGGGATCTTCTCCGAAGAGGTCGTGAACTCCAGGAGAAGTATCCAAATGGATGAGCAAAGGCTCTCACACAAACATGAGCTAATCCAGTGCTAACCCTAGCTAGGAGGAGGTGGGGAGTTTATATAGCACATATCCACGAAGGGGTAAGTGAGGAGGGATACATGGGCCTCTGGCCCGACTCTGCGATGCAAGCAGGCGGCGGTAGTACCGGCCAAAGGGTGGTAATACCGCTCAAGCGATAGTGCCGCTTGGGCTGGCTGATAATGCCGGGCCGGATCGTCGCGAACACTAGTACTTGCCGGGTTGAGCGGTAGTGGCGGCAGTGATGGGGCGATAATACCGCTGGTCAGCGATAATACCGCTTCGAGAAATGATAGTACCGCTCGTCCTGGAGTCTTCTTCCATCGTCGCTTCGAGGCTTCCCTCGCGGATGGTGTAGTTGTTCCTTAGGCGCTTGCACTCCTCCTCGTCGTCCTTAGTGTTCCGACAATACCTATGCATGCACACGAGTGGAGTGTCAAGTAGTATACCATCCTCGAAGGGTCAAGTGAGCACGTGTAAAGGAGATGATTCACCTTTGTGTATGTGAAGTACATGTCGCATGCGTGTCACTTGCGAGCGGACTCTTGACATGGTGATGTCCATAGGATGCTCCGCATCATAGGGTAAGATACAAAGGAACTGTTCATCTCCAAGAGGAGGCCTTGGCGTTCTTCCCTAGATAGGGGTCTTGAATCCATGAGGGGATCTTCTCAGGAGGTCCTGATCTCCGAGGAGAAGTAACTGAAAGTGGATGAGCAAAGGCTCTCACACAAATATGAGCTAATCAATGCTAAGTCTCAAAGTGAGGAGATGGGGTCCTGTATATAGAGTTGGGGCGAAGGGGGGGTACATGGGCTCAGCCCAACCCAGCGCCTGCCTTGCGCTGGCTGGATGATCCGGACGAGGTCCGGATGATCCGAGCTGGTCCGGATGATCGGGTGGGGACCCGGATGAGCTGGAGGCTCGGCTGGCGGTGGCGACGGGCCGGATGTCCGGCTGGCGGTCCGGACGTCCGGGCGGGGTCCGGATGATCCAGGCCGGGTCCGGATGATCCGGGCCGGGGTCCTCGGTCGACTTAGCCGGATCGTCCGGGCTGGGGTCCGGATTGTCGGGCTCTGTCCGGATCGTCCGGGCCGGGGTCCGGATCGTTCGGGCATCCTGGTCCTTGGTGGTTTTTCCTCTCCGTCTTCTTGTATGTCTTCCGCCTCCGGTTCTCCTTGCCTCCTAGCCTCTTCATGGTTGACTCCTTGGTACCTGAGTATGCATAGAGTTTCCGTTTGAGGTAGTAACCATGTCTCATGTGAATCGAAAGAGAGTTGTGAGAGGAGTGATGTCACCTCGGTTTGGCGCTCTTGCGTGCTTTCGAGTCATAGGTCCTTGTGGGGTTGGAAGTGTTGATGTAGAGTCCATGGGGATGATGAAAGGTGATGAGGACATCAATACCATTGTTACACCCACAGCCCTGCTGCTATACATCTTGGACCAATTACTAGAGCTCGCATGCGCCAACTAAATTACCAGGTACTTTCGTTTCTTGGTAATGATTCTAATGTTCATGAGAATATGATGCTGCCTAAATTGGATACATTTGTTTTGCTTACAAATGAAGGGCCTAGCTTGGAGAAGGATGAACATTGGAGCAAGAACACACATGGAGTTGATGGCATGCATAGGGGATCAAAAGCGGAGTTACAAGTGATGATTTCAAGACTTTGAAGCCACCATAAGGAGTGCATGAAGCCTTGGACGAAATATACAAGATGCCACTTCATAATATTAGTCCATAGGCTATTCTAGGTGCTCGTCCCCTTATTATTGGGCCAGGCCCATGTAATTTCGAAATACATTAGTATAGGCTATTTTTAGAGTCCGTATGTGTGGGGAAACAAGAGATAGGGTTAGTTTGGACCCCTCCACCAAGGGCCACGAAATTCACCCCTCTTCCTCCATATATACAGCCCTTAGGGCACCGTTTAGACTTGGGTTTTGTTTAGATTAAAGTTCGCCATAGCTGCAACTTCACGTGCCGTTTGTGTTCAGCGACCACACAAAGGCGTCTGAGAACCCCACCTTTGATCAATAAAGCTTTCATCTTATATTCGCAATATCCAGTTGCAATCTCAGTTTCTTGCTTGTTCTTCGTTTGCTCGCGGAAATAGACCCTCGTGGTCGGGTTGATCGTGCTCGGCGTGGTCAATAACCTCTCGGAGTTGGTTTAGCGATTGCTAAAGCGCGGCGTCCTCGCTGCCGTTAAGTGAGTCGGATCGTCAAAGTCGACTTCCACAAAAGCGAAATCACCATCTCATCGAAGGCGGGACACCTCTGCCTCTATCAAGTGGTATTAGATTTCCAGGTTGCTCGGTGAGATTTTACAGTTTTTTCGTAGTTTAGATCGAGTCATTCTTCATACCTACAGTCCACGAGCATACGGGATAAAAAGCATGCGGGATAAAAATTTTCTGGCTATCCTATTTTTAGGTGTTTCTAAGCGTATTGAGCGATCGCCGTTATAGAAATTTTTTGACCCGTTTCAAGTTTTTGGGTCCGGGCGGCGAAAAAACAAAATATTTTGGTGAAAAATTTCGTGCCCATCCTGTCGATTTGACACAGGAAGAGTTTTGAGACACTTTCGCCATTATAGTGATTTTTAGCAAAAAAAAAAAAAGCAGCGCAAAAAAAAAAAAAAAAAAATTCAGAGTGTGCTTTTCCTTTGTTTACGCATGCGTCGTGATTTTGTTAGTGTTCTAGGCTCGCGTCTCTAGCACGGTCTAGCCTAGGACCAGCCTGATCTGCCGTCGTTGGCGTTTATTCAACTTTGCATCTCTGATTTGATTATTCTGACCCTTTTGCTACCATATTATAAGCCTTCCCAGCTCCACATACATCTCGTCGTGCGTTTGATTCTCCTGTGTCGCTATAGCCAAGCTTTGAGAGTTTGACTACTAGCGGTTGCGATCACCACCTGCTGCTGGGTAAGAACTGGTAAGAATTTGAGATTTGCTTCACGGTTTGTGACTGTCCACCACACCACCACCACCACTTCCTAGTAGTCTGTAGGATCATATTCTTGTGTGTTTCTATTGCTGCTAACCATGGCAGGAACACAGGCCGATGAGACTGATTGGGAGAACGACAAACAAACAGCTACATGATAAGTTTCAGCAAATGATGATTGGACAGGTGCAAGATGTGGTAAACAGATTTGTGAGGCCATGGAGAAGATAGATGGCATTGAGAAGGCGTTTGAAACAAAGCTTGATAGCAAGTTTGATGAATTGCTCGCGTTTTCCACAACCACCGCCGGCTGCACCTATCGCACCTCTGCTGCGACAACAACTCGCCCCTTCGAATCGGTATGGGCCAGCTCAGCGTGTTCCTCTTGAGTCGGGACAAAATTCTGGTGCAGCTGCTACTCTGTTGGTGCTTCTTTGGCTCCTGCTACTCATTGCTGCTGGTACCGAGGAGGATGATTATGTGGGAGATTACGAGGAGGAGGTTGATCAACATCGAACTCGTGCAACCACCAGCACCACAACCACCAGGTCGTCCACATGCAAATAATGGCAATGCTAGGGCTCCCCCTCAGTGCGAGATCATGACCATCTCCCTAAACTGAAATTGAATATTCCACCATTTGAGGGTAGATATGTTCTGATATATATCTTACTTGGGAGTTAGAAACTGAACAACGATTTACATGTTTACAATATCACGAGGAGAGCGTGTTCCTGCTGCTGTTTGTGCTTTCACTAGCTTTGCATGTGTTTGGTGGTCTGAACATTGTAGATTATATCTGTTCCAGCTACTTGGGCTGCTTTGAAAACTGCTATGCGTGCTCGTTGGGTTCCACCATATTATCAACGTGAATTACTTCAAAAATTGCAGCGCTTAAGACAAGGAAAAAATTCTGTAGAAGAATATTATCGGGAATTACAAACTGGCTTGATTAGATGTGGTATTGTTGAGGAGAATGAAGCTATGCTTGCACGTTTTACGGGTGGATTAAATAGAGATTCAGACCATTCTAGACTATAAGGATTATAATAATATCACTCGTTTATTCCATCTTGCTTGTAAGGCTGAGCGTGAAGTGCAGGATCGGCGGGCATTGGCGGCGCACTAACTTTTACTGCAGTCGACCTTCATCATGGACACCACGTGCATCATCTACTTCCTTTGCACCATCACCTCCTTGGTGCCACCTCCAACCGTGATACAAGCGAGCGCACAACCACCACTATCGCCAAGAGCACACTGCCGGGCCTGCCTGAGCTCTTCTTCTTCCATGGCGTCAGCAGGGCACACAAGTGATATTATTTGTAAATCGTTGTAAGGGAAGAGGACATTTTCTTGAGAGAATGCAAATCTCAGCGTGTGATGATTGCTCTGAGGATGGTGGGTATGAGTCCGCTAGTGACTATGATGAGGAGACTTTGGCTCTTATTACACATGAGGAACACGGTGGAGATGATTACGATCATGAGACACAATACATGGCTGCTGAAGATCTTGACAGGTATGAATGTTTAGTTGCTCAACGTTTTTTGAGTGTGCAGGTTACACAAGCTGAGCAAAATCAGAGGCATAATTTGTTCCATACAAAGGGAGTTGTGAAGGAGCGTTCTATTAGCGTCATCATAGATGGAGGAGCTGCAACAACTTGGCTAGCATGGAGATGGTGGAGAAGCTATCTCTCACCACAAGACCACATCCACATCCTTACTACATCCAATGGTTCAACAACAGCGGCAAGGTTAAGGTAACACGTCTTGTTAGTGTGCATTTTAGTATCTCTACATATCTGATTATGTTGATTGTGATGTGGTACCTATGCAAGCATGTTCCTTATTACTTGGTGGACCATGGCAATTTGATAAAATTCTGTACACCATGGTAGAAACAATCAGTATACTCTTGTTCATAAGGATAAAAATATTACTTTGCTTCCTATGACTCTGAGTCCATTTGAAAGATGATATTAATAGAGCTAATAAAGCAAAACAGGAGAAAAATAAGAGTGAAAATCAGATTGTGGCAAAAGAATTTGAGCAACATATGAAGCCTAATAGTAAACCATCTAGTGTTGCTACGAAATTAAATTGAAAAGTGCATGTTTACTTGCCACTAAATCTGATATTGATGAGCTAGATTTTAGCAAATCTGTTTGCTATGCTTTTGTGTGCAAAGAGGCATTATTTTCATTCGAGGGCGTGCCTTCCTCTTTGCCCCTGCTGTCACTAACATTTTGCGGGAGTTATTGGCGTCTTTCCACAAGGCGTGCCACGGGATTACCACCTATTAGAGGATTGAGCATCAAATTGACTTAATTCCGGTGCATCATTACCAACCGTGCACCATACCGTACCAATCCGGAGGAGGCGAAGGAGATTATCGTCAAGTCTGGGAGCTGCTCGACAAAGGTTATATCTGCGAATCCCTTAGTCCTTGTGCTGTTCCTATTATTCTAGTGCGAAAAGGATGGTACGTCACGTATGTGTGTTGATTGTAGAGGCATCAATAATATTACTATTAGTTATCGTCACCCTATTCCTAGGCTAGATGATATGCTTGATGAATTGAGTGGCTCTACAATATTCTCCAAAGTTGATTTGCGTAGTGGATACCATCAAATTCGTATGAAATTGGGAGATGAATGGAAAACAGCATTTAAAACTAAGTTTGGATTATATGAGTGGTTAGTCATGCCTTTTGGGTTAACTAATGCACCTAGTACTTTCATGAGATTAATGAGCGAAGTTTCGTGCTTTCATTGGACGATTTGTGGTAGTTTATTTTGATGATATACTGATTTATAGCAAATCTTTGGAAGAACATTTGGAACATTCGTGCTGTTTTTAATGCTCTCGTGATGCGTTTGTTTGGTAACCTTGGGAAGTGCACCTTTTGCACCGACCGAGTGTCTTTTCTTGGCTATGTTGTTACTCCACGAGGAATTGAAGTTGATAAAGCCAAGATTGAAGCTATTGAGAGTTGGCGCAGCCCAAAACGGTCACACAAGTGAGGAGTTTCCTTGGCCTCGCTGGTTTCTATAGGCGTTTTGTGAGAGATTTCAGCACCATTGCTGCACCTCTCAACGAGCTTACAAAGAAGGATGTGCCTTTTGTTTGGGGTACCGCATACGGAAGAAGCCTTCACGGTATTGAAAGCTAAGTTGACACATGCTCCTTTACTCCAACTTCCTGATTTTAATAAGACTTTTGAGCTTGAATGTGATGCTAGTGGAATTGGATTAGGAGGTGTGTTATTACAAGATGGCAAACCTGTTGCATACTTTTACGAAAAATTGAGTGGGCCTAGTCTGAATTACTCTACTTATGATAAAGAATTATATGCTCTTGTTAGGACTTTAGAAACATGGCAACATTATTTATGGCCCAAAGAATTTGTTATACATTCGATCATGAATCTTTGAAACATATTAAAAGTCAAGCTAAACTGAATCGTAGACATGCTAAATGGGTTGAATTCATTGAGACTTTCCCTTATGTCATTAAACACAAGAAGGGTAAAGAAAATGTTATTCTTGATGCATTGTCTAAATCGCTATACTATGCTTTCACAACTTGACTTCAAAATATTTGGTTTGGAGACCATCAAAGATCAATATGTGCATGATGCTGATTTTAAAGATGTATTGCAGAATTGTAAAGAAGGTAGAACATGGAACAAGTTAGTCATTAATGATGGATTTGTGTTTCGTTCTAACAAGCTATGCATTCCAGCTAGCTCCGTTAGTCTTTTGTTGTTGCGGGGGGCGCATGGAGGAGGACTAATGGGACACTTTGGCGTGAAGAAGGCGAGGATATACTAGCTACACATTTCTTTTGGCCAAAGATGAGGCGGGATGTTGAGCGTTTTGTTGCTCGCTTCACTACATGTCAAAAAGCTAAGTCACGACTCAATCCTCATGGTTTATATATGCCTTTGCCTGTACCTAGTGTTCCTTGGGAGGATATATCTATGGACTTTGTTTTAGGTTTACCTCGAACAAAGAAGGGAGGATAGCATATTTGTTGTCGTGGATAGATTCTCGAAAATGGCACACTTTATACCATGTCATAAAAGCGATGATCTTTGTTAATGTTGCTGATTTGTTCTTTCGTGAAATTATTAAACTTGCATGGTGTGCCAACTACTATTGTTTCAGATCGTGATACTAAATTTCTTAGCCACTTTTGGAGATGTTTATGGGCTAAGTTGGGGACTAAACTACTTTTTAGTACTACTTGTCACCCCAAACTGATGGACAAACTGAAGTAGTCAATAGAACATTGTCTACTATGCTTAGGGCTGTTTTGAAGAATAATGAGAAAATGTGGGAAGAATGCTTGCCTCATATTGAATTTGCTTATAATCGTTCATTGCATTCTACTACTAAGATGTGCCCTTTTGAAATTGTGTATGGTTTCCTACCTCGTGCACCTATTGATTTATTGCCTCTTCCATCTTGGAGAAGGTTAATTTTGATGCTAAAGAACGTGCTGAATTGATTTTAAAAATGCATGAGTTAACTAAGGAAAACATTGAGCGTATGAATGCTAAATATAAACTTCTTGGAGATAAGGGTAGAAAACATGTTGTGTTTGCACGGAGATCTTGTTTGGTTACATTTGCGTAAGGATAGATTTCTGATTTGCATAAATCAAAGCTAATGCCACGTCTTGCTGGTCCCTTTAAAGTATTGGAGAAAGTAAATGATAATGCATATAAACTTGAGCTGCTGCAGATTTTGGGGTTAGTCCACTTTTAACATTGCAGATTTGAAGCCATATTTGGGTGAGGAAGATGAGCTGCCGTCGAGGGCGACTTCATTTCAAGAAGGGAGGATGATGAGGACATCAATACCATTGTTACACCCACAGCCCTGCTGCTATACATATTGGACCAATTACTAGAGCTCGCATGCGCCAACTAAATTACAGGTACTTTCGTTTCTTGGTAATGATTCTAATGTTCATGAGAATATGATGCTGCCTAAATTGGATACATTTGTTTTGCTTACAAATGAAGGGCCTAGCTTGGAGAAGGATGAACATTGGAGCAAGAACACACATGGAGTTGATGGCATGCATAGAGATCAAACGGAGTTACAAGTGATGATTTCAAGACTTTGAAGCCACCATAAGGAGTGCATGAAGCCTTGGACGAAATATACAAGATGCCACTTCATAATATTAGTCCATAGGCTATTCTAGGTCTTCGTCACCTTATTATTGGGCCAGGCCCATGTAATTTCGAAATACATTAGTATAGGCTATTTTTAGAGTTCGTATGTGTGGGAAACAAGAGATAGGGTTAGTTTGGACCCCTCCACCAAGGGCCACGAAATTCACCCCTCTTCCTCCATATATACAGCCCTTAGGGCACCGTTTAGACTTAGGTTTTGTTTAGATTAAAAGTTAGCCATAGCTGCAACCGCGTGCCGTTTGTGTTCAGCGACCGGACAAAGCGTCCACAGAACCCCACCTTTGATCAATAAAGCTTTCATCTTATATTCGCAATATCCAGATTGCAATCTCAGTTTCTTGCTTGTTCTTCGTTTGCTCGCGAAATAGACCCTCGTGGTCGAGTTGATCGTGCTCGGCGTGGTCAATAACCTCTCGGAGTTGGTTTAGCGATTGCTAAGGCGCGGCGTCCTCGCTGCGTTAAGTGGTCGGATCGTCAAAGTCGACTTCCACAAAAGCGAAATCACCATCTCATCGAAAGACGGGACACCTCTGCCTCTATCAGAAGGATGCTCCGCATCAGTTACCGTCCTTGCTTACGGTCAAAGATGATCTTGTCAAAGCCGAAGTGTTATTCGGGTCGATGATTGGTGGCGAAGATGATACCAAGTTGTGCCTAAGTAGCCGAAACACCTTAGGACACAAGAGAAATCGCAACCGAATACTCAACAAACACGTGGAAAGGTGTGGAAAAAGTACAAAAGGTGGTGGTGAAACAAAATGGGAAAAACAGAAAATGGGCGAAAGTCCCTGGATAGGCCGTGCGCACGGGGTTAGTGAGGCCCGTGTGCACGGGGTCCCGTGTGCAAGGGGTCCCGATGGCCCGTGTGCACGGGGTCTCCCGAGAGCGGATGAACTTCCGTGATTTCGTGGGGATTTCGAGTTTATGACCAAATTCCCGTGGGGGATGGGTGGGGATGGTGGTGGAGGTGTAGATCCACTTGTCAAACACCAAATTCCTGGATCAAATCAACCAAATCTCACAAGATCAACAAATTGCAAGAAAAATTTTGGGGCTATTTTTGGTGGGGATTTTTGGATTAGGACGAAAAACAACAAAATCAAGCTAGAAAGTGGAAGGTAAGGACTCCAAGGTGTGAATCAACGTGGCACATGATACCATATGATGTAGGTTAGAACCCTAGGTGGAGATCTTTTCACACTTGGAGGGGGAAAATGGAGGGAAACACAAGAACCACAAGAACACAAGGATGAACACAAAGAGGTAATCACTCCAACAATTCCCGATTACACATCCACTAGAGTAACAACACAAGATCCACAAGTCTCAAACACAATCAAAGGAAAGATACAATGGCAAAGTTCATCCCAAATCCAAAGGAAGAGGGGTCTTGGTGGTAGATAGTCTTCTCCTAGAAGGAGGTCTTCAAATCCTCAAGGATTCTTCCCATATGGGGTCTTGATCCTCAAAGAGGGAAGGTAATGGAGCAAAGCTCACCAAGATCTCATCTAATACTTTGCTAACCCTAAACATGGCCCTAGGTATGAATTATATAGGCTTGGGGTCGAAAGGAGGAGAAGTGGAGCCGAAGTCCTCATCATAGCCGTCCATCCTGGGAGGCCCGTGCGCACGGGGTAAGTTGGGCCCGTGCGCACGGGGTGCTCCAGCGTCAACTCCCTGAGTAGCCTGTGGGCACGGTGTCTTGGGGGCCGTCTTGCAGGGTTACTGGAGCCTCTGTCTTCTTCTTTGTTGTTCTCGTGCCTGGTCCTCATGGCCTTGGGGTGGTTCTCCTTCTTCTTGGGGATGCTCCTGAGCTCCTTGGTGGTGTTCCTCTTCGTACCTAAGGAGGCATAGCACATTTTGGTGATGAGGACATCAATACCATTGTTACACCCACAACCCCTGCTGCTATACATACTGGACCAATTACTAGAGCTCGTGCACGCCAACTAAATTACCAGGTACTTTCGTTTCTTGGTAATGATTCTAATGTTCATGAGAATATGATGCTGCCTAAATTGGATACATTTCTTTTGCTTACAAATGAAGGGCCTAGCTTGGAGAAGGATGAACATTGGAGAAAGAACAAGCATGGAGATGATGGCAGGCGCAAGGGGGACAAGAATGGAGTTACAAGTGATGATTTCAGGACTTTGACGCCACCATAATGAGTGCATGAAGCCTTGGACGAAATATACAAGATGCCACTTCATAAATTTCGTCCAGAGGCTATTCTAGGTGCTGCGTCACCTTATTATTGGGCCAGGCCCATGTAATTTCGAAATACATAAGTATAGGCTATTTTTAGAGTCCGTATGTGTGGGGAAACAAGATATAGGGTTAGTTTCGGACCCCTCCACCAAGGGCCACGAAATTCACCCCCTCTTCCTCCATATATACAGCCCTTAGGGCACCATTTAGACTTTGGGTTTTGTTTAGATTAAAGTTACGCCATAGCTGCAACCCGGCGTGCCGTTTGTGTTCAGCGACCGGACAAAGGCGTCTCGAGAACCCCACCTTGATCAATAAAGCTTTCATCTTATATTACGCAATATCCAGTTGCAATCTCGGTTTCTTGCTTGATCTTCATTTGCTCGAGAAAAGACCCTCGTGGTCGGGTTGATGCGTGCTCGGCGTGGTCAATAACCTCTCGGAGTTGGTTTAGCGATTGCTAAAGCGCGGCGTCCTCGCCGCGTTAAGTAGTCGGATCGTCAAAGTCGACTTCAATAAGCGATATCCATCATCTCATCGAAAGGCGGGACACCTTTGCCTCTATCAAGTGGTATCAGATTTCCGGGTTGCTCGGCGAGATTTTACAATTTTAAGTAGTTTAGATCGAGTCATTCTTCATACCTATAGTCCACGAAAAAGCCACACAAAAAGCGCTTTGGACAAAAAATTTACGGCTATCCTATTTTTAGGTGTTTCTAAGCGTTTTGAGCGATCGCCGTTATAGAAAGTTTTTTGACCCGTTTCGAGTTTTGGGTCCGGCGTTCGAAAAAAAAAATTGGTCGAAAAAATTTGTGCCCATCCTGTCATTTTGACCAGGAAGAGTTTTGAGGCACTTTCGCCATTATAGTGATTTTTCGCAAAAAAAGCAGCGCAAAAAAAAGCATAAAAAAAAGCGAAAAAAAATTCAGTGTGCTTTTCCCTTGTTTACGTGCAGCGCCGTGATTTTGTTAGTGTACTAGGCTCGCGTCTCTATGCGGTCTAGCCTAGGACCAGCCAAGATCTGATCGTTGAGCGTTTATTCAACTTTGCATCTCTGAATTGATTATTCTTGACCTTCTTTTTGCTACCATATTATAAGCCTTCCCAGCTCCACATACATCTCGTCGTGCGTTTGATTCTTCTGGTAATCGCTATAGCCAAGCTTTGAGTGTTTTGACTACAGCGGTTGCCGATCACCGCTTTCTCTTTGAGTAAGAACTGGTAAGAATTTGAGATTTGCTTGCCGGTTTGTGACTGTCCACCACACCACCATCACCACTTCCTAGTAGTCTGCAGGATCATATTCTTGTGTGTTTCTATTGCTACTAACCATGGCAGGATCACAAGCCGATGAGACTGATTGGGAGAACCTGACGAACAAACAGCTACATGATTAGTTTCAGAAAATGATGATTGGACAGGTGCAAGATGTGCTAAACAGATTTGATGAGGCCATGGAGAAGATAGATGGCATTGAGAAGACGTTTGAAACAAAGCTTGATAGCAAGTTTGATGAATTGATCGCGCATTTTCCACAACCACCGGCTGCACCTATCGCACCTCTGCAGCGACAACAACTCGCCCCTTCCGAATCGGTATGGGCCAGCTCGGCGTGTTCCTATTGAGCGAGGACAAAATTCTGGTGCATTTGCTCTGCTGTTGGTGCTTCTTTGGCTCCTGCTCTCTTTGCTGCGGTGGTACCGAGGAGGATGATGAGTATGTGGGCGATTATGAGGATGAGGTTGATCAACATCGAACTACGTGCAACCACCGACATCACAAACACCGGTCGTCCACATGCAAATAATGGCAATATTAGGGCTCCCCTCAGTGCGAGATCACGACCATCTCCCTAAACTGAAATTGAATATTCCACCATTTGAGGGTAGATATGTTCTGATATATATCTTACTTGGGAGTTAGAAACTGAACAACGATTTACATGTTTACAATATCACGAGGAGAGGCGTGTTCTGCTGCTGTTTGTGCTTTCACTAGCTTTGCATGTGTTTGGTGGTCGAACATTGTAGATTATATCTGTTCCAGCTACTTGGGCTGCTTTGAAAACTGCTATGCGTGCTCGTTGGGTTCCACCATATTATCAACGTGAATTACTTCAAAAATTGCAGCGCTTAAGACAAGGAAAAAACTCTGTAGAAGAATATTATCGGGAATTACAAACTGTCTTGATTAGATGTGGTATTGTTGAGGAGAATGAAGCTATGCTTGCGTTTTCTAGGTGGATTAAATAGAGATTCAGACCATTCTAGACTATAAGGATTATAATAATATCACTCGTTTATTCCATCTTGCTTGTAAAGCTGAGCGTGAAGTCTTGAGGATTAGCGGGCATTGGCGCCACTAACTTTTCTGGTCGACCTTCATCATGGACACCACGTGCATCATCTACTTCCTTTGCACCATCACCTCCTGCATGTGCCACCTCCAACCGTGATACAAGAAAGAGGCACAACCACCACTATCTGCCAAGAGCACACCTGCCGGCCCTGCAGAGCTCTTCTTCTTCCATGGCGTCAGCAGGGCACACAAGTGATATTATTTGTCGTCGTTGTAAGGGAAGAGGACATTTTGCGAGAGAATGCAAATCTCAGCGTGTGATGATTGCTCTTGAGGATGGTGGGTATGAGTCCGCTAGTGACTATGATGAGGAGACTTTGGCTCTTATTACACATGAGGAACACGGTGGAGATGATTACGATCATGAGACACAATACATGGCTGCTGAAGATCTTGTGGTATGAATGTTTAGTTGCTCAACGTGTTTTGAGTGTGCAGGTTACACAAGCTGAGCAAAATCAGAGGCATAATTTGTTCCATACAAAGGGAGTTGTGAAGGAATGTTCTATTTGCGTCATCATAGATGGAGGGAGCTGCAACAACTTGGCTAGCATGGAGATGGTGGAGAAGCTATCTCTCACCACAAGACCACATCCACATCCTTACTACATCCAATGGTTCAACAACAGCGGCAAGGTTAAGGTAACACGTCTTTGTTAGTGTGCATTTTAGTATCTCTACATATGCTGATTATGTTGATTGTGATGTGGTACCTATGCAAGCATGTTCCTTATTACTTGGTAGACCATGGCAATTTGATAAAATTCATACACCATGGTAGAAACAATCGATATACTCTTGTTCATAAGGATAAAATATTACTTTGCTTCCTATGACTCTGAGTCCATTTTGAAAGATGATATTAATAGAGCTAATAAAGCAAAACAGGAGAAAATAAGAGTGAAAATTAGATTGTGGCAAAAGAATTTGAGCAACATATGAAGCCTAATAGTAAACCATCTAGTGTTGTTTACGAAATTAAATTGAATAGTGCATGTTTACTTGCCACTAAATCGATATTGATGAGCTAGATTTTAGCAAATCTGTTTGCTATGCTTTTGTGTGCAAAGAGGCATTATTTTCATTTGAGGGCGTGCCTTCCTCTTTGCCCCTACTGTCACTAACATTTTGCAGGGAGTTCACGGGCGTCTTTCCACAAGGCGTGCCACCGGATTACCACCTATTCGAGGATTGAGCATCAAATTGACTTAATTCCGGTGCATCATTACCAACCGTGCACCATACCGTACCAATCCGGAGGAGGAGCGAAGGAGATTATCGTCAAGTCAGGAGCTGCTCGACAAAGGTTATATCTGCGAATCACTTAGTCCTTGTGCTGTTCCTATTATTCTAGTGCGAAAAAGGATGGTACATCACGTATGTGTGTTGATTGTAGAGGCATTAATAATATTACTATTAGTTATCGTCACCCTATTCCTAGGCTAGATGATATGCTTGATGAATTGAGTGGCTCTACAATATTCTCCAAAGTTGATTTGCGTAGTGGATACCATCAAATTCATATGAAATTGGGAGATGAATGGAAAACAGCATTTAAAACTAAGTTTGGATTATATGAGTGGTTAGTCATGCCTTTTGGGTTAACTAATGCACCTAGTACTTTCATGAGATTAATGAGCGAAGTTTCGTGCTTTCATTGGACGATTTGTGGTAGTCTGTTTTGATGATATCTTGATTTATAGCAAATCTTTGGAAGAACATTTGGAACATTTACGTGCTGTTTTTAATGCTCTCGTGATGCACGTTTGTTTGGTAACCTTGGGAAGTGCACCTTTTGCACCGAGTATCTTTTCTTGGCTATGTTGTTACTCCACAGGGAATTGAAGTTGATAAAGCCAAGATTGAAGCTATTGAGAGTTGGCATGACCCAAAGCGGTCACACAAGTGAGGAGTTTCCTTGGCCTCGCTGGTTTCTATAGGCGTTTTGTGAGAGATTTCAGCACCATTGCTGCACCTCTCAATGAGCTTACAAAGAAGGATGTGCCTTTTGTTTGGGGTACCGCACGGGAAGAAGCCTTCACGGTATTGAAAGATAAGTTGACACATGCTCCTTTACTCCAACTTCCTGATTTTAATAAGACTTTTGAGCTTGAATGTGATGCTAGTGGAATTGGATTAGGAGGTGTGTTATTACAAGATGGCAAACCTGTTGCATACTTTTACGAAAAATTGAGTGGGCCTAGTCTGAATTACTCTACTTATGATAAAGAATTATATGCTATTGTTGGGACTTTAGAAACATGGCAACATTATTTATGGCCCAAAGAATTTGTTATACATTCGATCATGAATCTTTGAAACATATTAAAAGTCAAGCTAAACTGAATCGTAGACATGCTAAATGGGTTGAATTCATTGAGACTTTCCCTTATGTCATTAAACACAAGAAGGGTAAAGAAAATGTTATTCTTGATGCATTGTCTAAATCGCTATACTATGCTTTCACAACTTGACTTCAAAATATTTGGTTTGGAGACCATCAAAGATCAATATGTGCATGATGCTGATTTTAAAGATGTATTGCAGAATTGTAAAGAAGGAAGAACATGGAACAAGTTTGTTGATAATGATGGATTTGTGTTCCGTGCTAACAAGCTATGCATTCCAGCTAGCTCCGTTCGTCTTTTGTTGTTGCAGGAGGCGCATGGTGGAGGACTGATGGGACACTTTGGCGTGAAGAAGACGGAGGATGTACTTGCTACACATTTCTTTTGGCCAAAGATGAGACGGGATGTTGAGCGTTTTATTGCTCGCTGCACTACATGTCAAAAAGCTAAGTCACGACTCAATCCTCATGGTTTATATATGCCTTTGCCTGTACCTAGTGTTCCTTGGGAGGATATATCTATGGACTTTGTTTTAGGTTTACCTAGAACAAAGAAGGGAGGATAGCATATTTGTTGTCGTGAATAGATTCTCGAAAATGGCACACTTTATACCATGTCATAAAAGCGATGATCTTTGTCAATGTTGCTGATTTGTTCTTTCGTGAAATTATTAAACTTGCATGGTGTGCCAAATACT
The DNA here is from genome assembly GCA_021437245.1 of Aegilops speltoides. Classification (NCBI taxonomy): domain Eukaryota; kingdom Viridiplantae; phylum Streptophyta; class Magnoliopsida; order Poales; family Poaceae; genus Aegilops; species Aegilops speltoides. The sequence goes on from CM038144.1 coordinate 216,076,437, forward strand.
ATTGTTTCAGATAGTGATACTAAATTTCTTAGCCACTTTTGGAGATGTTCATGGGCTAAGTTGGGGACTAAACTGCTTTTAGTACTACTTGTCACCCCAAACCGATGGACAAACTGAAGTAGTCAATAGAACATTGTCTACTATGCTTAGGGCTGTTCTAAAGAATAATAAGAAAATGTGGGAGGAATGCTTGCCTCATATTGAATTTGCTTATAATCGTTCATTGCATTCTACTACTAAGATGTGCCCTTTTGAAGTTGTGTATGGTTTCCTACCTCGTGCACCTATTGATTTGTTGCCTCTTCCATCTTGGAGAAGGTTAATTTTGATGCTAAAGAACGTGCTGAATTGATTTTAAAAATGCATGAGTTAACTAAGGAAAACATTGGCGTATGAATGCTAAATATAAACTTCTTTGGAGATAAGGGTAGAAAACATGTTGTGTTTGCACTGGAGATCTTGTTTGGTTACATTTGTGTAAGGATAGATTTCTGATTTGCATAAATCAAAGCTAATGCCACGTTCTGCTGGTCCCTTTAAGGTGTTGGAGAAAGTAAATGATAATGCATATAAACTTGAGCTGCTGCAGATTTTGGGGTTAGTCCACTTTTAACATTGCAGATTTGAAGCCATATTTGGGTGAGGAAGATGAACTTCCGTCGAGGACGACTTCATTTCAAGAAGGGGAGGATGATGAGGACATCAATACAATTGTTACACCCACAGCCCCTGCTGCTATACATACTAGACCAATTACTAGAGCTCGCGCACGCCAACTAAATTACCAGGTACTTTCGTTTCTTGGTAATGATTCTAATGTTCATGAGAATATGATCTTGCCAAAATTGGATACATTTGTTTTGCTTACAAATGAAGGGCCTAGCTTGGAGAAGGATGAACATTGGAGCAAGAACAAGCATGGAGATGATGGCATGCAAGAGGACAAGAATGGAGTTACAAGTGATGATTTGGGACTTTGAAGCCACCATAATGAGTGCATGAAGCCTTGGACGAAATATACAAGATGCCACTTCATAAATTTCGTCCAGAGGCTATTCTAGGTGCTGCGTCACCTTATTATTGGGCCAGGCCCATATAATTTCGAAATACATTAGTATAGGCTATTTTTAGAGTCCGTATGTGTGGGAAACAAGAGATAGGGTTAGTTTGGACCCCTCCACCAAGGGCCACGAAATTCACCCTCTTCCTCCATATATACAGCCCTTAGGGCACCGTTTAGACTTTGGGTTTTGTTTAGATTAAAGTTAGCCATAGCTGCAACTTCACGTACTTCATTTGTATTCAACGACCAGACAAAGACGTCTCAGAACCCCACCTTGATCAATAAAGCTTTCATCTTATATTCGCAATATCCAGTTGCAATCTCGGTTTCTTGCTTGTTCTTCGTATGCTCGCGAAAATGACCTTCGTGGTCGAGTTGATCGTGCTCGGCGTGGTCAATAACCTCTCGGAGTTGGTTTAGCAATTGCTAAGGTGCAACGTCCTCGCACGTTCGTAGTCGGATCGTCAAAGTCGACTTCCTCCAAAGCGAAATCCACCATCTCATCGAAAGACGGGACACCTTTGCCTCTATCAAAGGAGCTAGGAAGCAAGGAGAACCGTAAGCGGAAGACATACATGAAGACGGAGAGGAAAAAGCACCAAGGACCAGGGTGGACGGACGATCCGGACGGCGGCCCGGATGATCCGGACAGAGCCCGGACGATCCGGACCCCGGCCCGGACGATCCGCTTCATCGACAAAGACTCCGAAGCTCAAGCTGGCGGATCATCCGGACCCGCCGGACGTCCGGACCACCAGCCGGACAGCCGGCCCGTTGCCGCCACCAGCCGGGCATCCAGCTCATCCGGGTCCCCACCCGGACCATCCGGACCAGCCCGGATCATCCGGACCCTTGTCCGGATCATCCGGCCAGATCTTGCTGCAGCGTGTTGGGCTGAGCCCATGTACCCTCGCGCCCCAACTCTATTTATAGGACCCCATCTCCTCACTTTGAGACTTAGCATTGGATTAGCTCATATTTGTGTGAGAGCCTTTGCTCATCCACTTGGATACTTCTCCTCGGAGATCACGACCTCTTTGGAGAAGATCCCCCAAGCGGATTCAAGACCCCTTCTAGGGAAGAACATCAAGGCCTCCATTTGGAGAAGAATGGTTCCTTTGTATCCTTACCTTTGTTGACTTTGGATCTTGTGGATCTCTTATGTGTGTGGTGATCTAGCACTTGTGTGATCGATTCCTTGTTGGTTGAGTGATTCTCTCGTTTTCCACCGTGTTTCCCTTTGTGCTTCGCGTGTTCTTCGTGATTCCCGTAGGATCCACTCCAAGCGTGAAAGATCGGCGCTATAGGGTTCCACCTACATCGAGATGTTCTCGATCGCGCTCTCAATCTTGATTGTGCCTTGCATTGTCGTTGTAGATCGAAGATGGACGCTTTGTTGATGTAGTTGTTCACGCCGTCGTTGTTGTCATAGACCGGAGAGGAAATGCCTTGCCTATCCATCACAAGACTCGAGAAAATATGAGTGGGAGAAAGAGAAGAACTTATACCAATGTACCTTGACCGATGTTGACAATGAATCAAGTTCACTCAAATGCGGACAATGAAATAGCACTAGTGGTACCAATCCTTGTCGGTTCTCACACCTACACAAGTAAAGCTTATGGTGGAGCTCGGTGAGGATAGTGGCACAAAAATTTAATGCAAAATGTTAGAAAGAGTCAATAATGTTGAAAGAGATTCACAAATTCGCAAGTGAAACAAATGGACCAATAGCAATATGTGGCACGCGGAAACACACACACGCATAGATAAATGGGGTCGTGCAACCAAGGAATGAGCACAAAATGTGGAATCCATGGAAATCACTCGTGTTGCACAACTTAAAAGAGACACTAGCACGATTGCTCTATAGGCGGATACGACAGTTGTGCACAACCTATAAGATGCAAAATGGATAAACTTTCTATCCCAATTATGCTATTTATGTATGGTTCCCGGTGCTTCTCTCAAGACGATCCAAGATGATCGGATATGAAAATCTTATATGCAATGTGGTATGATTCTATGGCACTTGCTTACAAGCTCTTTGCTCTTTCTCTTTTGCTTAAAACCTTTTTTTGTATGGCCACTTTGCACAATGCACAAACCAAGATAGCAATTGCGTATATGCGGGAACAAACTTGTGACACAAGATATGATACCAAGATATGCACCACGATGATATGGTATGTATGCTATGGGAAGTATTATCACTAATGTGAACAAGTAACATTGCCGGCAATACTCAAATGGCTAGTCTCGATAGGCAAGTGACGCAAAATGGGCTAGGGGGTTAACAATGCAATAGCAAGGGGAATATCAATGGAGGGATACCACAATACCAAGATGATACGGAGGTTACCATCCTTGGCGATGATGAGCGGCGGTATTCTTGATGTAGAAACCAAGATGATGGAGTCTCGTCCCTAAGTAGCCGAAACACCTTAGGAAATGGAAAAACCGCGAACTCAAAATGATAGGGTCGGAGGTGTCCCGATCTTTCGATGAGATGATAACTATCGATTTGGTGAAGATGACTTTGACGATCCGACTACAAACGTGCACGACGTTGCGCCTTAGCAATCGCTAAACCAACTCCGAGAGGTTATTGACCACGCGGAGCACAATCAACGACCACGAAGGTCTATTCCTGCAAGCAATCGAAGAACAAGCAAGAATATGATAAAAGCAATCTGAATATTGCGGTATATATGAAGTATTGATAAAGGTGGGGATCCGTAAGCGGTCTTGGTGCAGTCGTTGGACACAAGCGAAGTACGAAGTTGCAATGGCTAACTTTGAACTAAACAAATCCCAAGGGAAAAGCTACTAGATGGATCTACTTATATAGGAGCAAGGGGTGGCGGCCAAGGAGGTGGGAGGACGTCCCACGGCAGCCTAAAACTAACCCTAGGTCGTACAAGGCCAATGGGCCCAAGTGGAGGTGACGTAACACCTTTGGACTTGTAGTTTGACTCGAATTCTGCTGCAACATCAGATTGTTTCGTCCATAACTCGACGCTCCGGACGAATTTTAAGGTGAATCCAATTGGTGTGGAAAGAGCACGAAATCTACTTCCCAACAAAAAAATCACCCAATTGGTCCGTATAAAAAAGTTGTTGGCGTTTTGAGTCGGTATGTACATGCAGTCCGAATCTGAGTCCGAACGTGAGAGACTTGGACTCTATCTTCTCTTGACCAAAAGTGACGTGAGAGAACCTTTTGAACAGCAAATAAACATCTCTTTCTTCCTTATCTTCATATGTGGATTGTACAAATGTCCCATACACCTGCAATTAGACAAAACACAAAAGTGTGTGAAGTATTTTTGTTCTGGATAACATAAATAGATTATTGAATAGTTTGCACTAGAAATCACCTGACAAATATGCATGTATGCAATATTTTTGGTCATATCCAAGGTAGTCATGTCCTCATCATCCTCCTCTTCTTGAAATAAAGCCGTCCTCGGCGTTGCTTAATCTGAAATGTGGCTAACAAAAGATACAAGGTGTACATGTTGTATATGTATATGTCATCTATTTTTACTTCCCTCGATTTTTGTATATATGACACATGAATAGATGAGTAACTTGCATAGTTCATAAAATGTAAAGCCAAAAAATTAGCACAAGAAGTAGAAGGCATGAAAATATTGCAACTCAGTTTGCACATATAAGTGAAGCTCATATCAAAATGATTAAACATTGCTTCTTTTGCATCAACAGTTAATTCAATGGGTGCACTCAAAATTGTTGGTATTTCAGTTGTTTGATCACATGACGCATGCATGACAGTATCAAGATTCTCTAAAATAGGTGTTATGCTCAAATCACGGGTAACTCAACACATGATGCATTCAAGTTAACTAGGGATGCATCATTCTCATGTGAAGTTATATCATCAATACCTTTATCATTACCTTATCATAAAGACGTAGCTGATGTAGGTACAGACGTAGACAATGCACCATACTCTTGAGATGATGTCGCGCTCATAATCCGAGGTGGGGCTGCTCTAGTAGGTGCAACGGTGGAGGAACCAAACGGCGGTGGTGAGCATGAACTGGAATAGTAGTTGTTGTAGTCACCCAATGCATCCTCCTGTAACTGTCTCTCAAAGGTACAAGCACGAACATACATACCAGTAATGCAACGAGGAATATATATATCATGGCTCAAACCACCAAAAATCTATTCATTGTATCATCCTTAGATTCTTCTATGTCACAATGATGCATATAAGATTTGAACTCTTTGTAGTAAGCATGAACAGTGTTGTTGCCTTGTTTAAATTGTTCAAATTTGCGAAGCAATTCACGGCGATAGTAAGGAGGGAAAAAATGTTATCTCATTACATATTTCAAATCTTTCCAAGTTGTGGGTTGGTTATCAATATTTTTCTTACAATGCACACTCCACCAAACTGAAGCAAAACCAGTAAATGCTCTAGTGGCAGCTCGTACTCGCTCAAGTTCAGAAAAGTCACGGTTACTAAAAACTTGTTCTACTTCAAACTCCCAAGCTAGATAAATAGCAGGATTAAATCTACCCTCAAATGACGGTAAAGAGATAACCTGACCATGTGGTTGTGTGTGTTGTCCCAACTCTCGTGATGGTGAAGATGTGTCCATCGTCCAAGAACTTCTATCTCCGGAACCTGTCATGATTAGTAGAAACAAGAAACAAAATTCCAGAATAATGTTCTTATGAACTACTAGGATGTGGTGTAAAGTGCTCACAGTAAAGCAAATATCAATATCTTACAAGTTCTTACCATGCGGCGGTGGTGACAGGCAACCAGCGATGTCAAATAACTCAAGATTGTGTAAAGCGATTGCCGAGGGAACGTACATATACGGTGTAGAAATATGTGGAGCTGGGTTGGCTATATATGGTAGCAAAAGATTAGCAATAATCAATTAAGAGATGCAATGTTGAATAAACGCTCAACGACGGTACTGTGCTGGTCCTAGGCTAGACCAGACTAGAGACGCGAGCTTAGAACAGGAATGAGGTCACGGCGTAGCACAACTAGCATCAATCAAGGATACTAAGTAGCTCTGGACAGCAAGATATAAGTGAAGATCACAACAACAGTGAAGATAATGATGAAAAACAACTGCCAAGCAGGATATACAACAACTCTCTCCAACTTTCCTCTTGAAAAGTTTGAGCCAATTTTCTAATAAATTTTCAAAGAATGCTACTAACTCAAGCTTTCCAATGCAAAAAGAATCACTCAATTCCGAGTTGATATGAGGAGTCAAAGAATTCTAAAATTTGCCTGAAAAATTGGAACAAGCTGTGTTCACGAACTTCGGAGGGCAAAACAACCTATTTAGAAGCCGATTTTGAGGTGTCAAATATTGAACTAGCTTCTGCAACTATTTAGATGCGGCTCGTCGCTAGCTTCAATTTGAGTACTCACGGAGTCAAAACGGACTTCGTATGAGGAAGATACACCTGTTTTACTGAACAGTGCGCAAAACAGATTCCAATCCGAATTCAGGTACGAGATTGATTCTAGATAGATCCGATTTTTTTTTCTTCTCTTTTTTTTTCTCACGCTATTTTTTTCTTTTTCTTCTCTCTCTTTTTTTTCTTTTTTTTCTCTTTTTTTTCTCTATCTTCTTTTTCTCCCTCTTTCCAAGACAAACTGATGAGGACATTAAAACCATTGTTACACCCACACCCTCGCCGCTATACATCTTGGACCAATTACTAGAGCTCACATATATCCAACTAAATTACCGGTACTTTCGTTTCTTGGTAATGATTCTAATGTTCATGAGAATATGATGCTGCCTAAATTGGATACATTTGTTTTGCTTACAAATGAAGGGCCTAGCATGGAGAAGGATGAACATTGGAGCAAGAACAAGCATGGAGATGATGGCATGCATAAGGGGACAAGAATGGAGTTACAAGTGATGATTTCAGGACTTTGAAGCCACCATAATGAGTGCATGAAGCCTTGGACGAAATATACAAGATGCCACTTCATAAATTTCGTCCAGAGGCTATTCTAGGTGCTTCGTCACCTTATTATTGGGCCAGCCCATGTAATTTCGAAATACATTAGTATAGGCTATTTGTAGAGTCCGTATGTGTGGGGAAACAAGAGATAGGGTTAGTTTCGGACCCTTCCACCAAGGGCCACGAAATTCACCCCCTCTTCCTCCATATATACAGCCCTTAGGGCACCGTTTAGACTTTGGGTTTTGTTTAGATCAAAAGTTCGCCATAGCTGCAACTTCGCGTAATTCGTTTGTGTTCATCGACCAGACAAAGGCGTCACAGAACCCCACCTTGATCAATAAAGCTTTCATCTTATATTCGCAATATCCAGATTGCAATCTTAGTTTCTTGCTTGTTCTTCGTTTGCTCGCAGGAAATAGACCCTCGTGGTCAGGTTGATCGTGCTCCGGCGTGGTCAATAACCTCTCGGAGTTGGTTTAGCGATTGCTAAAGCGCGGCGTCCTCGCGCCGCTCGTAGTCGGATCGTCAAGTCGACTTCCACCAAAGCGAAATCCACCATCTCATCGAAAGACAGGACACCTTTGCCTCTATCAAGTGGTATCAGATTTCCGGTTGCTCGGTGAGATTTTACGATTTTAAATAGTTTAGATCGAGTCATTCTTCATACCTATAGTCCACGAAAAAGCTACAAAAAAATTAGGGTTAGTTCATCCCATCCAACCAATCGAGCCTTTGCATAATCTTTTACAGATTTGCTTTGTTGAATTTGCGGTTGCATCGTCGTGTCAAGTTGGTGGTCTTAGCGTCTAGTCTTTTAGAGTTTGAGTTACATTCACGAGGTTGTCACGTCGCCGCTGCCATATACACCACCACATATCCGCCGCCATCCGCCCATCCGAGTCCACCGCAACATATATCCGCCACCATCCGAAGTTCCACCAGATTCATCTGCGCCACCAGTCCAAGTTCCACCAGATTCATCTTCGCCACCGGTCCGAGTTCCACAGATTCATCTCCGCCACCAGTCCTAGTCCGAGTCCGATGGTTGTTGCATTGTTCTCGATTTCCGGATCACGCGATACTCCGAGTCGTGACAACAGAGGACTCCCCAACTTCCGAGCCATCCGCAGAAGAAAAATAGTTCGGTTTCAAAAAAACTAAGTCTAGAAAATTCGGCTAGGCAGTTTTAGACCATTTGTAGACTTTTTCGAAAAAAAATTGTTGCGAGCAAAAAAAAGAAAAAAAAAAAAAAAAAAAAAAAAAAAAAAAAAAAAAAAAAAAAATTCAGAGTGTGCTCCTCCCTTGTTTACGTGCTTGCGCGTGATTTTGTTGGTGTTCTAGGCTCGCGTCTCTAGCACGAGTCTAGCCTAGGACCAAGCCAATACCGTCGTTGGCGTTTATTCAACTTTGCATCTCTGAATTGATTATTGTTGACCCTTTTGCTACCATATTATAAGCCTTCCCAGCTCCACATACATCTCGTCGTGCGTTGGACTCTCCACAGTAATCGCTCTATCCAAGCTTTGAGAGTTTTGACTACAGCGGTTGCCGATCACCGCTTCTTCTTTGGTAAGAACTGGTAAGAATTTGAGATTTGCTTGACGGTTTGTGACGATCCACCACACTACCACCACCACTTCCTAGTAGTCAGTGGGATCATATTCTTGTGTGTTTCTCTTGCTGCTAACAATGGCGGGATCACAAGCCGATGAGGCTGATTGGGAGAACTGACGAACAAACAGCTACATGATAAGTTTCAGCAAATGATGATTGGACAGGTGCAAGATGTGCTAAACAGATTTGTGAGGCCATGGAGAAGATAGATGGCATTGAGAAGGCGTTTGAAACAAAGCTTGATAGCAAGTTTGATGAATTGCTCGCGCGTTTTCCACAACCACCGCCGGCTGCACCTATCGCACCTCTGCAACGACAACAACTATGCCCCTTCCGAATCGGTATGGGCGAGCTCAGCGTGTTCCTATTGAGCGAGGACAAAATTCTGGTGCCGCTGCTCTCTGCTGTTGGTGCTTCTATGGCTCTATTCTGCTGCTGCTTTGGTGCCGAGGAGGATGATGAGTATCTGGGCGATTATGAGGATGAGGTTGATCAACATCGAACTACGTGCAACCACCAGCACCACAACCACCAGGTCGTCCACATGCAAATAATGGCAATGTTAGGGCTCCCCTCAGTGCGAGATCATGACCATCTCCTAAACTGAAATTGAATATTCCACCATTTGAGGGTAGATATGTTCTGATATATATCTTACTTGGGAGTTAGAAACTGAACAACGATTTACATGTTTACAATATCACGAGGAGAGCGTGTTCTGCTGCTGTTTGTGCTTTCACTAGCTTTGCATGTGTTTGGTGGTCTGAACATTGTAGATTATATCCTGTTCCAGCTACTTGGGCTGCTTTGACAACTGCTATGCGTGCTCGTTGGGTTCCACCATATTATCAACGTGAATTACTTCAAAAGTTGCAGCGCTTAAGACAAGGAAAAAATTCGTAGAAGAATATTATCGGGAATTACAAACGGCTTGATTAGATGTGGTATTGTTGAGGAGAATGAAGCTATGCTTGCACGTCTTACGGGTGGATTAAATAGAGATTCAGACCATTCTAGACTATAAGGATTATAATAATATCACTCGTTTATTCCATCTTGCTTGTAAAGCTGAGCGTGAAGTCTTGGATCGGCAGGGCATTGGCGCACTAACTTTTCTGCAGTCGACCTTCATCATGGACACCACGTGCATCATCTACTTCCTTTGCACCATCACCTCCTTGGTGCCACCTCCAACCGTGATACAAGAAAGCAGCACAACCACCACTATCGCCAAGAGCACACTGCCGGGCCTGCACAGAGCTCTTCTTCTTCCATGGCGTCAGCAGGCACACAAGTGATATTATTTGTTGTCGTTGTAAGGGAAGAGGACATTTTCTTGAGGAATGCAAATCTCAGCGTGTGATGATTGCTCTTGAGGATGGTGGGTATGAGTCCGCTAGTGACTATGATGAGGAGACTTTGGCTCTTATTACACATGAGGAACACGGTGGAGATGATTACGATCATGAGACACATTACATGGCTCTTGAAGATCTTGACAGTATGAATGTTTAGTTGCTCAGCGTGTTTTGAGTGTGCAGGTTACACAAGTGAGCAAAATCAGAGGCATAATTTGTTCCATACAAAGGGAGTTGTGAAGGAGCGTTCTATTAGCGTCATCATAGATGGGGGAGCTGCAACAACTTGCTAGCATGGAGATGGTGGAGAAGCTATCTCCACCACAAGACCACATCCACATCCTTACTACGTCCAATGGTTCAACAACAGCGGCAAGGTTAAGGTAACACGTCTTTGTTCATGTGCATTTTAGTATCTCTACATATGCTGATTATGTTGATTGTGATGTGGTACCTATGCAAGCATGTTCCTTATTACTTGGTAGACCATGGCAATTTGATAAAATTCAGTACACCATGGTAGAAACAATCGAGTATACTCTTGTTCATAAGGATAAAAATATTACTTTGCTTCCTATGACTCTGAGTCCATTTTGAAAGATGATATTAATAGAGCTAATAAAGCAAAACAGGAGAAAAATAAGAGTGAAAATCAGATTGTGGCAAAAGAATTTGAGCAACACATGAAGCCGATAATAAACCATCTCTGTTGCTTCGAAAATTAAATTGAAAAGTGCGTGTTTACTTGCCACCAAATCTGATATTGATGAGCTAGATTTTAGCAAATATGTTTGCTATGCTTTTGTGTGCAAAGAGGCATTATTTTCATTCGAGGACGTGCCTTCCTCTTTGCCCCTCGCTGTCACTAACATTTTGCGGAGTTCACGGCGTCTTTCCACAAGGCGTGCCACGGATTACCACCTATTCGAGGATTGAGCATCAAATTGACTTAATTCCGGTGCATCATTACCAACCGTGCACCATACCGTACCAATCCAGAGGAGACGAAGGAGATTATCGTCAAGTACAGGAGCTGCTCGACAAAGGTTATATCTGCGAATCCCTTAGTCCTTGTGCTGTTCCTATTATTCTAGTGCCGAAAAAGGATGGTACGTCACGTATGTGTGTTGATTGTAGAGGCATTAATAATATTACTATTAGTTATCGTCACCCTATTCCTAGGCTAGATGATATGCTTGATGAATTGAGTGGCTCTACAATATTCTCCAAAGTTGATTTGCGTAGTGGATACCATCAAATTCATATGAAATTGGGAGATGAATGGAAAACAGCATTTAAAACTAAGTTTGGATTATATGAGTGGTTAGTCATGCCTTTTGGGTTAACTAATGCACCTAGTACTTTCATGAGATTAATGAGCGAAGTTTCGTGCTTTCATTGGACGATTTGTGGTAGTCTATTTTGATGATATCTGATTTATAGCAAATCTTTGGAAGAACATTTGGAACATTTACGTGCTGTTTTTAATGCTCTCGTGATGCACGTTTGTTTGGTAACCTTGGGAAGTGCACCTTTTGCACCGATCGAGTATCTTTTTTGGCTATGTTGTTACTCCACGAGGAATTGAAGTTGATAAAGCCAAGATTGAAGCTATTGAGAGTTGGCATGGCCAAAACGGTCACACAAGTGAGGAGTTTCCTTGGCCTCGCTGGTTTCTATAGGCGTTTTGTGAGAGATTTCAGCACCATTGCGCTTACCTCTCAACGAGCTTACAAAGAAGGATGTGCCTTTTGTTTGGGGTACCGCACAGAAGAAGCCTTCACGGTATTGAAAGCTAAGTTGACACATGCTCCTTTACTCCAACTTCCTGATTTTAATAAGACTTTTGAGCTTGAATGTGATGCTAGTGGAATTGGATTAGGAGGTGTATTATTACAAGATGGCAAACCTGTTGCATACTTTTACGAAAAATTGAGTGGGCTTAGTCTGAATTACTCTACTTATGATAAAGAATTATATGCTCTTGTTTGGACTTTAGAAACATGGCAACATTATTTATGGCCCAAAGAATTTGTTATACATTCGATCATGAATCTTTGAAACATATTAAAAGTCAAGCTAAACCGAATCGTAGACATGCTAAATGGGTTGAATTCATTGAGACTTTCCCTTATGTCATTAAACACAAGAAGGGTAAAGAAAATGTTATTGCTGATGCATTGTCTAAATCGCTATACTATGCTTTCACAACTTGACTTCAAAATATTTGGTTTGGAGACCATCAAAGATCAATATGTGCATGATGCTGATTTTAAAGATGTATTGCGAATTTTAAAGAAGGAAGAACATGGAACAAGTTTGTCGTTAATGATGGATTTGTGCTCGTGCTAACAAGCTATGCATTCCAGCTAGCTCCGTTCGTCTTTTGTTGTTGCAGGGGCGCATGGAGGAGGACTAATGGGACACTTTGGCGTGAAGAAGGCGGAGGGCGTACTTGCTACACATTTCTTTTGGCCAAAGATGAGGCGGGATGTTGAGCGTTTTATTGCTCATTGCACTACATGTCAAAAAGCTAAGTCACGACTCAATCCTCATGGTTTATATATGCCTTTGCTGTACCTAGTGTTCCTTGGGAGGATATATCTATGGACTTTGTTTTAGGTTTACCTAGAACAAAGAAGGGAGGATAGCATATTTGTTGTCGTGGATAGATTCTCGAAAATGGCACACTTTATACCATGTCATAAAAGCGATGATCTTTGTCAATGTTGCTGATTTGTTCTTTCGTGAAATTATTAAGCTTGCATGGTGTGCCAAATACTATTGTTTCAGATCGTGATACTAAATTTCTTAGCCACTTTTGGAGATGTTTATGGGCTAAGTTGGGGACTAAACTGCTTTTTAGTACTACTTGTCACCACCAAACTGATGGACAAACTGAAGTAGTCAATAGAACATTGTCTACTATGCTTAGGGCTGTTCTAAAGAATAATAAGAAAATGTGGGAGGAATGCTTGCCTCATATTGAATTTGCTTATAATCGTTCCTTGCATTCTACTACTAAGATGTGCCCTTTTGAAGTTGTGTATGGTTTCCTACCTCGTGCACCTATTGATTTGTTGCCTCTTCCATCTTCGGAGAAGGTTAATTTTGATGCTAAAGAACGTGCTGAATTGATTTTAAAAATGCATGAGTTAACTAAGGAAATCATTGAGCGTATGAATGCTAAATATAAACTTCTTTGGAGATAAGGGTAGAAAACATGTTGTGTTTGCACAGGAGATCTTGTTTGGTTACATTTGCGTGAGGATAGATTTCTGATTTGCATAAATCAAAGCTAATGCCACGTCTGCTGGTCCCTTTAAGGTGTTGGAGAAAGTAAATGATAATGCATATAAACTTGAGCTGCTGCAGATTTTGGGGTTAGTCCACTTTTAACATTGCAGATTTGAAGCCATATTTGGGTGAGGAAGATGAACTTCCGTCGAGGACGACTTCATTTCAAGAAGGGAGGATGATGAGGACATCAAAACCATTGTTACACCCACAGCCCTGCTGCTATACATCTTGGACCAATTACTAGAGCTCACAAGACGCCAACTAAATTACCGGTACTTTCGTTTCTTGGTAATGATTCTAATGTTCATGAGAATATGATCTTGCCTAAATTGGATACATTTGTTTTGCTTACAAATGAAGGGCCTAGCATGGAGAAGGATGAACATTGGAGCAAGAACAAGCATGGAGATGATGGCATGCGCAAGGGGACAAGAATGGAGTTACAAGTGATGATTTCAGGACTTTGAAGCCACCATAATGAGTGCATGAAGCCTTGGACGAAATATACAAGATGCCACTTCATAAATTTCGTCCAGAGGCTATTCTAGGTGCTGCGTCACCTTATTATTGGGCCAGGCCCATGTAATTTCGAAATACATTAGTATAGGCTATTTTTAGAGTCCGTATGTGTGGGGAAACAAGAGATAGGGTTAGTTTCGGACCCCTCCACCAAGGGCCACGAAATTCACCCCCTCTTCCTCCATATATACAGCCCTTAGGGCACCGTTTAGACTTTGGGTTTTGTTTAGATCAAAAGTTCGCCATAGCTGCAACTTCGCGTAATTCGTTTGTGTTCATCGACCAGACAAAGGCGTCACAGAACCCCACCTTGATCAATAAAGCTTTCATCTTATATTCGCAATATCCAGATTGCAATCTTAGTTTCTTGCTTGTTCTTCATTTGCTCGCAGGAAATAGACCCTCGTGGTCGAGTTGATCGTGCTCGGCGTGGTCAATAACCTCTCGGAGTTGGTTTAGCGATTGCTAAAGTAGCGGCGTCCTCGCCGCTTCGTAGTCGGATCGTCGAAGTCGACTTCCACCAAAGCGAAATCCACCATCTCATCGAAAGACGGGACACCTTTGCCTCTATCACAAACTAGATAAGATGCAGATTGGATCAGGCGAAGATGTGAGTGACCTCAACTATGATTATGACAATAAACAGTGCATAGCACGTGGTGGAAATTGGTGGATGGGATTGTGGACAGCGGATGGGATATCGATGCAGCGGCGGCGTGACTAATGTGAACAGAACTCGAAACTCTAAAGGAACTAGACACTAAGACCAGCAACTCGACACGGCGATGCAACCGATAATTCAATAATGCAAACAATGAAAAGAAAATTGCAAAGGCTCAGTCTGGCTAGGACAAAGGATGAATAGATCTAACTTTTGTTTTGTGGTTTTTTCTTGGACAATAGGTAAGAAAATAAATCTAATCTAGGAAAAACTGGAAATTCTCACCGAGCAACCTGAAAACTAATACCACTTGATAGAGGCGAGGGTGTCCAGATCTTTCGATGAGATGATAACTATCGATTTGCTGAAGATGACTTTGACGATCCGACTACAAACGTGCACGACGTTGCGCCTTAGCAATCACTAAACCAACTCCGAGAGGTTATTGACCACGCCGGAGCACAATCAACCTGACCACGAAGGTCTATTCCTGCAAGCAATCGAAGAACAAGCAAGAATATGATAAAAGCAATCTGAATATTGCGAGTATATATGAAGTATTGATAAAGGTGGGGATCCGTAAGCGGTCTTGGTGCAGTCGTTGGACACAAGCGAAGTACGAAGTTGCAATGGCTAACTTTGAACTAAACAAATCCCAAGGGAAAAGCTACTAGATGGATCTACTTATATAGGAGCAAGGGGTGGCGGCCAAGGAGGTGGGAGGACGTCCCAAGGCAGCCTAAAACTAACCCTAGGTCGTACAAGGCCAATGGGCCCAAGTGGAGGTGACGTAACAACTTTGGACTTGTAGTTTGACTCGGATTCTGCTGCAGCATCAGATTGTTTCGTCCATAACTCGACGCTCCAGACGAATTTTAAGGTGAATCCAATTGGTGTGGAAAGAGCACGAAATCTACTTTCCAACAAAAAAAAAATCACCCAATTCGGAGTCCGTATAAAAAAGTTGTTGACGTTTTGAGTCAGGTATGTCTGTGCAGTCCGAATCTGAGTCCAGAATGTGAGAGACTTGGACTCTATCTTCTCTTGGGCCAAAAGTGACGTGAGAGAACCTTTTGAACAGCAAATAAACATCTCTTTTTTCCTTATCTTCATATGTGGATTGTACAAATGTCCTATACACCTGCAATTAGACAAAACACAAAAGTGTGTGAAGTATTTTTGTTCTGGATAACATAAATAGATTATTGAATAGTTTGCACTAGAAGTGCATGTATGGAATATTTTTGGTCATATCCAAGGTAGTCATGTCCTCATCACAAAAGTGCATGTATGCAATATTTTTGGTCATATCCAAGGTAGTCATGTCCTCATCACAAAATCTCAAACGTCAAATGTCAAAATGGTGGTAGCGGAAAGCAGTGGAGGTTTGCACTTGGCAATGCGGACGTGGAATGAATGGGCTATACACGGTGTAAGAGTTGGAAGCACGCGGTCCCTTAGTAGTCGAAACACCTTAGGAGACACAAGTCACAACTCAAACAAAATTGGGTTAAGTTGGGTTGGCGAAAGTGTATGGTGGGAAAGCTTATGCGGAAGTGGTGGTGGTGGTTGATGAGGAAGTAATCGTCCCTAAGTAGCCGAAACACCTTAAAAGACTCGAATCACTATTCAAACAACCTCAAATACTATGGTGTACAAAATGGGTTAGGTTGCGGAAGTCGGTGGTGGTTATGCGGATGTTGTGGTGGAAGCCCTAGGTAAAGATGCCAAAATTCACAAAATTTGATGGCTTCAAATGATGTTGGTGGTATTTTTGTGGGATGGGGGATGCCAATAGCTTCAAAACGAGCTAAAGAACGTCAAAAACGGACTCCGGGTGAATTAGTTATGGTCAAAACGGAGAAACGGAAAAAGCTGAAATCCCAGGGGCCGGACATCCGGGGGTCGGGCCGGATTTCCGGGGCCTGATGTCCAGAAACTTGCGCGAAATGCGCTCCAGGAGCCGGATGTCCGGACTAATGGCCGGATTTCCGGGATGGCCGGATGTCCGGGCTCCAAATCCGAGGATGAACTCGAGGAACTCAATTTTGGGGCAGAAATTGATGATTTCAGGGGCAAAATTGGAGAGATTTTGTGGATGAAAGATGGGGAAACGTGGGGGATGCTAGATCCACTAGAAACCAAGCAAATCCATGCATCAAAATCAACAAAACATCATCAAACCAACAAATCACAAAAAAAATTGGGGGCTATTTTTGGTGGGGATTTTCGGATTTAGGACGAAATCAACAAAATCAAGCTAGAAAACACGGGGTAGGGGCTCCAAAAACGTGATCAACGTGGATCATGATACCAAGATGATGTAGGGCGGAACCCTAGGGGCCGATCTTTCACATTTGGAGTGGATCCTATGGGGAGACACGAAGAACGCGCGGAAAACACAAGGGAAAACACGGGGAGAAACAAGAGAATCACTCAACCGACAAGTATCGATCACACAAGGGCTAGATCACCGAACACATAAGGTAGCACAAGATTCAAAATCAACAAAGGAAAGATATAAAGGTAGCCGTTCTTCTCCGTGAGGAGGTCTTGATTGTCTTCCCTTGAAGGGGTCTTGAATCCGCTTGGGGGATCTTCTCCGAAGAGGTTGTGAGCTCCGAGGAGAAGCAACCAAGTGGATGAGCAAGGCTCTCACACAAAATATGAGCTAAACCAATGCTAACCCGAACTAGGAGGAGGTGGGGGAGTATATATAGTGCTAGCCCACGAAGGGGTAAGTGAGAGGGGGATACATGGTGATGTAGGGTGGAACCGTATGGCAATGATCTTTCACGTTTGGAGTGGATCCTACGGGGAATCACGAAGAACACGCGGAAGCACAAAGGGAAAACACGGGAAAAACGAGAGAGAATCACTAAACCAACAAGGAATCGATCACACAAGTGCTAGATCACCGAACACAAAGAGATACACGAGATCCAAAGTCAACAAAGGTAAGGATACAAAGGAACCGTTCTTCTCCGTGAGGAGGCCTTGATGTTCTTCCCTAGAAAGGGGTCTTGAATCCGCTTGGGGGATCTTCTCCGAAGAGGTCATGAACTCCGAGGAGAAGTATCCAAGTGGATGAGCAAAGGCTCTCACACAAACATGAGCTAATCCAATGCTAACCCTAACTAGGAGGAGGGGGTGTCCTATTTATAGTCTTAGTGCCCAAAACTGGAGGGGTACATGGGCTTGCCCAAATCTGTCTTGCAGACAGTGCAGACGTCCGGCCGGGGACCGGTCGTCCCGTGGCTCATGGGGGACCGGACGTCCGGTGTCGTCGAACGTCCGTTGGAAGTGTTCTGTGAAGGAGGTGCCGGACGTCCGGAATCTTCATACTTCCGTTTATTTCCAATCTGTTGGGGGGTGCCGGACGTCCGGTGACTTCGGTCGTCCGCTCGCTGGAGAGTGTCGCCGGTCGTCCGGTGCGGGCCGGACGTCCGCTCGCTGGGGCCTGCATTGGCTGGGACTTGGCGGCAGGGGCTTCAGGCGCCGGACGTTCGGTCCCGACCGGTCGTCTGGTGGCTGGAGCTTCAGGCGCTGGACGTCCGGTCCCGACCGGTCGTCCGGTGGCTGGAGCTTTCTCCGGTATACCTTCTTCTTGACCTTCGCGGTTGGTAGCTTTGCCTCCTTGTTCGATGGATGTAGATGCACCATGGCTTTCCTCCAGGTACCTGATCACACACAGAGTGTCCGTATGAGGTAGTAGCCAAGTCTCGTGAGTAGAGAGAGGAAGTTCGGAAAGGAGTGAGTTCACCTTATCTTCAATAGTCTTTGCTCTAGCTCTTGTCATGGGTCCAAGTGGTGTTGAGGAAGATGTAGATACGTCCATGGGGATGAGCGAGGGATGCTCCGCATCATCTCCCTCCCCCCTTGGGAAAGATCCGACCACGGATCAAAATCTTCATCTCCATGGTATGGCGCAAGGTCCTTGACGTTGAAGATGTCGCTCACATTGTACTTGCCTCGTGGTAGGTCTATCTTGTAGGCGTTGTCGTTGTAGCGTGCTAGCACCTTGAATGGTCCATCGGCCCGAGGGAGAAGTTTGGACTTGCGTTCGTTGGGGAAGCGGTCCTTTCGAAGGTGTATCCACACAAGATCGCAAATGTTGAAGATCATGGGTTGCTTGTTGACGTTGAGCTTGGTCGCTAGCCGTTGTACTTGGCGCTCGATGGTGTGCCTTGTATCTTCATGCATCTTCTTGATGTAGCTTGCCCGTGCACTCGCATCCATGTTGGCGCGCTCTTATAGAGGAAGAGGTAGAATGTCCAATGGTGACAACGGGTTGAAGCCGTAGACGACCTCGAAGGATGACTTGCCGGTAGTCGAATGTCTTGCTCGGTTGTAGGTGTACTAGGCGATGGGTAGACATGCCTCCCACTCCTTTGATGTTCTTCTTGATCAACACGCGAAGTAGAGTGGAGAGAGTCCGGTTTGTCACCTCCGTTTGGCCGTCGGTTTGAGGATGGTATGCGGATGAGAACAAGAGCTTGATTTTGAGCTTGGCGCATACGGTCTTCCAAAAGTAACTCAAGAACTTGACGTCACGGTCGGAGACGATTGTCTTTGGTACTCGATGGAGACGCAAGATTTCCCTACAAAAGAGATTCGCAACGTGTGAATCATCGTCTATCTTGTTGCAAGGAATGAAATGTGCCATCTTAGAAAATCGGTCCACAACAACAAACACGGAATCCTTTCCATTTTGAGTTCTAGGCAAACCAAGTACAAAGTCCAAGCTAATGTCTTCCCAAGGTTGATAAGGAATAGGAAGGGGCATGTAAAGACCATGAGATTGAGCTTTAGACTTAGCTTTGCGACATGTAGAGCATCGGGTGGTGAAGCGTGAGACGTCTCGAAACATCTTGGGCCAAAAGTAGTTCTTGGAGAGCGTGGCAAATGTCTTATCTTGTCCAAAGTGTCCCATGAGTCCGCCTCCATGAGCCTCTTGCAAAAGTAGCAAACGAAGGGAAGACTCGGGAATGCAAAGTTTGTTAGCTTTCCTAATATAAGCATCCTTGATATAATATTGTTCCCAAGAAGTATGCGTCAAACACTTAGCATAAGGAATAGCAAAAGATGGATCACTAGCATACAAGTCTTTGATGTGCTCAAAACCAATAACATTCAACTCAAGTTTAGTGACAAGCATACATATGCGTGAAAGCGCATCCTGAACTACATTTTCCTTACCCTTAATGTATTTGATCACATAGGGGAAAGATTCGATAAATTCACTCCATTTGGCATGATGCTTGTTCAACTTAGTTTGACCTTTTAAGTACTTCAGCGTTTCATGATCGGTATGGATGACAAACTCATGAGGTCTAAGACAATGTTCCCAAACATGTAGTACACGCACAAAAGCATACAATTCTTTGTCATATATGGGATAGTTAAGTTGAGCACCGGAGAGTTTTTCACTAAAATAAGCAATGTCTCGTTTTTCTGGCATCAAAACTCTGCCAATTCCGGTACCACTTGCATCACAATGAACCTCAAAAGTTTTGTCAAAATTGGGCAAAGCAAGAATCGGAGCATGAGTAAGCAAAGATTTGAGCTCATCAAAAGCGGTGGATTGCAAAGATCCCCAAACAAAAGGAGCATTCTTCTTACTCAAAGCATGCAAAGGAGCGGCTATTGTGCAAAAATCTTTCACAAAGCGGCGATAAAAACCCGCAAGACCAAGAAAACTACGCACTTGTTGCAAATTGTTGGGTTGGGGCCAAGTTTTAATTGCTTCAATTTTAGTTTCATCAACATGGACACCCTTGGAAGATACAACAAAACCCAAGAAAACCACTTTGTCAATACCAAATGTGCACTTTTTCATGTTGGCATAAAGACTTTCCTTGCGAAGTGTTTGCAAAACAAGCCTAACATGATCAAGATGCTCTTTCATGGTTTTGCTAAACACAAGAATATCATCGAAGTAAACCAAAACAAAGACTCCAATATAAGGTCGAAGTACATGATGCATGAGACGCACAAAAGTACCGGGAGCCTCCGATAAACCCATACGCATGACTAACCATTCATATAAGGCAAATTTTGTTTTGAAAGCAGTTTTCCATTCATCACCTTCTTGTATGCGGATTTGATAATAGCCACTTTTAAGATCAATTTTTGAGAAAAAGTTGGCTCCACTAAGTTCATCAAGCATATCATCTATGCGAGGAATGGGATGCCTATAGCGAACGGTGATAGCATTTATAGGTTTACAATCGGAACACAAGCGGAAACTTCCATCGGGCTTAGGCACAAGTATGACGGGAACGACACAAGGGCTTAAGCTTTCACGTACATGACCGTTGTCGATTAGTTGTTGTACTTGCCGTTGAATCTCCTTGGTTTCTTCGGGATTGACACGGTATGGAGCTTTGTTTGGAAGTGGCGCTCCGGGGATGAGGTCGATTCGATGCTCAATGCCTCGTAGAGGAGGTAGACCCGGAGGTAGCTCATCGGGGAAAACATCTTGAAATTCCTGGAAAACAGATTGAAACACCAAAGGTAGCTCGTGAGTGGTGTTAGTTTCCGGTTCGCTATCCTTGCACACAAGGACAAAGTGCATCACACTCGATGGGTTCTCACACACTTCTTTCATCTCACTTTTTGTGGCAAATAGTATGAGGTATTTCTCTCTAGGCGGAGAGGCGCTCAAGTGTGGCTTGCTACTCTCACTCATGTTTTGGTGGCTCACTTTCTCACCCTTCTCTCTATGGTGGGTGGCTTACTTGTCGGCTATCACTTGACTAGGAGACATGGGTCGTAGCATATATTCTTTTCCTTTCATCTTGAAGCTATAGTGATTGGTACGCCCATTGTGGAAGACACCACGGTCGACTTGCCATGGACGACCAAGAAGGAGGTGGCAAACGGTCATTGGGACCACATCACACTCCAAAGTGTCCTCATATGCACCTATTTTGAAGGTGACTTGGACCGTATGCTCAACTCGTATAGTGCCGGAGTCACTTAGCCATTGAACCTTGTAGGGGTGCGGGTGCTTCTTCTTGACCAATTGGAGCTTGGAGCATAGTTCTTCACTTGCCAAGTTGATGCGGAGCATCCCACGTTCATCCCCATGTACACTCCGACTATCTCCAAGCCCCAAGAGGACATATGACGAGACCTCGAACATACGCCATTGGACACAAGGTGAATTCACTCCTCTTCGAACCGTCACTTTCCCCATGTGTGACACGGCTACTACCACATGCATGGACCTTGCATACACTCAGGTACAACCAAGATGACCATGGAGAATCCAAGGACTAAGGCCAACCATGGAAGAGAAGAAGGAAGAAGAAGAAGGAGCAGCTGCTGGAGCCAGGCCGGACATCCGGACCGCCGTCCGGATCATCCGGGTCCAGCCGGATCATCCGGACCCTCCCCCGGATCGTCCGGGTAACTACGCCGAAGACACCCGATGCTGCTCGACGAAGCCGGATCATCCGGACGGTCGCCCGGATCATCCGGACCCTCGACACCCGGATCATCCGGGCCACCATCCGGTGATAAAGGCAAAGGTGTCCCATCTTTCGATGAGATGATGGATATCGCTTTGGTGGAAGTCGACTTTGACGATCCGACTACAAACATGCGAGGACGTCGCGCAATCGCTAAACCAACTCCGAGAGGTTATTGACCACGCCGGAGCACGATCAACCTGACCACGAGGGTCTGTTTCCTGCGAGCAAACGAAGAACAAGCAAGAATCTAAGATTGCAATCTAGATTTTGCGAATATAAGATGAAAGCTTTATTGATCAAGGTGGGGTTCTGAGACGTCTTTGTCTGGTCGTTGAACACAAACGAAGTACGCGAAGTTGCAGCTATGGCGAACTTTAATCTAAACAAAACCCGAAGTCTAAACGACGCCCTAAGGGCTGTATATATGGGGGAAAAGGAGGGAGTTTCGTGGCCCTTGAGGGTGGGGTCTGAAACCAACCCTAACTCTTGTTTCCCCACACATACGGACTCTAAAAATAGCCTATACTTAAGTATTTCGAAATTACATGGGCCTGACCCAATAATAAGGTGACGCAGCACCTAGAATAGCCTATGGACGAATATTATGAAGTGGCATCTTGTATATTTCGTCCAAGGCTTCATGCACTCCTTATGGTGGCTTCAAAGTCCTGAAATCATCACTTGTAACTCCGTTCTTGATCCCCTTGTGCATGCCATCAACTCCATGCGTGTTCTTGCTCCAATGTTCATCCTTCTCCAAGCTAGGCCCTTCATTTGTAAGCAAAACAAATGTATCCAATTTAGGCGGCATCATATTCTAATGAACATTAGAATCATTACCAAGAAACGAAAGTACCTGGTAATTTAATTGGCGTGCGCGAGCTCTAGTAATTGGTCCCGTATATTGATAGAGGCAAAGGTGTCCCGTCTTTCGATGAGATGGTGGATTTCGCTTTGGTGGAAGTCGACTTTGACGATCCGACTACGAAGTCAGCGAGGACGCGTCGCTTATATGTCGCTAAACCAACTCCGAGAGGTTATTGACCACGCCGAGCACGATCAACGACCACGAGGTCTATTTCCTGCGAGCAAACGAGGAACAAGCAAGAAACTGAGATTGCAATCTGGATATTGCGAATTTAAGATGAAAGCTTTATTGATCAAGGTGGGGTTACTGTGGCGCCTTTATGCGGTTGTTGAACACAAGCGAAATGCGTGAAGTTGCAGCTATGGCGAACTTTTGATCTAAACAAAACCCAAGTCTAAGCGGTGCCCTAAGGGCTGTATATATGGAGGAAGAGGGGTGAATTTCGTGGCCCTTGGTGAAGGGGTCCAAACTAACCCTATATCTTGTTCCCCACACATACGGACTCTAAAAATAGCCTATACTTATGTATTTCGAAATTACATGGGCTGGCCCAATAATAAGGTGACGCAGCACCTAGAATAGCCTCTGGACGAAATTTATGAAGTGGCATCTTGTATATTTCGTCCAAGGCTTCATGCACTCATTATGGTGGCTTCAAAGTCCTGAAATCATCACTTGTAACTCCATTCTTATCCCCTTGCATGCCATCATCTCCATGCTTGTTCTTGCTCCAATGTTCATCCTTCTCCAAGCTAGGCCCTTCATTTGTAAGCAAAACAAATGTATCCAATTTAGGCAGATCATATTCTCATGAACATTAGAATCATTACCAAGAAACGAAAGTACACGGTAATTTAGTTGGCATCTTGTGAGCTCTAGTAATTGGTCCAAGATGTATTGCAGCAGGGGCTGTGGGTGTAACAATGGTATTGATGTCCTCATCATCCTCCCCTTCTTGAAATGAAGTCGTCCTCGACGGAAGTTCTTCTTCCTCACCCAAATATGGCTTCAAATCTGCAATGTTAAAAGTTGGACTAACCCCAAAATCTGCAGGCCGCTCAAGTTTATATGCATTATCATTTACTTTCTCCAACACCTTAAAGGGACCAGCAGCACGTGGCATTAGCTTTGATTTGCAAATCAGAAATCTATCCTTACGCAAATGTAACCAAACAAGATCTCCGGTGCAAACACAACATGTTTTCTACCCTTATCCCAAAGAAGTTTATATTTAGCATTCATACGCTCAATGTTTTCCTTAGTTAACTCATGCATTTTAAAATCAACTCAGACGTTCTTTAGCATCAAAATTAACCTTCTCAAGAAGATGGAAGAGGCAACAAATCAATAGGTGCACGAGGTAGGAAACCATACACAACTTCAAAAGGGCACATCTTAGTAGTAGAATGCAATGAGCGATTATAAGCAAATTCAATATGAGGCAAGCATTCCTCCCACATTTTCTTATTTTTCTTTAGAACAGCCCTAAGCATAGTAGACAATGTTCTATTGACTACTTCAGTTTATCCATCAGTTTGGGGTGACAAGTAGTACTAAAAAGTAGTTTAGTCCCCAACATAGCCCATAAACATCTCCAAAAGTGGCTAAGAAATTTAGTATCACGATCTGAAACAATAGTATTTGGCACACCATGCAAGCGAATAATTTCACGAAAGAACAAATCAGCAACATTGACAAAGATCATCACTTTTATGACATGGTATAAAGTGTGCCATTTTCGAGAATCTATCCACGACAACAAATATGCTATCCTCCCTTCTTTGTTCTAGGTAAACCTAAAACAAAGTCCATAGATATATCCTCCCAAGGAACACTAGGTACAGCAAAGGCATATATAAACCATGAGGATTGAGTCGTGACTTAGCTTTTTGACATGTAGTGCAAATGAGCAATAAAACGCTCAACATCCGTCTCATCTTTGGCCAAAAGAAATGTGTAGCAAGTCGTCCTCCGTCTTCTTCACGCCAAAGTGTCCCATTAGTCCTCCTCCATGCGCCTCCAACAACAACAAAAGACGAACGGAGCTAGTTGGAATGCATAGCTTGTTAGCACGGAACACAAATCCATCATTAACGACAAACTTGTTCCATGTTCTTCCTTCTTTACAATTCTGCAATACATCTTTAAAATCAGCATCATGCACATATTGATCTTTGATGGTCTCCAAACCAAATATTTTGAAGTCAAGTTGTGAAAGCATAGTATAGCGACGAGACAATGCATCAGCAATAACATTTTCTTTACCCTTCTTGTGTTTAATGACATAAGGGAAAGTCTCAATGAATTCAACCCATTTAGCATGTCTACGATTCAGTTTAGCTTGACTTTTAATATGTTTCAAAGATTCATGATCAGAATGTATAACAAATTCTTTGGGCCATAAATAATGTTGCCATGTTTCTAGAGTCCGAACAAGAGCATATAATTCCTTATCATAAGTAGAGTAATTCAGACTAGGCCCACTCAATTTTTCAGAAACGTATGCAACAGGTTTGCCATCTTGTAATAACACACCTCCTAATCCAATTCCACTAGCATCACATTCAAGCTCAAAAGTCTTATTAAAATCAGGAAGTTGGAGTAAAGGAGCATGTGTCAACTTAGCTTTCAATACCGTGAAGGCCTCTTCCCATGCGGTACCCCAAACAAAAGGCACATCCTTCTTTGTAAGCTCGTTGAGAGGTGCAGCAATGGTGCTGAAATCTCTCACAAAACGCCTATAGAAACCAGCGAGGCCAAGGAAACTCCTCACTTGTGTGACCGTTTTGGGCTGCGGCCAACTCTCAATAGCTTCAATCTTGGCTTTATCAACTTCAATTCCCTGTGGAGTAACAACATAGCCAAGAAAAGATACTCGGTCGGTGCAAAAGGTGCACTTCCCAAGGTTACCAAACAAACATGCATCACGTAGAGCATTAAAAACAGCACGTAAATGTTCCAAATGTTCTTCCAAAGATTTGCTATAAATCAGTATATCATCAAAATAGACTACCACAAATCGTCCAATGAAAGCACGTAAAACTTCGTTCATTAATCTCATGAAAGTACTAGGTGCATTAGTTAACCCAAAAGGCATGACTAACCACTCATATAATCCAAACTTAGTTTTAAATGTTGTTTTCCATTCATCTCCCAATTTCATACGAATTTGATGGTATGCACAATGCAAATCAACTTTGGAGAATATTGTAGAGCCACTCAATTCATCAAGCATATCATCTAGCCTAGGAATAGGGTGACGATAACGAATAGTAATATTATTGATGCCTCTACAATCAACACACATACGTGACGTACCATCCTTTTTCAGCACTAGAATAATAGGAACAGCACAAGGACTAAGGGATTCGCGATATAACCTTTGTCGAGCAGCTCTCATGCTTGACACATAATCTCCTTCGTCTCCTCTGGATTGGTACGGTATGGCGCACGGTTGGGTAATGATGCACCGGAATTAAGTCAATTTGATGCTCAATCCCTCGAATAGGTGGTAATTCGGTGGTGCGTCTTGTGGAAAGACGTCGTGAACTCTGCAAAATGTTAGTGACAGCGAGGGCAAAGAGGAAAACACGTCCTCGAATGAAAATAATGCCTCTTTGCACACAAAAGCATAGCAAACAGATTTGCTAAAATCTAGCTCATCAATATCAGATTTGGTGGCAAGTAAACATGCACTTTTTAATTTAATTTCGAAGCAACAACGATGGATGGTTTATTATTAGGCTTCATGTGTTGCTCAAATTCTTTTGCCACAATCTGATTTTCACTCTTATTTTTCTCTGTTTTGCTTTATTAGCTCTATTAATATCATCTTTCAAAATGGAATCAGAGTCATAGGAAGCAAAGTAATATTTTTATCCTTATGAACAAGAGTATCTTGATTGTTTCTACCATGGTGTACATATTTTTTTATCAAATTGCCATGGTCGACCAAGTAATAAGGAACATGCTTGCATAGGTACCACATCACAATCAACATAATCAGCATATGTAGAGATACTAAAATACACACGAACAGTACGTGTTACCTTAACCTTGCCGCTGTTGTTGAACCATTGGATATAGTAAGGATGTGGATGTGGTCTTGTGGTGAGAGATAGCTTCTCCACCATCTCCATGCTAGCCAAGTTGTTGCAGCTCCCTCCATCTATGATGACGCTGAATAGAACGTTCCTTCACAACTCCTTTGTATGGAACAAATTTATGCCTCTGATTTTGCTCACTTGTGTAACTCAGCACACTCAAAACACGTTGAGAAACTAAACATTCATACTGTCAAGATCTTGACAGCCATGTATTGTGTCTCATGATCGAATCATCTCCACCGTGTTCCTCATGTGTAATAAGAGCCAAAGTCTCCTCATCATAGTCACTAGCGGACTCATACCCACCATCCTCGTTAGCAATCATCATACGCTGAGATTTGCATTCTTTCAAAAATGTCCTCTTCCCTTACAACGACGACAAATAATATCACTTGTGTGCCTGTTGACGCCATGGAAGAACAAGAACTCTGTGCAGGCCCGGCAGGTGTGCTCTTGGCGAGATAGTGGTGGTTGTGCTCGCTTTCTTGTATCACGGTTGAGGTGGCACCAAGGAGGTGATGGTGCGGTGAAAGTAGATGATGCCCGTCGTGTCCATGATGAAGGTCGACTGCAGAAAAAGTTAGTGCGGCGCCAATGCACATCGATCCTGCACTTCACGTTCAGCTTTACAAGCAAGATGGAATAAACGAGTGATATTATTATAATCCTTATAGTCTAGAATGGTCTGAATCTCTATTTAATCCACCCGAAAACGTGCAAGCATAACTTCATTCTCCTCAACAATACCACATCTAATCAAGCCAGTTTGTAATTCCCGATAATATTCTTCTACAGAATTTTTCCTTGTCTTAAGCGCTGCAATTTTTGAAGTAATTCATGTTGATAATATGGTGGAACCCAACGAGTACGCATAGCAGTTTTCAAAGCAGCCCAAGTAGTGGAACAGGATATAATCTACAATGTTCGACCACCAAACACATGCAAAGCTAGTGAAAGCACAAACAATGCAGCAGAACACGTCTCTCCTCGGGATATTGTAAACATGTAAATCGTTGCTCAGTTTCTAACTCCCAAGTAAGATATATATCGTGAACATATCTACCCTCAAATGGTGGAATATTCAATTTTAGTTTAGGGAGATGGTCATGATCTCGTACTGAGGGGAGCCCTAACATTGCCATTATTTGCATGTGGGCGACCGGTGGTTGTGGTGCCGATGGTTGCACGTAGTTCGATGTTGATCAACCTCATCCTCGTAATCGCCCACATACTCAT
Organism: Aegilops speltoides; assembly: GCA_021437245.1. Taxonomy (NCBI): domain Eukaryota; kingdom Viridiplantae; phylum Streptophyta; class Magnoliopsida; order Poales; family Poaceae; genus Aegilops; species Aegilops speltoides. The sequence goes on from CM038144.1 coordinate 216,104,622, forward strand.
CATCCTCCTCGGTACCAGCAGCAGCGATAGTAGGAGCCAAAGAAGCACCAACAGCGATGGCAATGGCACCAGAATTTTGTCTGGCTCAATAGGAACACGCTGAGCTCGTCCATACTGATTCGGAAGGGGGCATAGTTGTTGTCGTTGCAGAGGTGCGATAGGTGCAGCCGGCGGTGGTTGTGGAAAACGCGCGAGCAATTCATCAAACTAGCTATCAAGCTTTGTTTCAAACGTCTTCTCAATGCCATCTATCTTCTCCATGGCCTCGTCAAATCTATTTAGCACATCTTGCACCTATCCACTCATCATTTGATGAAATTTATCATGTAGCTGTTTGTTCGTCAGGTTCTCCCAATCAGTCTCATCGGCTTGTGATCCTACCATGGTTAGCAGCAAATAGAAACACACAAGAATATGATCCTACAGACTACTAAGAAGTGGTGGTGGTGTATCACAAACCCGTCAAGCAAATCTCAAATTCTTACCAGTTCTTACCCAAAGAAGAAAGGTGATCGGCAACCGTTGTAGTCAAAACTCTCAAAGCTTGAATAGAGCGATTACGGGGAGAGTCCAACGCACGACGTAGATGTATGTGGAGCTGGGAAGGCTTATAATATGGTAGCAAAAGGGTCAAGAATAATCAATTCAGAGATGCAAAGTTGAATAAGCGCTCAACGACGGTCTTGTCTTTGGTCCTAGGCTAGACTGTGCTAGAGACGCGAGCCTAGAACACCAACAAAATCACGGCGCGACACGTAAACAAGGGAGGAGCACACTCTGAATATTTTTTTTCGCTCGTTTTTTTTTTCGCGCTGCTTTTTTTTGCGCTGCTCCTTTTTTTTGCGAAAAATCACTATAATGGCGAGTGTCTCAAAACACTTCCCAGGTCAAACTGACAGGATGGGCACGAATTTTTTTCGACAATTTGTTTTTTCAGCTGCCTGGACCCAAAAACTGGAAACGGGTCAAAAAAAAACTTTCTATAACGGCGACTCTCTCAATACGCTTAGAAACACCTAAAAATAGGATAGCCAGAATTTTTTTGTCCCGTGCGTTTTTGGAAAATTTTGGGCCTAAACGGAGGGTGGTTTCCGGACTCTTTTTTTTTGGAAACCAACCTCTTCTACGGACGGCAAAAGATTGCTGGAATCCGAAACCTACTCAGACAAGGAAACACGAATCGGAAATTAGATGGATCCCGAAAACAAACCTAATATGCAAGGAACTCGGATTGGTGGCGGATATATGGTGGTGGTATATGGCAGCGGTGGTTGTATATGGCAGCGGTGGTGGTATATGGATACGGATTCGAAGCGGTGGCGGATAAGCGGTGGTGGTAGATGGCAGGGACGATGATGATGGTGCGGCGGCGTGACAACTTATGACCGAACTCAAACTCTAAAAGACTAGACTCTAAGACCAGCAACTAGACACAACGATGCAACCGCAAATTCAACAACGCAAATACAGAAAAGATTATGCAAAGGCTCAGATTGGTTCGGATATGATGAACTAACCCTAATTTTTTTTGTGGCTTTTTCGTGGACTGTAGGTATGAAGAACAGACTCGATCTAAACTACGAAAACTGTAAAATCTCACCGACCAACCTGGAAATCTGATACCACTTGATAGAGGCAAAGGTGTCCCGTCTTTCGATGAGATGATGGATATCGCTTTGGTGGAAGTCGACTTTGACGATCCGACTACTTAACGTCGAGGGCGTTGCGCCTTAGCAATCGCTAAACCAACTCCGAGAGGTTATTGACCACGCCGAGCACGATCAACGACCACGAGGGTCTGCTTTCCTGCGAGCAAACGAAGAACAAGCAAGAAACTGAGATTGCAATCTGGATATTGCGAATATAAGATGAAAGCTTTATTGATCAAGGTGGGGTTACGAGGCGTCTTTGTCCGGTCGTTGAACACAAACGGCACGCTGGAAGTTGCAGCTATGGCGAACTTTAATCTAAACAAAACCCGAAGTCTAAACGACGCCCTAAGGGCTGTATATATGGGGGAAAAGGAGGGAATTTCATGGCCCTTGAGGGTGGGGTCCGAAACCAACCCTAACTCTTGTTTCCCCACACATACGGACTCTAAAAATAGCCTATACTTAAGTATTTCGAAATGACATGGGCCTGGCCCAATAATAAGGTGACGCAGCACCTAGAATAGCCTATGGACGAATATTATGAAGTGGCATCTTGTATATTTCGTTCAAGGCTTCATGCACTCCTTATGGTGGCTTCAAAGTCCTGAAATCATCACTTGTAACTCCGTTCTTGATCCTTATGCATGCCATCAACTCCATCGTGTTCTTGCTCCAATGTTCATCCTTCTCCAAGCTAGGCCCTTCATTTGTAAGCAAAACAAATGTATCCAATTTAAGCAGCATCATATTCTCATGAACATTAGAATCATTACCAAGAAACGAAAGTACAGGTAATTTAATTGGCGTCTTGTGAGCTCTAGTAATTGGTCCGTATATATGTAACAAAGAGGGGCTGTGGGTGTAACAATGGTATTGATGTCCTCATCATCCGGACCCCGCCTGCGTGCGTGACTTGGGCAGAAGCCCGTGTATCCCTTCGCCCCTCACTTACCCCTTCGTGGCTTAGCACTATAAATAGACCTCCTCCTCCCCATTTTGACGGTTAGCATTGGATTAGCTCATATTTGTGTGAGAGCCTTTGCTCAACCACTTGGATACTTCTCCTCGAAGATCACGACCTCTTCGGAGAAGATCCCCAAGCGAATTCAAGACCCCTTCTAGGAAAGAACATCAAGGCCTCCTCTCGGAGAAGAACGGTTCCTTTGTATCCTTACCTTTGTTGACTTTGGATCTTGTGGATCTCTTATGTGTGTGGTGATCTAGCACTTGTGTGATCGATTCCTTGTTGGTTGAGTGATTCTCTCTCGTTTTCCCCCGTGTTTCCCTTTGTGCTTCCGCGTGTTCTTCGTGATTCCCCATAGGATCCACTCCAAACGTGAAAGATCGACGCTATAGGGTTCCACCCTACATCATATGGTATCAGAGCCAGGTTGATCACGTTTTTGGAGCCCCTGCACTTTGTTTTCTAGCTTGATTGTTTTTCGTCCTAAATCCGAAAATCCCCACCAAAAATAGCCCCAAATTTTTTTTGTGATTTGTTGGTTTGATGATGTTTTGTTGATTTTGATCCGTGGATTTGCTTGGTTTCAAGTGGATCTAGCATTTCCCCAAGTTTCCCCACCTTCCATCCATTTCCGCCCAAAAATTCGTCCCCGAGAGGAAATCCCGAGCAGTTTGACCTGCCCGGATCATCCGGACCTTCTCCCGGATCATCCGGACACCTCCCGGATCAGCTGGACCCTCTCCCGGACGTCCGGATAACCCACGCACCCAGAAAACAGAACCGGAGCTGACAAACCCGGATCATCCGGATGTACACCCGGATCATCCGGACCTCCTCCCGGATGTCCGGTTAACCCTGACACTGACTCGGCTGAAAGTTTGTTTTGGTCATAACTAATTCATCCGAACTCCATTTTTGACGTTCTTTAGCTCGTTTTGAAGCTATTGACATCCCCTATCCCACAAAAATACCACCAACATCATTTGAATCCATCATATTTTCTGAAATTTGGCAAGTTTGCCTAGGCCCTCCACCATATCATCCGCATTACCACCACCGACTTCCGCAACCTAACCCATTTTTCCCCATTGCATATGTGGTTGTTTGAGTTGTGACTAGAGTCTCCTAAGGTGTTTCGGCTACTTAGGGACAATTGCTTCTTCATCAACCACCACCACCACTTCCGCATAGACGTGCCCACCATACATTCCCACCCCAACTGAACCGAATTTTGTTTGAGTTGTGGCTTGTGTCTCCTAAGGTGTTTCGGCTACTTAGGGACGACAAATTCAACTCCGACTCGTGTATAGCCCATCATTCCACTTTCGCATTGCCTAGTGCAACACCACCACCGCTTTCCGCTACCACCATTTGACATTTGTCATTTGAGATTTTGAGTTCGCGGTTTTTCCGTTTCCTAAGGTGTTTCGGCTACTTAGGGACGAGTATCCATCATCTTGGTATCTACATCAAGAACACCGCCTCTCATCATCTCCAAGGACGGTAACCTCGACGACACCATTGTATATTCCCTTGCAATTGCATTGTTAACCCCTAGCCCATTTTGCGTTACTTGCCTATCGAGACTAGCCATTTGAGTATTGCCGGCAACGTGACTTGTGCACATTAGTGGTCTACACCATCCATTGCATACATACCATATCATCTTGGCATCATATCATCCATTGTGCCTCAAGTTTGTTCCCGCATATACACAATTGCAATCTTGGTTTGTGCATTGTGCAATAGTGGCCATAGAAAAAAAAGAGAGAGCATAAAGCTTTTAAGCAAAAGAAAGAGTGAGCAAAGAGCTTGTAAGTAAGTACCATAGCATCGTACCACATTGCACATAAGATTGCCATATCCGATCATCTTGGATCATCTTGAGAGAAACACCGGGAACCATACGTACATAGCATACTTGGGATAGAAGAATATCCATTTTGCATCTTATAGGTTGTGCACAAGTGTCGTATCCACCTATTGAGCAATCGTGCTAGCGTCTCTCTTGAGTTTTCCGTGGATTCCACATTTTGTGCTCATACCTTGGTTGCACGACCCCATTTATCTATCCGTGTGTGTGTTTCCGTGTGCCATTCTTTGCTATTGGTCCATTTGTTTCACTTGCGAATTTGTGAATCTCTTTCAACATTATTGACTCTTGCTAACATTTTGCATTAAATTTTTGTGCCACTATTCTCACCAAGCTCCACCATAAGCTTTACTTGTGTAGGTGTGAGAACCGACAAGAATTGGTACCAATAGTGCTATTTCATTGTCCGCATTTGAGTGAACTTGATTCATTATCAACATCGGTCAAGGTACATTGGTATAAGTTCTTCTCTTTCTCCCACTCATATTTGCTCGAGTCTTGTGATGGATAGGCAAGGCATTTCCTCTCCGGTCTACAACAACAACGACGGCGTGAACAACTACATCTCCAAAGTGTCTATCTTCGATCTACAACGACAAATGAAAGGCGCATAATCAAGATTGCAAGAGCACATCGAGAACAGCTCCATCGACATTTTCCACTCCGAAGCAAGGAAAAGGGACTTCATCGACAAGAAGCTTTCCGCACATAAAGAAGAGCAAGATGCAAGGATGGAGGAGATTAGAGCCTTGATCAAGTCTTCTTCCCCTTCGTCATCCTCAAGGCGACGACATTCAAGACGCAAGTCTTCGGAGCATGAAAAAGATGCAAGTGCAAATCGTCCTCGTCCACATCTACATGGCGACCACCATCACGCTCGTGATCAACATCGTCATGAAGAGCAAGTCACCTCCAAGCAACATGTGCACGATGACGACGAACGGCATCTACTACGAGCTCAAGCACGACAACGACATCATCATCATGAAGATGCTCCACAAGCGCAAATGCACAAGTCCCAACACGCCAAGTCCAAGCTTCAAGAGCACAAAAGAAGACTGCGAGACGACCACCACAAAGACGGTGCTACGGCTACATCAACCACTTCGGCTTCTTCGCCAAGTGTTCTCAAGGCATCTTCGCCTTTGGACGTACGGCATCTTCGCCTACTTCCCACGTGTACGCCTACATCGACTTTATCATGTTCAAGGCGACTACCTACGAGTGAGGGCGACACTTCCATCTTCGGAAGCCCCTCAAGGACGATGGCCGAGCATGGGAAACTCCCTTCGGTCATGGAGACGAGCTACGAGGTGCCACATCATATGGACCTCCAACAACAAGACGGCGACAAGAAGGTCGAGCAAGGGCCATCCCCTTCGACCACGACGATAGGAGTTGAGCATGGAGACATTTGCACCAACATCTCTCCGACACCCACATATGTCGAGATGCCCCAAGTGCCATGTGAGGAGAGCCACCACCCCATGAGTGACATGAGTGACTCCACCATACGTGACATTGAGAGCATTTCCTATGAGAGGATGAGTGTGACCACCACTAGCCCCACACATGAGAGCATGCCACACATCCTATGTGAGGTTGAGCGCCATTTGAGTGACTCCACTATGGTAAGTTAACACGGTTCGTTATTAAACCATGGATTTGATTTACCAAATCCATAATTATTGTATACTCTTTGATAGATATAGCGCAACCCAAATTAATTCCTAATCCTTATTTTAAAAGTTCTTAATAGTTCTCTTTTCTTATTTTGAATGCAAATACCTAACTAAATACTAATAAAATTCTTTGTTGACAGAATCTATGCTTCACAAAGAGTATATGTTTTGTATATCAAGTCCTAGATAGGAAAGTAGAGTAGGCACAGATCCTCCACAAAAGGCAAAATGTATATGAAAAAAGATTGATTGAACTTTCCAACGGACTCATTCCATGAGTAAGCGATTGAATGGGATTAAGCTTGGGCAACGAAACCAAGTCCTGGTCCCTTTTCTCTCTTATTGAATTAACTAATTCATTTCCTTTTTACTTTTGGATTTTTTGATTTGATTTGGCATTATTCAACAATAAAAAAGAAAAATTTCGACAAATTCCTTTTTTAATTATGTGATAATTATGAGAACCAATCCTACTACTTCTCCTCCGGGGCTTCCACAATTGAAGAAAAAATACAGGTTGTATCGATCAAATTATTGGACCCGTCTTTGGATGTCACTTTTCCCGAGGCAAGTTACCTTATATTTATAACGCTTTGGTAGTCGAGTAGAGACACCGACGATAAGCAAATTAATGTGACTTGTGAGGTACAACAATTATTAGGAAATAATCGAGTTAGAGTTGTAGCTATGAGTGCTACGGACGGGTTGATGAGAGGAATGGAAGTGATTGACACGGAGCTCCTCTCGGTGTTCGGTCGGTGGAGCTACTCTTGGGCGAATTTTCAACGTTCTTGGGGAGCCTATTGACAATTTGGGTCCTGTAGATAGTAGTGCAATGTTCCTATTCTTAGATCTGCGCCTTCCTTTATCGAGTTAGATACTAAATTATCCATCTTTGAAACAGTATTAAGGTCGTCGATCTTTTAGCTCCTTATCGGCGTGGAGGAAAAATGGGACTATTTGGGGGCTGGAGTAGGTAAAACAGATCTGATCATGGAATTAATCAATAACATTGCTAAAGCTCATGGGGCGTATCCGTATTTGGTGGAGTAGGGAACGGACTCGTGAAGGAAATGATCTTTATATGGAAATGAAGGAATCGAGTAATTAATGAAAAATATTGAGGAATCGAAGGTAGCTCTAGTCTATGGCCAAATGAATGAACCACCGGAGCTCGTATGAGAGTTGGTTTAACCGCCCTAACTATGGTGGAATATTTCCGAGATGTTAATAAGCAAGGCGTGCTTTTATTTATCGATAATATCTTTCGTTTTGTTCAAGCGGGATCGAGGTATCCGCTTTATTAGGAGAATGCTCTCCGCATGGGTTATCAACCTACTCTTAGTACGAAATGGGTTCTTTGCAAGAAAGAATTGCTTCTACTAAAAAGGGATCTATAACTTCAATTCAAGCGGTTTATGTACTGCAGACGATTTGACCGACCCTGCCCTCGCCACAACATTTGCACATTTGGATGCTACTACCGTACTTTCCAGAGGATTAGCTTCCAAGGGTATTTATCCAGCGATAGATCCTTTAGATTCAACCTCAACTATGTTACAGCCTCGGATCGTTGGCAACGAACATTATGAAACTGCGCAAAGAGTTAAGGAAACTTTACAACGTTACAAAGAACTTGAGGACATTATTGCAATTCTTGGCTTGGATGAATTATCGGAAGAGGATCGTTTAAGCGTAGCAAGAGCAAGAAAAATTGAGTGTTTCTTATCACAACCGTTCTTTGTGGCGAAGTTTTTACTAGTTCTCCGGAAAGTATGTTGCTCTTGCGGAAACTATTAGGGATTTCAACTAATCCTTTCCGGAGAATTAGACGGCCTACTGAATGTGGCTTTTTATTTGGTGGGTAACATCGATGAAGCTAGCACGAAAGCTATAACCTTAGAAGAGGAGAACAAATCGCAGAAATGAAATTAAATCTTTATGTACTGACTCTAAGCAAATTATTTGGGATTGTGAGGTGAAAGAAATCATTTTATCCACTAATAGTGGCCAAATTGGCGATACCAAACCACGCCCCCATTAACACAGCAGTAGATATGGGTCCTTTGAGAATCGCCTCCTCAACGACCAATGGTTAACAGCGGTTACGTGGAGCGGTTTTGCGAGAATAGTTAATAATGAGATCATCATTTTAGGAAATGTTGCGAACTGGGTAGTGATATTGATCCGGAAGAAGCTCAAAAGGCACTTGAAATAGCCGGAGCTAACTTGAGTAAAGCCGAGGGTACGAAAGATTTGGTTGAAGCAAAGCTCGCTCTCGCACGAGCTAGGATACGAATCGAGGCTGTCAATTGGATTCCCCATCCAATTGGCGACAATCCATGGTTTATAGTTGATACTAAGAAAAGGGAAGAGGGTAGAAAAAGTTATTAGATAGCAAAGCGAAGTAAGTCCAATGCTATCTAGTAATTTTTCTACCTACTTACCTACTATTGATTTGAACCAATGACTCTGCCAGTATGAAAGCAATACTCTAACCATTTGAGTTAAGTAGGCAATTTATCACCACAAAGGAAGACCCATTACTTGATCGATTATATATTGAATCCCTTTTCTAAGCAATACCGCTCTGTTATTGGTGCATTATATACTAAATACTAAACAGATATAGATCAAAGGGTATCCTCGGCATTAGAAAATATTCATCTTGACAAGAAATTATCTATATGTTAAGATATCTCCGATAAGGGCTATAACTCGTTCGGTAGAGCAACTTCGTTTACAAGTGCGCCAATGCTTTTCAAAGGAGCTTATTATGCAATGAACATAATCGATCTTATTGCAAAATCAATGTCTTACTTCATAGATTCGAGAGAATAGGAGAACGATGAGCGACAAGCGATCGGTTCATCCGATTCAAAAGCCAATTCAGGTGCCTAATCAAATAGAACCCTTATGGATTTGCTAGTTGATAAGGTAAATATCCAGCCCACTAAATGCTAGGCGTAATGAGGATAAGGGCCTCCAAAAAACTTCTTTTCGTTCTATGAACTTTAAGGTGTATGAAGTCTCATAGTTAACTCTTGCGAAAGGAGCGATAGAGACTCCATTTCACTTAGGTTGATTTAATTTAGACCGGAGGCGGACCTAAGTCAAGGTAATCCTCCTTTGAAACACTTTGGTATTGCTCCTAGATAGATCATAATAAAAAATCAATCGAGCACGAGGAGCCATCTCATTATCTTTCCGTAAAGAAAAAGTATGGTGGACAAACTGATTTTTAAATCAGTTTATGAAAGAGCCCAATGCAAAAAATGCATGTTGGGTCTTTGAAACAGTTCAAATCATTTCGATAATAATCCGTTTGATCTGTTTTACCGAGAAGGTCTACGGTTCAATCCATATAGCCCTAATATGCCCTTTTTATATTTTAGGATCTCTATCCTATGTTTTCTTTAGTTTAGTATAGTTTTCTTTTTCTCATTAGTATTTGTTTATAGACCGGATAGGCACTGCGACATAGAATAGAGATAAAAGCATTACAAAGGCTCATTCATCGAAAATCAAAATCTTACAGACGGGAAAAGAAAACAATTTCTATCAAATCAATAGAAGAAAGGATCCTTTCCCTGATTTGAATCCCGTCCTCCTTCAAATAGGATATCTCTAGACTTCCCTATAATAACTGCAATGATTTTATCCATTTTGTGAATTCCTATGCCATATGAGTGAGAGCATCCTTGAGGGAGTGATTGAGCCACAACACTTAGAGAGTGAGGTAGTTGACACGGCATGTGAGGCCACTATGATTTCTAACAACTTAACCTCTACTCCTAGTGTGTTTTCTTCTTTGGTGCTAGGTCTCCTACATGAAGACATGCCTACCATTCATGAGTCCATACCTCCTATGGAGACGACGATGGCCATGATGGACGATGATGCACCCCCCACATGGTTCCATAAAGATGAAGATGACAACGATATGATCCTCAACACCTCACCTACAACACATGAGCGACCTTCCAATGGTAACATAGGTGATGGTGCTTCTCTTGTCCCACTAGTGGACTCTGTTGACGATGATTGCTCCCATGATGATGACCCACCTATTACCATGCTTCATGCTAGTGAGACTTCTTCATGCCTTGACTTACCTATTTATGATGAATATGATGATGAGCATGTTGAGTTGCCTAGTTCTGATGCTATGCTTCATAGGATATCATGTGAAAATTCTATTGGTCACTTCATGTTTGACAATCCATTGAACTTGTCATATGCTATGAGTGAGATCTCCCATATTGCATCCCTACAATCTCAACATAGTAACTATGCATGCCCCATTAAAATCAATCCCATTTGCACTTATGGCATAGATGTCGAGATGATGGTCATTGGCTTTTGTTTTTCATGTGATGATATTGCCATGCTTCCTTTACATGATTTGTGCAATTCATCTACTATGACATGCCATGATCACATTGTTCCGAATATGCATTGTTTAGGATGTTATCAATATTCTCCACGTGATGTTGCTACTCATGCTCATGAGGAGACCCCCATAGTTTCCTCATACATATTCGGAGATCTTGATGCATTTCATATTTTGCATGATTCCCATGATTGCGTGCACCATATGCATAACATGAATAACAATGCTCTCGATATTGCTCGTGATGCATTACATCCTTTGAGTCTCCATTATGCTATACATCATAACAAACCTCTCATGATGGATGACATGTTTCTATATCACGCATCTCATTTATTTGAGCGTTGGATATTTTCTGCTAAAAACACACGCACGTGCGCATCATGATGGATGATGTGTACATATACCACGCACACACAATTTTCCCTTTGTCTTTATTTTTTGTAGGTACTCATGTATACTCGTCAACCTCTTAATCCCAAGAGTTGACGAAACGAGCTCTTGAGAGCAACGATGACTTGGGATCCCGTGGACTTTACCACCGTTCCTTTCGTGCAAGGACTACGCGCATCTCTTTTACTTGGCTCTCATACGGCTATGTGCTATTTACCACTTGTCACCTTATGCCCATACTATTGTGTTCACTTTGCATGTTATGCTTGCTTCTATGCCTTTACCATGCAATTATGACCCTTGCTTGCATATACCCATGCTTCACCATTATGATACTCCTATGTGTATTTGCATGCTTGGTGGAGATCCTTGTTGCTTTTGCCATGTTTATCATGTGCCCCATGCTATCGATGCTTGTTGTGTTGGGAGAGTCATGATGCCCCATTGCTATTTACATATGGTCTCTCGCCAATACATTGATAACATTTTACTCATATCTTGCTTTCATGCTTGTGCTATGACATGTGAACTATTCATGCCCACTATTTGCACACATTACATGCTTGCCATGATTCCTTCTAGTATGTTGCATCTTCGCACTACTAGCTTGCTTGACTTGATCGCTATGATTGCTTGCTATGTTGCATCACCCATGTTCCACTGTTATTTGCTTTCTTGGGTTGATGACATATATGCTCATGCCTCTCACATGATATATCTTGAACATTGTCTCTTGTGTCCATTAGTTGCCTCTTTCATATCCACTTGTATTGAGTGCAACCATCCTATGCTTATTGATCTTGGAGACTTTGACACCTTACTTGTGATGCATGCTTGTTTGATTGAGCCTATTTCACTTGGTTCTTCTTGCATCATATGCCTCCACACTATGAAATGCTCCGTTGTACCTTCTTATGATGAGCATGATGCATACACTTGTTGGGTAATTGCATGATAACATACACATGTTGAGCATCCATTGCCATATTCATGCTATTGATAAACCGTCTCACTATGACATCATTTTGCACCGTGGTTGCATTGATCATATTTACACCACATTTGTGTGCAGAATGATTGCATTTCCTCCCATTAATGCTTTACATCTCATTCTACTTCTTTTGGATAAGCATCATGTGTCTTGCCACGCACTATCTTGCCGCATGGACTCATTCCTACATGATGGACACTTTGTGTGCGCTAACCATTGTATTTCCAAGTGTACTTTGTGTTTGCTCATTTTGCATGGAGTACTTGGATTGTTTATGGCCTTCCCTATGTCTCACTACAAGTCCGTCCACGACACCCGTTTCCATGGTGATGAGGATCACGATCCGAGGTCGAATCTTTCCCAAGGGGGGGATATGATGCGGAGCATCCCACGTTCATCCCCATGTACACTCCGACTACTCTCCAAGCCCCAAGAGGACATATGACGAGACCTCGAACATACGCCATTGGACACAAGGTGAATTCACTCCTCTTCGAACCGTCACTTTCCCCATGTGAGACACGGCTACTACCTCATGCATGGACCTTGCATACACTCAGGTACACCAAGATGACCATGGAGAATCCAAGGACCAACGCCAAGCATGGAAGAGGAGAAGGAAGAAGAAGAAGGAGCGGCTGCTGGAGCCAGGCCGGACATCCGGACCGCCGTCCGGATCATCCGGGCCCAGCCGGATCATCTGGACCCTCCCCCGAATCGTCCGAGTAACTGCGCCGAAGACACCCGAAGCTGCTCGACGAAGCCGGATCATCCGGACGGTCGCCCGGATCATCCGGACCCCCGACACCCGGATCATTCGGGCCACCATCCGGATCATCCGGACCCCGCCTGCGTGCGTGACTTGTGCCGAAGCTCGTGTACCCCTTCGCCCCTCACTTACCCCTTCGTGGCTTAGCACTATAAATAGACCTCCTCCTCCCCATTTTGAGGGTTAGCATTGGATTAGCTCATATTTGTGTGAGAGCCTTTGCTCAACCACTTGGATACTTCTCCTCGGAGATCACGACCTCTTCGGAGAAGATCCCCCAAGCGGATTCAAGACCCCTTCTAGGGAAGAACATCAAGGCCTCCTCTCGGAGAAGAACGGTTCCTTTGTATCCTTACCTTTGTTGACTTTGGATCTTGTGGATCTCTTATGTGTGTGGTGATCTAGCACTTGTGTGATCGATTCCTTGTTGGTTGAGTGATTCTCTCTCGTTTTCCCCCGTGTTTCTGATAGGGGCAAAGGTGTCCCGTCTTTCGATGAGATGGTGGATTTCGCTTTGGTGGAAGTCGACTTTGATGATCCGACTACGAACGTGCGAGGACGTCGCGCCTTAGCAATCGCTAAACCAACTCCAAGAGGTTATTGACCACGCCGGAGCACGATCAACCTGACCACGAGGGTCTGTTTCCTGCGAGCAAACGAAGAACAAACAAGAAACTGAGATTTCAATCTGGATATTGCAAATATAAGATGAAAGCTTTATTAATCAAGGTGGGGTTCTATGACGCCTTTATCTAGTCGTTGAACACAAACGAAGTACGCGAAGTTGCAGCTATGGCAAACTTTTAATCTAAACAAAACCCAAAGTCTAAACGGTGCCCTAAGGGCTGTATATATGGAGGAAGAGGGGGTGAATTTCGTGGCCCTTCGTGAAGGGGTCCGAAACTAACCCTATTTCTTGTTTCCCCACACATACGGACTCTAAAAATAGCCTATACTTATGTATTTCGAAATTACATGGGCCTGGCCCAATAATAAGGTGACGCAGCACCTAGAATAGCCTCTGGACGAAATTTATGAAGTGGCATCTTGTATATTTCGTCCAAGGCTTCATGCACTCATTATGGTGGCTTCAAAGTCCTAAAATCATCACTTGTAACTCCGTTCTTGTTCCCCTTGCGCATGCCATCATCTCCATGCTTGTTCTTGCTCCAATGTTCATCCTTCTCCAAGCTAGGCCCTTCATTTGTAAGCAAAACAAATGTATCCAATTTAAGCGACATCATATTCTCATGAACATTAGAATCATTACCAAGAAACGAAAGTACCGGTAATTTAGTTGGCGTCTTGTGAGCTCTAGTAATTGGTCCAAGATGTATAGCAGCGGGGCTGTGGGTGTAGCAATGGTATGGATGTCCTCATCATCCTCCCCTTCTTGAAATGAAGTCGTCCTCGACGGAAGTTCATCTTCCTCACCCAAATATGGCTTCAAATCTGCAATGTTAAAAGTGGGACTAACCCCAAAATCTGCAGGCAGCTCAAGTTTATATGCATTATCATTTACTTTCTCCAACACCTTAAAGGGACCAGCAGCACGTGGCATTAGCTTTGATTTGCGCTAATCAGGAAATCTGTCCTTACGCAAATGTAACCAAACAAGATCTCCAGGTGCAAACACAACATGTTTTCTACCGTTATCTCCAGCAAGTTTATATTTAGCATTGATACGCTCAATGTTTTCCTTAGTTAACTCATGCACTTTTAAAATCAATTCAGCACGTTCTTTAGCATCAAAATTAACCTTCTCCGAAGATGGAAGAGGCAACAAATCAATAGGTGCACGAGGTAGGAAACCATACACAACTTCAAAAGGGCACATCTTAGTAGTAGAATGCAATGAACGATTATAAGCAAATTCAATATGAGGCAAGCATTCCTCCCACATTTTCTTATTATTCTTTAGAACAGCCCTAAGCATAGTAGACAATGTTCTATTGACTACTTCAGTTTGTCCATTAGTTTGGGGGTGACAAGTAGTACTAAAAAGCAGTTTAGTCCCCAACTTAGCCCATAAACATCTCCAAAAGTGGCTAAGAAATTTAGTATCACGATCTAAAACAATAGTATTTGGCACACCATGCAAGCGAATAATTTCACGAAAGAACAAATCAGCAACATTAACAGCATCATCGCTTTTATGACATGGTATAAAGTGTGCCATTTTCGAGAATCTATCCACGACAACAAATATGCTATCCCTCCCCTTCTTTATTCTAGGTAAACCTAAAACAAAGACCATAGATATATCCTCCCAAGGAACACTAGGTACAGGCAAAGGCATATATAAACCATGAGGATTGAGTCGTGACTTAGCTTTTTGACATGTAGTGCAATGAGCAATAAAACGCTCAACATCCGTCTCATCTTTGGCCAAAAGAAATGTGTAGCAAGTCGTCCTCCGTCTTCTTCACGCCAAAGTGTCCCATTAGTCCTCCTCCATCGCCTCCTGCAACAACAAAAGACGAACGGAGCTAGCTGGAATGCATAGCTTGTTAGCACGGAACACAAACCCATCATTAACGACAAACTTGTTCCATGTTCTTCCTTCTTTACAATTCTGCAACACATCTTTAAAATCAGCATCATGCACATATTGATCTTTGATGGTCTCCAAACCAAATATTTTGAAGTCAAGTTGTGAAAGCATAGTATAGCGACGAGACAATGCATCAAGAATAACATTTTCTTTACCCTTCTTGTGTTTAATGACATAAGGAAAGTCTCAATGAATTCAACCCATTTAGCATGTCTACGATTCAGTTTAGCTTGACTTTTAATATGTTTCAAAGATTCATGATCAGAATGTATAACAAATTCTTTGGGCCATAAATAATGTTGCCATGCTTCTAAAGTCCGAACAAGAGCTTATAATTCTTTATCATAAGTAGAATAATTCAGACTAGGCCCACTCAATTTTCAGAAAAGTATGCAACAGGTTTGCCATCTTGTAATAACACACCTCCTAATCCAATTCCACTAGCATCACATTCAAGCTCAAAAGTCTTATTAAAATCAGTAGTAAAGGAGTCAACTTATCTTTCAACACCGTGAAGGCTTCTTCCTGTGCGGTACTCCAAACAAAAGGCACATCCTTCTTTGTAAGCTCATTGAGAGGTGCAGCAATGGTGCTGAAATCTCTCACAAAACGCCTATAGAATTCAGCGAGGCCAAGAAAACTCCTCACTTGTGTGACCGTTTTGGGCTGCGGCCAACACTCAATAGCTTCAATCTTGGCTTTATCAACTTCAATTCCCTGTCGAGTAACAACATAGCCAAGAAAGAACACTCGGTCGGTGCAAAAGGTGCACTTCCCAAGGTTACCAAACAAACGTGCATCACGTAGAGCAATAAAAACAGCACGTAAAAGTTCCAAATGTTCCTCCAAAGATCTGCTATAAATCAATATGTCATCAAAGTAAACTACCACAAATCGTCCAATGAAAGCACGTAAAACTTCGTTCATTAATCTCATGAAAGTACTAGGTGCATTAGTTAACCCAAAAATCATGACTAACCACTCATATAATCTAAACTTAGTTTTAAATGTTGTTTTCCATTCATCTCCCAATTTCATACGAATTTGATGGTATCCACTACGCAAATCAACTTTGGAGAATATTGTAGAGCCACTCAATTCATCAAGCATATCATCCAGCCTAGGAATAGGATGACGATAACGAATAGTAATATTATTAATGCCTCTACAATCAACACACATACGTGATGTACCATCCTTTTTCGGCACTAGAATAATAGGAATAACACAAGGACTAAGGGATTCGCGTATATAACCTTTGTCGAGCAGCTCCTGTACTTGACGCATAATCTCCTTCTTCTCCTCTGAATTGGTACGGTATGGTGCATGGTTGGGTAATGATGCACCGGGAATTAAGTCAACCTGATGCTCAATCCCTCGAATGGGAGGTAATCCCGGTGTCACGTCTTGTGGAAAGATGTCAGCGAACTCCTGCAAAATGTTAGTGACATCAGGAGGCAAAGAGGAAGGCACGTCCTCGAATGAAAATAATGCCTCTTTGCACACAAAAGCATAGCAAACAGATTTACTAAAATCTAGCTCATCAATATCAAATTTAGTGGCAAGTAAACATGCACTTTTTAATTTAATTTCAGAAGCAACAGTGGATGGTTTATTATTAGGCTTCATGTGTTGCTCAAATTCTTTTGCCACAATCTGATTTTCACTCTTATTTTTCTCCTGTTTTGCTTTATTAGCTCTATTAATATCATCTTTCAAAATGGAATCAGGAGTCATAGGAAGCAAAGTAATATTTTTATCCTTATGAACAAGAGTATACTGATTGTTTCTACCATGGTGTACATATTTTTTTATCAAATTGCCATGGTCGACCAAGTAATAAGGAACATGCTTGCATAGGTACCACATCACAATCAACATAATCAGCATATGTAGAGATACTAAAATGCACACAAACAGTACGTGTTACCTTAACCTTGTCGCTGTTGTTGAACCATTGTATGTTGTAAGGATGTGGATGTGGTCTTGTGGTGAGAGATAGCTTCTCCACCATCTCCATGCTAGCCAAGTTGTTGCAGCTCCCTCCATCTATGATGACGCGCACAGAACGTTCCTTCACAACTCCCTTTGTATGGAACAAATTATGCCTCTGATTTTGCTCAGCTTGTGTAACCTGCACACTCAAAACATGTTGAGCAACTAAACATTCATACCTGACAGCATCTTCAGGAGCCGTGTATTGCGTCTCATGATCAGAATCATCTCCACCGTGTTTTCACTTGTAATGATGAGGACATCAATACCATTGTTACACCCACAGCCCCTACTGTTACATATACGGGACCAATTACTAGAGCTCGCGCACGCCAATTAAATTACCAGGTACTTTCGTTTCTTGGTAATGACTTTAATGTTCATGAGAATAAGATGCTGCCTAAATTGGATACATTTGTTTTGCTTACAAATGAAGGGCCTAGCTTGGAGAAGGATGAACATTGGAGTAAGAACACGCATGGAGTTGATGGCATGCGCAAGGGGATCAAGAACGGAGTTACAAGTGATGATTTCAGGACTTTGAAGCCACCATAAGGAGTGCATGAAGCCTTGGACGAAATATACAAGATGCCACTTCATAATATTCGTCCATAGGCTATTCTAGGTGCTGCGTCACCTTATTATTGGGCCAGGCCCATGTAATTTCGAAATACATTAGTATAGGCTATTTCTAGAGTCCGTATGTGTGGAGAAACAAGACATAGGGTTAGTTTCGGACCCCTCCACCAAGGGCCACGAAATTCACCCCCTCTTCCTCCATATATATAGCCCTTAGGGCACCGTTTAGACTTTGGGTTTTGTTTAGATCAAAAGTTCGCCATAGCTGCAACTTCGCGTGCTTTCGTTTGTGTTCAACGACTGCACAAAGGCGTCACGAAACCCCACCTTGATCAATAAAGCTTTCATCTTATATTCGCAATATCCAGATTGCAATCTCGGTTTCTTGCTTGTTCTTCGTTTGCTCGCAGGAAATAGACCCTCGTGGTCGTTGATCGTGCTCGGCGTGGTCAATAACCTCTCGGAGTTGGTTTAGCGATTGCTAAGCGCGGCGTCCTCGCCGCTTCGTAGTCGGATCGTCAAAGTCGACTTCCACCAAAGCGAAATCCACCATCTCATCGAAAGACGGACACCTCTGCCTCTATCAAGTGGTATCAGATTTCCAGTGTTGCTCGGTGAGATTTTACGATTTTTCGTAGTTTAGATCGAGTCTGTCTTCATACCTACAGTCCACGAAAAAGCCACAAAAAAATTAGGGTTAGTTCATCATATCCGAACCAATCGAGCCTTTGCATAATCTTTTACAGATTTGCATTGTTGAATTTGCGGTTGCATCGTCGTGTCTAGTTGCTGGTCTTAGAGTCTAGTCTTTTAGAGTTTCGAGTTCTGGTCATAAGTTGTCACGCCGCCGCCGCACCATCATCTTCGCCCTGCCATCTACCACCACCGCAAATCCGCCACCGCTTGAATCCGTATCCATATACCTCCACCGCTGCCATATATCATCACCAATCCGAGTTCCTTGCATATTAGGTTTGTTTTCAGGATCCATCTAGTTTTCCGATTCGTGTTTCCTTGTCTCAGTAGGTTTCAGATTCCAGCAATCTTTTGCCGTCCGTAGAAGAGGTTGGTTTCCAAAAAAAAGAGTCCGGAAACCACCCTCCGTTTTGACCTGGGAAGAGTTTTGAGACACTCGCCATTATAGTGATTTTTCGCAAAAAAAAAGAGCAGCGCAAAAAAAAAAGCAGCGCAAAAAAAAAGAGCGAAAAAAAAATTCAGAGTGTGCTCCTCCCTTGTTTACGTGCAGCGCCATGGTTTTGTTAGTGTTCTAGGCTCGCGTCTCTAGCACGGTCTAGCCTAGGACCAGACAAGATCTGCGTCGTTGAGCGCTTATTCAACTTTGCATCTCTGAATTGATTATTGCTGACCTTTTTTGCTACCATATTATAAGCCTTCCCTGCTCCACATACATCTACGTTGTGCGTTTGATTCTCCTTGGTAATCGCTATATCCAAGCTTTGAGAGTTTTGACTACAACGGTTGCCGATCACCACCGCTTCTTTGTAAGAACCGTAAGAATTTGAGATTTGCTTGACGGGTTTGTGATACACCACCACCACTTCTTAGTAGCCTCAGAGGATCATATTCTTGTGTGTTTCTATTTGCTGCTAACCATGGCAGGATCACAAGCCGATGAGACTGATTGGGAGAACTCGACGAACAAACAGCTACATGATAAGTTTCAGCAAATGATGATTGGACAGTGCAAGATGTGCTAAACAGATTTGACGAGGCCATGGAGAAGATAGATGGCATTGAGAAGACGTTTGAAACAAAGCTTGATAGCAAGTTTGATGAATTGCTCGCGCGTTTTCCACAACCACCGCCGGCTGCACCTATCGCACCTCTGCAACGACAACAACTCGCGCCCTTCCGAATCAAGATGGACGAGCTCAGCGTGTTCCTATTGAGCCAGACAAAATTCTGGTGCCGCTGCTCACTGCTGTTGGTGCTTCTTTGGCTCCTGCTACTTCGCTGCTGGTACAGAGGAGGATGATTTTGTGGGAGATTACGAGGATGAGGTTGATCAACATCGAACTACGTGCAACCACCAGCACCACAACCACCAGTGTCGCCCACATGCAAATAATGGCAATGTTAGGGCTCCTCCTCAGTACGAGATCATGACCATCTCCCTAAACTGAAATTGAATATTCCACCATTTGAGGGTAGATATGTTCCCGATATATATCTTACTTGGGAGTTAGAAACCGAACAACGATTTACATGTTTACAATATCCCGAGGAGAGACGTGTTCTGCTGCTGTTTGTGCTTTCACTAGCTTTGCATGTGTTTGGTGGTCTCAACATTGTAGATTATATCCTGCTCCAAATACTTGGGCTGCTTTGAAAACTGCTATGCGTACTCGTTGGGTTCCACCATATTATCAACGTGAATTACTTCAAAATTGCAGCGTTTAAGACAAGGAAAAATTTGTAGAAGAATATTATCGTGAATTACAAACTAGCTTGATTAGATGTGGTATTGTTGAGGAGAATGAAGCTATGCTTGCACGTTTTCGGTGGATTAAATAGAGAGATTCGCACCATTCTAGACTATAAGGATTATAATAATATCACTCGTTTATTCCATCTTGCTTGTAAAGCTGAACGTGAAGTGCAGGATCGATGTGCATTGGCGCCGCACTAACTTTTCTGCAGTCGACCTTCATCATGGACACCACGTGCATCATCTACTTCCACCGCACCATCACCTCCTTCAAAGCCACCTCCAACCGTGATACAAGAAAGCGTGCACAGCCACCACTATCTGCCAAGAGCACACCTACCGGCCTGCAGACAGAGCTCTTCTTCTTCCATGGCGTCAGCAGGGCACACAAGTGATATTATTTGTCGTCGTTGTAAGGGAAGAGGACATTTTATGAGAGAATGCAAATCTCAGCGTGTGATGATTGCTCTTGAGGATGGTGGGTATGAGTCCGCTAGTGACTATGATGAGGAGACTTTGGCTCTTACTACACATGAGGAACACGGTGGAGATGATTCTGATCATGAGACACAATACATGGCTGCCAAGATGCCGACAGGTATGAATGTTTAGTTGCTCAACGTGTTTTGAGTGTGCAGGTTACACAAGTGAGCAAAATCAGAGGCATAATTTGTTCCATACAAAGGAGTTGTGAAGGAACGTTCTATTCAAGGCCATCATAGATGGAGGGAGCCGCAACAACTTGGCTAGCATGGAGATGGTGGAGAAGTTATCTCTCACCACAAGACCACATCCACATCCTTACTACATCCAATGGTTCAACAACAGCGGCAAGGTTAAGGTAACACGTCTTTGTTAGTGTGCATTTTAGTATCTCTACATATGCTGATTATGTTGATTGTGATGTGGTACCTATGCAAGCATGTTCCTTGTTACTTGGTAGACCATGGCAATTTGATAAAAATTCTGTACACCATGGTAGAAACAATCAGTATACTCTTGTTCATAAGGATAAAAATATTACTTTGCTTCCTATGACTCCTGAGGCTATTTCTAGAGTCCGTATGTGTGGGGAAACATGAGATAGGTTTAGTTTCGGACCCCTCCACCAAGGGCCACGAAATTCACCCCCTCTTCCTCCATATATACAGCCCTTAGGGCACCGTTTAGACTTTGGGTTTTGTTTAGATCAAAAGTTCGCCATAGCTGCAACTTCGCGTGCCGCTTGTGTTCAACGACTGCACAAAGCGCCACGAACCCCACCTTGATCAATAAAGCTTTCATCTTATATTCGCAATATCCAGATTGCAATCTCAGCTTCTTGCTTGTTCTTCGTTTGCTCGCAGAAATAGACCCTCGTGGTCGTTTGATCGTGCTCGGCGTGGTCAATAACCTCTCGGAGTTGGTTTAGCGATTGCTAAGGCGCGACGTCCTCGCACGCTCGTAGTCGGATCGTCAAAGTCGACTTCCACCAAAGCGAAATCCACCATCTCATCGAAAGACGGGACACCTCTGCCTCTATCATGTAATAAGGGCTAAAGTCTCCTCATCATAGTCACTAGTAGACTCATACCCACCATCCTCAGTAGCAATCATCACACGCTGAGATTTGCATTCTCGCGGATAATGTCCTCTTCCCTTACAACGACGACAAATAATATCACTTGTGTGCCCTATTGATGCCATGGACGAAGGAGAGCACTGCGCAGGCCCGGCAGGTGCGCTCTTGGTAGATAGTGGTGGTTGTGCCCGCTTTCTTGTATCACGGCTGGAGGTAGCAGCTGATGGAGGTGCTGGTGCAGTGGAAGTAGAGGATGCACGTGGTGTCCATGATGAAACTTGACCTGCAGAAAAGTTAGTTCGCGACAATGCTTGTCGATCCTGCACTTCACGTTCAGCTTTACAAGCAAGATGGAATAAACGAGTGATATTAGTATACTCCTTATACTCTAGAATGGTCTGAATCTCTCTATTTAATCCACCCATAAAACGTGCAAGCATAGCTTCATTCTCCTCAACAATACCACATCTAATCATGCCAGTTTGTAATTCCTGATAATATTCTTCTACAAAAAATTTTCCTTGTCTTAAATGCTGCAATTTTTGAAGCAATTCACGTTGATAATATGGTCGAACCCAACGAGTACGCATAGCAGTTTTCAAGGCAGCCCAAGTAGTTGGAATAGGATATAATCTACAATGCTCAGACCACCATACACATGCAAAACTAGTGAAAGCACAAACAGCAGCAGCAACCCGTCTCTCCTCGGGATATTGTAAACATGTAAAATGTTGTTCAGTTTTTAACTCCCAAGTAAGATATATATCAGGAACATATCTACCCTCAAATGGTGGAATATTCAATTTCAGTTTTGGAATATGGTCATTATCTCGTACCTGAGGTGGTGGTGCAGGCCTACCGTTGCGAACATATACCTGAGGTCGACCTGCTGGTGGTGGTGCTGGTGGCTGCACATAGTTCTGATTTTGATCAACCTCATCCTCGTAATAGTCCTCCACCTCTGAAGTAACAGCAGGAGCTACAAAAGCACCAACAGCAGTAGCAGCGGCACCAGAATTTTGTCCTGGTTCAATAGGAACACGCTGTGCTCGCCCCTCTTGACGCGCGTAGAACTGGTTGTGGGAGACGTTTGAGTAATTCATCAAACTTGGCATCCAACTTGGTGTCAATTGACTTCTCAATGTCATCCATCCTCTCCAATGCCTTTCCAAAACTGGCCATCACGTCTTCCACCTGTTGACCCAACATTTGATGAAACTTATCATGAAGATCCTTGTTCGTCATGTTCTCCTAGTCAATCTCATTGGCTTGTGATCCTGGCATGGTTAGCAGCAATAGAAACACAAAATAATATGATTCTGTAGACTAGTAGGAAGCAGTGGTGGTGGTGGTGTGTCAAAAAACCTTCAAGCGAATCTCAAATTCTTACCAGTTCTTACACAGCAGCAGGTGGTGATCGGCAACCGTTGTAGTCATAACTATCAAAGCTTGGATAGAGCGATTACCAAGGAGAATCAAACACACGACGTAGATGTATGTGGAGCTGGGAAGGCTTATAATATGGTAGCAAAAAGGGTCAGCAATAATCAATTCAGAGATGCAAAGTTGAATAAACGCTCAACGACGGTACTGTGCTGGTCCTAGGCTAGACCGTGCTAGAGACGCAAGCCTAGAACACTAACAAAATCATGGCGCTGCACGTAAACAAGGGAGGAGCACACTCTGAAATTTTTTCTCTTTTTTTTCACTTTTTTTGCACTTCTTTTTCCTCTTTTTTTTGCTCCGCAACAATTTTTTTTCGAAAAAGTCTGGTCTAGAAACTGCCTAGCCAGAATTTTTGAAACTGGAGCTATTTTTCTACTGCGGGTAACCCGAAAGTTTGGGAGTCCTTCTCTATCACGACTCGGAGTATGGCGTGATCTGGAAATCGAAAACAAAGCAACAACTACTGGACTCGGACTAGGACTGGTGGCGGAGATCAATCTGGTGGAACTCGGACTGGTGGCGGAGATGAATCGTGTGGAACTCGGACTGGTGGTGGCTATATGTTGCAGGTGGACTCGGATTGGCGTGATGGGTATGTGGATATATAGCTGCGGTGATGTCGATGATGGTAGATGGCAGCGGTGATGACGATGGTGGTATATGGCAGCGGTGATGACAATGGTGGTATATGGCAGCGGTGATGATGATGATGCGGCGGCGGCGTGACAACTTGTGAACAGAACTCGAAACTCTAGAGGACTAGACACTAAGACCAGCAACTAGACACGACGATGCAATCGCAAATTCAACAACACAAATACAGAAAAGATTATGCAATGGCTCAGACTAGTTCGGATATGATAAACTAACCCTAATTTTTTTTGTGTGGCTTTTTCGTGGACTATAGGTATGAAGAACAGACTCGATCTAAACTACGAAAAACTGTAAAATGTCACCGAGCAACATGGAAATCTGATACCACTTGATAGAGGCAAAGATGTCCCGTCTTTCGATGAGATGGTGGCTATCGTTTTGGAGGAAGTCGACTTTGACGATCCGACTACTTAACGTCTTGAGGACGCCGCGCCTTAGCAATCGCTAAACCAAGTCCAAGAGGTTATTGACCACACCGGAGCACGATCAACCTGACCACGAAGGTCTGTTTCACTGCAGGCAAACGAAGAATAAGCAAGAAACTAAGATTGCAATCTGGATATTGCAAATATAAGAGGAAAGCTTTATTGATCAAGGTGGGGTTCTGTGACGCCTTTGTCTGGTCGTTGAACACAAACGAAGTACGCGAAGTTGCAGCTATGGCGAACTTTAATCTAAACAAAAACCCAAAGTCTAAACGGTGCCCTAAGGGCTGTATATATGGAAGAGGGGGTGAATTTTGTGGACCTTGGTGGAGGGGTCCGAAACTAACTGTATCTCTTGTTTCCCCACACATACGGACTCTAAAAATAGCATATACTTATGTATTTTGAAATTACATGGGCCTGGCCCAATAATAAGGTGACGCAGCACCTAGAATAGCCTCTGGACGAAATTTATGAAGTGGCTTCAAAGTCCTGAAATCATCACCTGTAACTCTGTTCTTGTTCCCCTTGCGCATGCAATCATCTCCATGCTTGTTCTTGCTCCAATGTCCATCCTTCTCCAATATAGGCCCTTCATTTGTAAGCAAAACAAATGTATCCAATTTAGGCAGCATCATATTCTCATGAACATTAGAATCGTTACCAAGAAACGAAAGTACCTGGTAATTTAGTTGGCGTGCGCGAGCTCTAGTAATTGGTGCAATATGTATAGCAGCAGGGGCTGTGGGTGTAACAATGGTATTGGTGTCCTCATCACATCCCTAAGTAGCCGAAACACCTTAGGAAACGGTAAAAAACCGCGAACTAGAAATTTCAAGGAAAATGTCAAATGGTGGTAGCGGAATGCGTTGGTGGTTCCGGAGTTAGCAATGCGGAAGTGGTGGTGGTGGTTGATGACGAAGCAACCGTCCCTAAGTAGCCGAAACACCTTAAGAGACTCAAGTCACCACTGAAGCAACCACAAATGCTATATGGAGCAAAAATGGGTTAGGTTGCGGAAAGCTATGGTGCTTTTGCGGATTATATGGTGAATGGCCTATGTAAAGATACCAAATTGCCAAATTTTTGGTGGAGCCAAATGGTGTGGGAACCTATCTAGATGGATGGGGGATGTCAATAGCTACTCAACGAGATAAAGAACGTCAAAATCGGACTCCGAGGTCGAAAGTTATGGCAGAAATGGTGAGTGAAAGTGGGCTGATTCGGGGGGTGCAGGTGCCCGGGGTTTTGGGGTGCGGGCACCCGGGGTGGTCCGAGGCAAACAGCCCGGGGGTGCGGGTGCCCGGGGTTTGGGGTGCAGGCACCCGGGGTGGTCAGCGGGGGTGGGCGGGGGGTGTCCGGGTGCCTGAGGTTTGAGGTCCGGGTGCCCGGGGGTGTCGGATTTGGGCGGAAATTCGTGGGAAAGTGGACGAAATTGGTGGATTTCGTGGAGGGAAAGGTGGAGATGGATGGGGGAATGATAGATCCACTTGAAACCAAGCAAATCCATGGAACAAATCCATCAAAACCTCATCAAACCAACAAATCACAAAAAAATTTGGGGCTATTTTTGATGGGGAATTTTTGAAATTGGGGAAGAACACAACAAAATTAGGCTAGATAACAAGAAGGGGGGCTCCAATTTCATGAGAAACCATGGCTCATGATACCAAGATGTTGTAGGGTGGAACCCTAAGTGGAGATCTTTCACGAATTGGAGGGGGAATCCCCAAGAACGAGATGAACACAAGAGAGAAAACAAGAGGAACACTCAAGAACAAGTCCAATCACACATCCACTAGACCAACAAACACACAAGATCCACAAGGTACATGAGCAATCAAAGGGAAACAAGATACATGGTAGAGTTCATCCCAAATCCTATGGAGGAGATGAGGGCTTGATGATCTAGGTAGATCCTTCCCTCAAGAGGGCCTTGAATCCCTAGAGATCTTCTCCAATGGAGGTCTTGCACTCCAATGGAGTCATCTCTCTCAAGAGGAATCCCACAAGGGGAGGTACATGAGATAAGCTCTATGATTTGTGTTTATTCTTAGCTATCCCTCTAAATGAGCTAGGTGGGGGGTACTTATACACTACTAGGGAAAAGGCTAGCAGCAGCGCGGGTTTTAGGTGTATCAGTAGCGCGGGCACGCGCCCTACTAATAAGGCGCTACAGCTATTGCTACAAGTAACAGGACAAATAGCTGCAGCGTTTGTTCAATCCCACGCTACTGCTAATGTAACTACTGGCAGCGTGTTTTCTCTCCATCGCTACTAGTATTCTTTTTTATTTTTTTTATTTTTAGTGTATTTATGCGCCATCGTACAAATATTGGTACAATACCAGTTATGAGGTTTACATCATTATGTCCATAAGAGTGTGTCAAATGAAGGTTGATGAGGACATCAATACCATTGTTACACCCACAGCCCCTGCTGCTATACATACTGGACCAATTACTAGAGCTCGTGCACGCCAACTAAATTACCAGGTACTTTCGTTTCTTGGTAATGATTGTAATGTTCATGAGAATATGATGCTGCCTAAATTGGATACATTTGTTTTGCTTACAAATGAAGGGCCTAGCTTGGAGAAGGATGAACATTGGAGCAAGAACACACATGGAGTTGATGGCATGCGCAAGGGATCAAGAACGGAGTTACAAGTGATGATTTCAGACTTTGAAGCCACCATAAGGAGTGCATGAAGCCTTGGACGAAATATACAAGATGCCACTTCATAATATTCGTCCATAGGCTATTCTAGGTGCTGCGTCACCTTATTATTGGGCCAGGCCCATGTAATTTCGAAATACATTAGTATAGGCTATTTTTAGAGTCCGTATGTGTGGGGAAACAAGAGATAGGGTTAGTTTGGACCCTCCACCAAGGGCCACGAAATTCACCCCTCTTCCTCCATATATACAGCCCTTAGGGCACCGCTTAGACTTGGGTTTTGTTTAGATTAAAAGTTCGCCATAGCTGCAACTTCACGCATTTCGCTTTGTGTTCCACGACCGCACAAAGGCGTCACAGAACCCCACCTTGATCAATAAAGCTTTCATCTTATATTCGCAATATCCAGATTGCAATCTCAGTTTCTTGCTTGTTCTTCGCTTGCTCGCAGGAAATAGACCTCGTGGTCGTTGATCGTGCTCGGCGTGGTCAATAACCTCTCGGAGTTGGTTTAGCGATTGCTAATGCGCGGCGTCCTCGCACGCCGTAGTCGGATCGTCAAAGTCGACCTCCACCAAAGCGAAATCCACCATCTCATCGAAAGACGGGACACCTTTGCCTCTATCAAGTGGTATCAGATTTCCGTGTTGCTCGGTGAGATTTTACGATTTTCGTAGTTTAGATCGAGTCATTCTTCATACCTACAGTCCACGAAAAAGCCAAAAAATTAGGGTTAGTTCATCCCGCTCGAACCAATCGAGCCTTTGCATAATCTTTTACAGATTTGCTTTGTTGAATTTGCGGTTGCATCGTCGTGTCAAGTTGCTGGTCTTAGCGTCTAGTCTTTTAGAGTTTCGAGTTACATTCACGAGGTTGTCACGTCGCCGCCCATATACCACCACCACATATTCACCGCCAATCCGAATCCATATACGCCACCACATATCCGCCGCCATCACGCCCATCCGAGTCCACCGCAACATATATCCGCCACCAATCCGAAGTTCCACCAGATTCATCCCGCCACCATCCGAAGTTCCACCAGATTCATCTCCGCCACCATCCGAGTTCCACCAGATTCATCTCCGCCACCAGTCCTAGTCCGAGTCCAAGAATTGTTGCATTGTTCTCGATTTCCAGATCACGCGATACTCCGAGTCGTGACAAAGAGAGGACTCCCAACTTCCAAGCCATCCGCAGAAGAAAAATAGTTCCAGCTTCAAAAAAAAACTAAGTCTGGAAAATTCTGGCTAGGCAGTTTTTAGACCATTTGTAGACTTTTCCGAAAAAAATTTGTTGCGGAGCAAAAAAAAAAAAAAAAAAGAGGAAAAAAAGTGCAAAAAAAAAAGAAAAAAAAGAGAAAAAAATTCAGAGTGTGCTCCTCCCTTGTTTACGTGCAGCGCCGTGATTTTGTTAGTGTTCTAGGCTCGCGTCTCTAGCACGGTCTAGCCTAGGACCAAAGACAAGATCTGCGTCGTTGAGCGCTTATTCAACTTTGCATCTCTCAATTGATTATTGCCGACATTTTTGCTACCATATCATAAGCCTTCCCAGCTCTACATACATCTACGTCGTGCGCTTGATTCTCCCCGTAATCGCTATATCCAAGCTTTGAGAGTTTTGACTACAACGGTTGCCGATCACCACCGCTCTTTGGTAAGAACCGGTAAGAATTTGAGATTTGCTTGACGGGTTTGTGATACACCACCACCACTTCTTAGTAGTCTCAGAGGATCATATTCTTGTGTGTTTCTATTTGCTGCTAACCATGGTAGGATCACAAGTCGATGAGACTGATTGGGAGAACTCGACGAACAAACAGCTACATGATAAGTTTCAAAGAAATGATGATTGGACAGTGCAAGACGTGGTAAACAGATTTGACGAGGCCATGGAGAAGATAGATGGCATTGAGAAGACGTTTGAAACAAAGCTTGATAGCAAGTTTGATGAATTGCTCGCGCTTTTCCACAACCACAGCCGGCTGCACCTATCGCACCTCTCAAGAACGACAACAACTACGCCCCTTCCGAATCAAGTATGGACGAGCTCAGCGTGTTCCTATTGAGCCAGACAAAATTCTGGTGCCATTGCCATCACTGCTGTTGGTGCTTCTTTGGCTCCTGCTATCGCTGCTGGTGGTACCGAGGAGGATGATGAGTATGTGGACGATTATGAGGATGAGGTTGATCAACATCGAACTACGTGCAACCACCAGCACCACAACCACCAGGTCGTCCACATGCAAATAATGGCAATATTAGGGCTCCCCTCAGTACGAGATCATGACCATCTCCCTAAACTGAAATTGAATATTCCACCATTTGAGGGTAGATATGTTCTCGATATATATCTTACTTGGGAGTTAGAAACCGAACAACGATTTACATGTTTACAATATCCCGAGGAGAGACGTGTTCCTGCTGCTGTTTGTGCTTTCACTAGCTTTGCATGTGTTTGGTGGTCTCAACATTGTAGATTATATCCTGTTCCAGCTACTTGGGCTGCTTTGAAAACTGCTATGCGTATCGTTGGGTTCCACCATATTATCAACGTGAATTACTTCAAAATTGCAGCGCTTAAGACAAGGAAAAATTCTGTAGAAGAATATTATCGGAATTGCAAACCGGCTTGATTAGATGTGGTATTGTTGAGGAGAATGAAGCTATGCTTGCACGTTTTACGGGTGGATTAAATAGAGATTCGACCATTCTAGACTATAAGGATTATAATAATATCACTCGCTTATTCCATCTTGCTTGTAAAGCTGAACGTGAAGTGCAGGATCGACAGTGCATTGGCGCCGCACTAACTTTTCTCGCAGTCGACCTTCATCATGGACACCACGTGCATCATCTACTTCCACCGCACCATCACCTCCTTCAAAGCCACCTCCAACCGTGATACAAGAAAGCGTGCACAACCACCACTATCTCGCCAAGAGCACACTGCCGGGCCTGCACAGAGCTCTTCTTCTTCCATGGCGTCAACAGGCACACAAGTGATATTATTTGTCGTCGTTGTAAGGGAAGAGGACATTTTATGAGAGAATGCAAATCTCAGCGTGTGATGATTGCTACGAGGATGGTGGGTATGAGTCCGCTAGTGACTATGATGAGGAGACTTTGGCTCTTATTACACATGAGGAACACGGTGGAGATGATTCTGATCATGAGACACAATACATGGCTGCTGAAGATGCCGACAGTATGAATGTTTAGTTGCTCAACGTGTTTTGAGTGTGCAGGTTACACAAGTGAGCAAAATCAGAGGCATAATTTGTTCCATACAAAGGAGTTGTGAAGGAACGTTCTATTCAGCGCCATCATAGATGGAGGGAGCTGCAACAACTTGGCTAGCATGGAGATGGTGGAGAAGCTATCTCTCACCACAAGACCACATCCACATCCTTACTACATCCAATGGTTCAATAACAGCGCAAGGTTAAAGTAACACGTCTTCGCTTAGTGTGCATTTTAGTATCTCTACATATGCTGATTATGTTGATTGTGATGTGGTACCTATGCAAGCATGTTCCTTGTTACTTGGTAGACCATGGCAATTTGATAAAAATTCAGACACCATGGTAGAAACAATCAAGATACTCTTGTTCATAAGGATAAAAATATTACTTTGCTTCCTATGACTCTGAGTCCATTTTGAAAGATGATATTAATAGAGCTAATAAAGCAAAACAGAGAAAAATAAGAGTGAAAATCAGATTGTGGCAAAAGAATTTGAGCAACACATGAAGCCTAATAATAAACCATCTACTGTTGCTTCTGAAATTAAATTGAAAAGTGCATGTTTACTTGCCACCAAATCTGATATTGATGAGCTAGATTTTAGCAAATCTATTTGCTATGCTTTTGTGTGCAAAGAGGCATTATTTTCATTCGAGGACGTGCCTTCCTCTTTGCCCCTCGCTGTCACTAACATTTTGCAGAGTTCGCGACGCTTTCCACAAGACGTGCCACCGGGATTACCACCTATTCGAGGGATTGAGCATCAAATTGACTTAATTCCCGGTGCATCATTACCCAACCGTGCACCATACCGTACCAATCCAGAGGAGACGAAGGAGATTATGCGTCAAGTACAGGAGCTGCTCGACAAAGGTTATATACGCCAATCCCTTAGTCCTTGTGCTGTTCCTATTATTCTAGTGCCGAAAAAGGATGGTACGTCACGTATGTGTGTTGATTGTAGAGGCATCAATAATATTACTATTGGTTATCGTCACCCTATTCCAAGGCTAGATGATATGCTTGATGAATTGAGTGGCTCTACAATATTCTCCAAAGTTGATTTATGAGTGGATACCATCAAATTCGTATGAAATTGGGAGATGAATGGAAAACAGCATTTAAAACTAAGTTTGGATTATATGAGTGGTTAGTCATGCCTTTTGGGTTAACTAATGCACCTAGTACTTTCATGAGATTAATGAACGAAGTTTTACGTGCTTTCATTGGACGATTGGTGGTAGTCTATTTTGATGATATACTGATTTATAGCAAAACTTTGGAAGAACATTTGGAACATTTACGTGTTGTTTTTAATGCTCTACGTGATGCACGCTTGTTTGGTAACCTTGGGAAGTGCACCTTTTGCACCGATCGAGTATCTTTTCTTGGCTATGTTGTTACTCCACAGGAATTGAAGTTGATAAAGCCAAGATTGAAGCTATTGAGAGTTGGCCGCAGCCCAAAACGGTCACACAAGTGAGGAGTTTCCTTGGCCTCGCTGGTTTCTATAGGCGTTTTGTGAGAGATTTCAGCACCATTGCTGCACCTCTCAACGAGCTTACAAAGAAGGATGTGCCTTTTGTTTGGGGTACCGCACAGAAGAGGCCTTCACGGTATTGAAAGCTAAGTTGACACATGCCCTTTACTCCAACTTCCTGATTTTAATAAGACTTTTGAGCTTGAATGTGATGCTAGTGGAATTGGATTAGGAGGTGTGTTATTACAAGATGGCAAACCTGTTGCATACTTTTCTCAAAAATTGAGTGGGCCTAGTCTGAATTACTCTACTTATGATAAAGAATTATATGCTCTTGTTCGGACTTTAGAAACATGGCAACATTATTTATGGCCCAAAGAATTTGTTATACATTCGATCATGAATCTTTGAAACATATTAAAAGTCAAGCTAAACTGAATCGTAGACATGCTAAATGGGTTGAATTCATTGAGACTTTCCTTATGTCATTAAACACAAGAAGGGTAAAGAAAATGTTATTGCCGATGCATTGTCTCGTCGCTATACTATGCTTTCACAACTTGACTTCAAAATATTTGGTTTGGAGACCATCAAAGATCAATATGTGCATGATGCTGATTTTAAAGATGTATTGCAGAATTGTAAAGAAGGAAGAACATGGAACAAGTTTGTCGTTAATGATGGATTTGTGTTCGTGCTAACAAGCTATGCATTCCAGCTAGCTCCGTTCGTTTTTGTTGTTGCAGGAGGCGATGGAGGAGGACTAATGGGACACTTTGGCGTGAAGAAGACGGAGGACGACTTGCTACACATTTCTTTTGGCCAAAGATGAGACGGATGTTGAGCGCTTTTATTGCTCACTGCACTACATGTCAAAAAGCTAAGTCACGACTCAATCCTCATGGTTTATATATGCCTTTGCCTGTACCTAGTGTTCCTTGGGAGGATATATCTATGGACTTTGTTTTAGGTTTACCTAGAACAAAGAAGGGAGGATAGCATATTTGTTGTCGTGGATAGATTCTCAAAATGGCACACTTTATACCATGTCATAAAAGCGATGATGCTTTGTCAATGTTGCTGATTTGTTCTTTCGTGAAATTATTCGCTTGCATGGTGTGCCAAATACTATTGTTTCGGATCGTGATACTAAATTTCTTAGCCACTTTTGGAGATGTTTATGGGCTAAGTTGGGGACTAAACTGCTTTTAGTACTACTTGTCACCCCAAACCGATGGATAAACCAAGTAGTCAATAGAACATTGTCTACTATGCTTAGGGCTGTTTTGAAGAATAATAAGAAAATGTGGGAAGAATGCTTGCCTCATATTGAATTTGCTTATAATCGCTCATTGCATTCTACTACTAAGATGTGCCCTTTTGAAATTGTGTATGGTTTCCTACCTCGTGCACCTATTGATTTATTGCCTCTTCCATCTTCGGAGAAGGTTAATTTTGATGCTAAAGAACGTGCTGAATTGATTTTAAAAATGCATGAGTTAACTAAGGAAAACATTGAGCGTATGAATGCTAAATATAAACTTGCTGGAGATAAGGGTAGAAAACATGTTGTGTTTGCACCGGAGATCTTGTTTGGTTACATTTATGTAAGGATAGATTTCTGATTTGCGCAAATCAAAGCTAATGCCACGTGCTGCTGGTCCCTTTAAAGTGTTGGAGAAAGTAAATGATAATGCATATAAACTTGAGCTGCCTGCAGATTTTGGGGTTAGTCCCACTTTTAACATTGCAGATTTGAAGCCATATTTGGGTGAGGAAGATGAGCTGCCGTCGAGGACGACTTCATTTCAAGAAGGGGAGGATGATGAGGACATCAATACCATTGTTACACCCACAGCCCCTGCTGCTATACATACTGGACCAATTACTAGAGCTCGCGCACGCCAACTAAATTACCGTACTTTCGCTTGGTAATGATTGTAATGTTCATGAGAATATGATGTCGCTTAAATTGGATACATTTGTTTTGCTTACAAATGAAGGGCCTAGCTTGGAGAAGGATGAACATTGGAGCAAGAACACACATGGAGTTGATGGCATGCTAAGGGGATCAAGAACGGAGTTACAAGTGATGATTTCAGGACTTTGAAGCCACCATAAGGAGTGCATGAAGCCTTGGACGAAATATACAAGATGCCACTTCATAATATTCGTCCATAGGCTATTCTAGGTGCTGCGTCACCTTATTATTGGGCCAGGCCCATGTAATTTCGAAATACATTAGTATAGGCTATTTTAGAGTCCGTATGTGTGGGGAAACAAGAGATAGGGTTAGTTTCGACCCCTCCACCAAGGGCCACGAAATTCACCCCTCTTCCTCCATATATACAGCCCTTAGGGCACCGCTTAGACTTGGGTTTTGTTTAGATTAAAAGTTCGCCATAGCTGCAACTTCACGCATTTCGCTTGTGTTCCACGACTGCACAAAGGCGCCACAGTAACCCCACCTTGATCAATAAAGCTTTCATCTTATATTCGCAATATCCAGATTGCAATCTCAGCTTCTTGCTTGTTCTTCGCTTGCTCGCAGGAAATAGACCTCGTGGTCGTTGATCGTGCTCGGCGTGGTCAATAACCTCTCGGAGTTGGTTTAGCGATTGCTAAGGCGCGACGTCCTCGCACGCTCGTAGTCGGATCGTCAAAGTCGACCTCCACCAAAGCGAAATCCACCATCTCATCGAAAGACGGGACACCTTTGCCTCTATCAAAGGTGGATTAGGTTCAAGTGGAGGCAATCTATGGTGCATGTCAAAAGTATACTACTAATCCAAACTTGATCTAGTTTGGACTAGTAGTACTTTCGATGTGGACC
Organism: Aegilops speltoides; assembly: GCA_021437245.1. Classification (NCBI taxonomy): domain Eukaryota; kingdom Viridiplantae; phylum Streptophyta; class Magnoliopsida; order Poales; family Poaceae; genus Aegilops; species Aegilops speltoides. Next base: position 216,139,239 of record CM038144.1, read on the forward strand.
ACATGTTGCCTCCACTTGAATCTAATCCGCCAGCACAAGCTATTTAATCATCATCATTGTCATTACCACCAAGAGTATTTATTTAATAACCACTAACACTAGCTAATAATAATCATCATAGTCATTACCACCAACACTAGCTATTTTATCATCATAGTAATAGTGTAGCACATCATCATCCTCAAACTCATTTCTAGCTAGCTAATCACTCCTGCTGCTCTCTCTTAGGTAAAATAACATAAAACATGTATAGCTCTCCTCCTTGATCAAGTTGGAGCATGCAGATGAACCTGTCTCCTAATCGTGGGTAGCGATCTGCTTGTCGCCCCTAGTACTTCTCAAATACCCCCATCACATATTTGGTCCAGTCTTGCACTATTAAGCATTCGTCGCTAATCTTGAATACACTAAAGTAACTCAGTAGGATATCTTGGCGTGAATCGATAATACTCATGGTACCTTTAGTCTTGATCCCATAAGGCACAACATTCATCGGAGTCCTGTTGAAGAACATCGTATGGTAACATACTTAGCAATGAAGTTTAGCTTCAAAAATAATGTATGGAAAAGATGCACCGAGGACAAATAGTAAAAATCTTACCATCCTTCCTAAATAGATGTGACCGTAGTTCATTAGGAACACTATTGGTCGACGCTTTCAAGATTAACATTTCTAAATGCAGAAGAAAATTTGTCTTGATAGTATCAAGATCCACAAGCCATGAAACATAATGACCGAGCTCCTCGCAGCTTGAGTTCAGCCCCAAGACAAGATAATGGTCCTGCCTATCAAGCAATCGGACATGTTTGCTTGCACCAAATAAGTGACAATACAAATTAGTTGTCAACTATTTTGAATAAACAATATCAAAGACATAAATATGGTTGAGAAACTTACATAATGGTATAATCGAGGCGTCAGCACATCGACCCGGATGTCGGTATTACCTTCAATATCATCTTCCTGACGAATATCAAAGGTGATAACCATATCAGGCTCAAATGCATAAGTCTTGCATAGTGCTCGCCATGTTTTGCATCCAGAATTGGTGTAGTCGTCTGAATTGTATAATTTTACGTTGAAAATATAACCATGCTCGGTCTTCAAGTAAAATTTCTTTTCCTCCATAGTACGACTGAAACCTATCTTATCCAATACAAAAACTCTTGCATGGCAGGGGATACGCTAGTAGAATAGTAAAAGAAGACTTGTCATGTCATGCTTAAATTATAAGTTGAAGCAAATGAAGCAAATGTCATGCTTAATTACGAAAAAAGACTTGTCGTCGTGACTTCATCAGATCCACTTCAAGTTCTCGCCCATCTTGATGTCAAGCGCCTATCATCATCTAGGAAGATTCCACACACAGCCAGCCGCCGTTTCTTCGCGATTTGCAAATACCGAATCCTTTTCGTCGCGAGACATTTCCTATGTTCATAGTTAAAACATTAATTGAAAATCGATCAAGAAAACTACCAGGATACTCAACACACAAACCGGGAACTCGATATTTCCTACATATTCGGCACAAGTCATGCAAAATTCATGGAAAAATCCGCATGACCTTTGCTAAAATAGGACATATCGAAATACCAAATTTGCCGAACGGAACTGAATCAACACTCAGGCAAAACATAGGCCACTCGGAGGTGTAACCTGCAAACATTACCGGCCACTTGGATATTGAGCAACACAAGATATACATTTCAAAATATCTTATAGGACTCAAATTAGCATGCATTCAATAAGCAAAAGTAAATCATCTCATGCGTCCGTACATCGTCGAATATTATCACTAATACATGATAGAGGCGGGGTGTCCCGATCTTTCGATGAGATGATAACTATCGATTTGGTGAAGATGACTTTGACGATTCGACTACAAACGTGAACGACGTTGCGCCTTAGCAATCGCTAAACCAACTCCGAGAGGTTATTGACCACGCCGAGCACAATCAACTCGACCACGAAGGTCTATTCCTGCAAGCAATCAAGAACAAGCAAGAATATGATAAAAGCAATCTGAATATTGCGAGTATATATGAAGTATTGATAAAGGTGGGGATCCGTAGCGGTCTTGGTCCAGTCGTTGGACACAAACGGTACACGGTTGCAATGGCTAACTTTTAACTAAACAAATCCCAAGGAAAAGCTACTAGATGGATCTACTTATATAGGAGCAAGGGGTGGCGGCCAAGGAGGTGGGAGGACGTCCCAAGGCAGCCTAAAACTAACCCTAGGTCGTACAAGGCCAATAGGCCCAAGTGGAGGTGACGTAACACCTTTGGACTTGTAGTTTGACTCGGATTCTGCTGCAAAGATCGATTGTTTCGTCCATAACTCAACGCTCCGGACGGATTTTAAGGTGATTCCAGTTGTGCTAGAAAGAGCATGAAATCTACTTTCCAAAAAAAAGAATCACCCAATTTGGAGTCCGTATGAAAATGTTGTTGCTGCTTTTGAGTAAGGTATGTCATGCAGTCCGAATCTGAATCCGTAACGTGAGAGACTTGGACTCTATCTTCTCTTGGCCCAAAAGTGACGTGAGAAGACTTTTGAACAGCACCTAAACTTCTCCTTTTCCTTATCTTCATATGTGGATTGTACAAATGTCCCATACACCTGCAATTAGACAAAACACAAAAGTATGTGAAGTATTTTTGTTCGGATAACATAAATATATTATTGAATAGTTTGCACTAGAAATCACCGACAAATATGCATGTATGCAATATTTTGGTCTTATCCAAGGTAGTCATGTCCTCATCATCCTCCCTTCTTGAAAACAAAGCCGTCCTCGGCGTTGCTTAATCTGAAATATGGCTAACAAAAGAGACAAGGTGTACATGTTGTATATGTATACGCCATCCATTTTACTTCCCTTGATTTTTGCATATATGACACATGAATAGATGAGTAACTTGCATAGTTCATAAAATCTAAAGCCAACAAATTAGCACAAGAACTAGAAGGCATGAAAATATTGCAACTCAGTTTGCACATATAAGTGAAGCTCTTATTTATTTCAAAAGTTTGACAATGTTCATCATTAAACCATCCCAACATTGGTGAATAAACCTTATTTGAATCAAATCTACATGCTACAACATGCTTAGATAAGCAAACATGCAATGAGTCATTCGACACGAATCATCACCAAGATTAGAGGTCATATCAAAATGATTAAACATTGATTCTTTTGCATCAACAGTTAATTCAATGGGTGCACTCAAAATTGTTGGTATTTCAGTTGTTTGATCACATGACGATTCATGACAGTTTCAAGATTCTCTAAAATAGGTGATGTGCTCAAATCACTGTGTAACTCAACACATGATGCATTCAAGTTAACTACGGATGCATCATTCTCATGTGAAGTTATATCATCAATACCTTTATGTTACCTTGTCGCAAAGACGAGCTGATGTAGTTACAGACGAGACAATGCACCATACTCTTGAGATGATGTCGCGCGCCGAGGTGGGGCTGCTCTAGTAGGTGCAACGGTGGAGGAACCAACCGCGGTGGTGAGCATGAACTGGAATTGTAGTTGTTGTAGTCACCCAATGCATCCTCCTGAATCGTCTCTCAAAGGTACAAGCACGAACATACATACCAAGAATGCAACGAGGAATATACTGAAATCTTGCTCAATATCATGGTTCAAACCACCAAAAATCTATTCATTGTATCATCCTCAGATTCTTCTATGTCACAATGATGTATATAAGATTTGAACTCTTGGTAGTAAGCATGAACGGTGTTATTGCCTTGTTTAAATTGTTCAAATTTATGAAGCAATTCACGATTTATAGTAAGGAGGGAAAATTGTTTTCTCATTACATCTTTCAAATCTTTCCAAGTTGTGGGTTGGTTATCAATGTTTTTCTTACAATGCACACTCCACCAAACAGAAGAAAAACCAAGAATGCTCTAGTGGCAGCTCGTACTCGCCAAGTTCGTAAAAGCCATGGTGACTAAAAACTTGTTCTACTTCAAGCTCCCAAGCTAGATAAATAGCAGGATTAAATCTACCCTCAAATGACGGTAAAGAGCTAACTGGCCATGTGCTTGTGTGTGTTGTTCCAAATCTCGTGATGGTGAAGATGTGTTCGTCGTCTAAGAACTTCTATCTCCGAAACCTGTCATGATTAGTAGAAACAAGAAACAAAATTCGAGAATAATGTTCCTATGAACTACTAGGATGTGGTTGTAAAGTGCTCACAGTAAAGCAAATATCAATATCTTACAAGTTCTTACCATGCGGCAGGTGGTGACAGGCAACCAGCGGTGTCAAGTAACTCTGAAGATTGTGTAAAGCGATTGCAAAGGCTCAGACTGGCTTGGATAAAGGATGAAAAGATCTAACTTTTTTGTGGCTTTTTCATGGACTGTAGGTATGAATGGCAGATGCGATCTAAACTATGAAAAACTGTAAAATCTCACCGAGCAACCTGAAAATCTGATACCACTTGATAGAGGCGGGGTATCCCGATCTTTCGATGAGATGATAACTATCGATTTGGTGAAGATGACTTTGACGATTCGACTACAAACGTGAACGACGTTGCGCCTTAGCAATCGCTAAACCAACTCCGAGAGGTTATTGACCACGCCGGAGCACAATCAACCTGACCACGAAGGTCTATTCCTGCAAGCAATCGAAGAACAAGCAAGAATATGATAAAAGCAATCTGAATATTGCGAGTATATATGAAGTATTGATAAAGGTGGGGATCCGTAAGCGGTCTTGGTCCAGTCGTTGGACACAAACGAAGTACGGTTGCAATGGCTAACTTTAACTAAACAAATCCCAAGGAAAAGCTACTAGATGGATCTACTTATATAGGAGCAAGGGGTGGCGGCCAAGGAGGTGGGAGGACGTCCCAAGGCAGCCTAAAACTAACCCTAGGTCGTACAAGGCCAATGGGCCCAAGTGGAGGTGACGTAACACCTTTGGACTTGTAGTTTGACTCGGATTCTGCTGCAGCATCAGATTGTTTCGTCCATAACTCAATGCTCCGGACGGATTTTAAGGTGATTCCAGTTGTGCTAGAATGAGCATGAAATCTACTTTCCAACAAAAAAAGAATCACCCAATTCGGAGTCCGTATGAAAATGTTGTTGCCGTTTTGAGTAAGGTATGTCTGTGCAGTCCGAATCTGAATCCAGAACGTGAGAGACTTGGACTCTATCTTCTCTTGGCCCAAAAGTGACGTGAGAAGACTTTTTGAACAGCACCTAAACTTCTCCTTTTCCCTTATCTTCATATGTGGATTGTACAAATGTCCCATACACCTGCAATTAGACAAAACACAAAAGTATGTGAAGTATTTTTGTTCTGGATAACATAAATATATTATTGAATAGTTTGCACTAGAAATCACCTGACAAATATGCATGTATGCAATATTTTTGGTCTTATCCAAGGTAGTCATGTCCTCATCAATACATCACGAATAGTGTCATACATATAACATCACTAATACAACTAAAACCCTAGCACACGACGGGTATCGGCGCGGGCGGTGGACACCCACAGAGAAGGAACCATCATGGGATCATAGCTCCAGTGAGATCCCTGGAGAACCTGCCAGGTATTGGAGAACCTATGCTCCAACGCAAACAAGTAGCGGCGGACGTGCGCGTCCTCCTAACGTGTGTCCTCCTCACTGACACGGTGACGCACCACCTCCGCGGACTCCTCGAGCCTCTCTACCGTCACTGGCCCACGCGACCGCCACCAAAGAAGGTTCGGGTCAATGACAGGCTGGCTCCTCACCAACCTGCGCCCCCCTGGTAGGTAGCGCCTCCCAATACCACCCCGGCGGAGCCCAGTCTCGGACATGGCCCATCTAGTCAAGCAGGTGTCGTCCTCCACCGACTCGACGACGAGGATGCGGGATAGGCATCGTCCACGTCGAGGCGGGAAAAATTGCTTTAACTAAAAAATAGCAACAAGTTCTTACTAACTAGTTCTATTGATTCAACTAGTTCTTACTAAAAATAAACTTACTATAAATAAAAATATTCTAGTACCTAATTAGTACCTAGTTCTTACTAACTAATTAGTACCTAGGAACTACTGCCCTAATTACCATATAATTTGATGAACCTATAGGGGTGGAACGTGGTAGCGGATATTCCAATTATCCAACTATAAAGTGAAATAAGTGGTCCAATTTTACTCGTTTTATGATTCATCTTAGAAATTTGATTTGTTTCCACCCTTACATGAACCCTTACTCATTTGAGCCGCATCCGCATCCGATTTGTTTCCACTCTTACATGAACCCTAACTAATTTGATGCAACTAAAATATGAAGAAACCCTAGGCAGCGGTAGGGGAGAGGGAGGAGCAGGCGTGCTCACCTCGGGTGCCTGCGACGAGGGAGGGGCAGGACGGCGTCGAGGTCAGGGTCGGGGCTCGGGCGCGTAGCGGATGGCGGCGTCGAGGTCGGGTCGGGGCGGCGTTGAGGTCGGGGCGGGGCGGCGTTGAATCTGGGTCGGGCGGCGAGAGGGTGTGCGGAGATAAGCGGCCGACGGGCACGGCAGCGGCAAGTAGAGTGGAGAGTTGGATTTGGGGGAAGTGGCCGTGGGGAAGGACGAACCCGGTGGTTAAGTCAGAAGTAGCAGTAGCGCGTTCCAGGAAGAGCGCTGCTGCTACGTTAGCTACAGCGCGTTCTGGGATAAATGCTACAGCTACTCCTTTCTCTTTCCCCCTTTTTCATTCAGGTTTCTTCACATTTTATTTTTTTTCCTTTCACCTTATTCTATTTCTTTCATTTTCAATTACCTTTCTATTTTCTTTCCATTTAATTTTATATCCTTTAGCAGTAGCGAGTTTAGATTAATACGCGCTGCTACAAATAAATTAGCGATAGCGCGGTTCGTTATAGGTTGCTACTACTATGTGTAACCTATTGGCTAAGCCGTGGGAATTTTAGTAGTAATGTGTTTAGAGCAAGACGCGCTACTGCTAGAACTTTATCTCGCAAAGACGGTTTGCTCAGCGCCGCCATCGCTACTTAGCACCAAAGATGCTTTTTTGACCTCGCCATCGCTAAAGTTTTGTGTATAAGATTTTCCCTAGTAGTGATAGTCTATGGGTGACATAAGACGTGGAGATGGGTACATGGGCAAAAGCCCAACAAGGCACGCAGGACCTCGGAGTGGTCCGGGCACCGGGTGCAAAGAGGCCTGGGCACCCGGAGGTGGTGCGGCTGTAGGTGGCCGGACACCCGGGGCCGAAGGGCCGGGCACCCGGGCTAGATAGGGCCGACTGTAGATGGTCCGGGCACCCGGGGGTTCCAAGCCCGGGCATCCGGGGGCGCGCCAGGCGGCTGGGGGCATGGGCGGCACCGGGGAGCAAGGCCCGCACTGGGTGGAAGCGGCAGCATGAAGGGAGGGACCGCACCGGGGCGGTTCACGAGCACCCGGTGGCGGAAGCGCCAGTCAGCGGTCGGGCACCGGCCTCTGCCAGCACCGGGCGGCCAGCCCAAAGACACGGGCGTCGGGCACCCGAGGACGTAGGGGCCGGGCACCCGGGGTGTCCAGTGGCTCCACTCCTTCGTGCCCATCTTCCTTCTCCTTCCTCCGTGCGTCTCCGGGTGAACTTGGTGTTTCCCTCCATGCTTCCTCGTGAAGATCTCCCAAGTACCTACGAATGCAACAACGTCTCCGGTCGAGGAAGGACCCGATTCATATGCGATTCCGAACGAGACTTGAAGAGGTAAGAAGTGACCTCGTTGTCGATGTTGCGTGCACGTACTCTTGTCACCGGTCCTCTCGGTGCTTGCGATGGTGATGGCGTGTCCATGTGGATGGACGAGGGATGCTCCGCATCACCCCTCCCCCCTTTTAAATACCGACACGGGGCCCCCTGGAGCCCCAAAGCCGGAGCCGCCTCGCCGCCTTGCACCGCCGCCGCCGCCCGCCCAAGTTGCTGCCGCCAGCCAGCCGCCGTCGCCGCCAGAGCCGCCGTCCGCCGCCACCGAGCCGCCAGACCTCGCCGGAGCCCGAGCCGAGGTAGCCGCCCGCCGCCCTGGTTTTCTAAGAAAACTGATTCGGTTTTTTAGAAAACCCTAGGTTTATTTTTTTTAGATCGGTTTATTTTTTATTTTTTGATTTATTTATTTAGCGAGCATTCGCTCGTTCGTTCATTTTAACAGATGAGTTCACCATTTAGTTTCAGTTAACGAACGTTCGTTCGTTAAGCTGTTCGTCAGTTTTTCTTTTTCTCGGATTTTCCGCGATTATTTCTGATCGCGATTTCTGATCCGATTTTCGTTCTAGTATAACTTTTCGCTCGTTTATCGGAATCAGGCGATTCAAGCGTCTAGAGTTTCGTCTCGAAACCCTCTTTCCGTTTAACCAACTCAAACAAGTTTTTCTTTTTGTAAAATTTGACTTAGGTCTAGATTAGTAAACAAAGCTTGTTTCTTTCGCCATTTTGTGTTTCGTTGCTTTGTTCGATTCAATTCTTTTTGCAACCGAAGTTCTTAAGTTGAACTTTCTGGTTAGATTCTTTTATTTGAGTTTTACCTGTGCATTAGATGAGTGCTTATTGTATGCTTGTTTGTTTGCGATAGAGTACCCGGAGTGCGCCGCTTGCTACTTCAAATCTTCAGGTTTCACGGATCATCAGCAAGGCAAGTAACACTTTGATCATACCTCTTAACTACCCAGTTTTATCGCATTAGATCAATCCTCAAACACTACATGATTAGGATCTAATTAAATTGTGGGTTTTGGGAGGTAGATCAGGTAGTACCTATTACCTGTTTTATTATCAAACCCTTGGGAGTTACTTCTACGTTTGCTTATAATGCCATGCTATGCTAGTAGACGTGGATTGGGTGAGTGTGTCCACGACTGATGTGAGATTGATATTTAATGGTTTATTTAAGGTGGCAACTTTTTACACATCTGGGTGGATTGAGGCACCTGGGTATTCCAGCGATTGCCTGTTTTCCTTTATGGACCGCCACCCAGGCTCAAAGGGATCATGAGATTATTCATGCTAGAAACTTCCGTGTGCAGCCACAAGCTACTATGGGCTCTAGCTTAGTTGATTAAGTCATGTGAACTCTTACAGTGGTAGACTAGCAGATGTAGGGGATGTAGGTTGGTACTGTCTACCCGATCGTAAGGTGCAAACACCTCTGAAAGACTATGTCTCAGTCATCCGTTTCTCAAACACCATGTAGTGCGAGAAATCCAACGGAGGAGATCGAGCCTTGTGGGGAAAAGTGCGCAAACCTCTGCAGAGTGTATAAACTAATCATGGTTAGCCGTATCCCCTGTTATGGATGTTTTGAGTATCTATTACTTGGATTATCATGTGAATCTCATCATGTTACTTTAATTTAATTTGTTGGGTTTAATGATGTTGCTTAATTGGGATTGAGAGGATGTCTATCTTCTCAATGTTTAACAACCACCATGATAGTTAAATAAAATTTATTCCTTTGTAGTAGGGAAAAATTGGCTTTATGCAAAACTGTAACCATAGAGCTTTCCACCAGCCATATATGCATGTAGTATAGCATATTTCTGTTCATTACTCTCTATGTGTTATATTGCCAGCATATTCCATGTGCTGACCCGTTTTTTGGGCTGCAACGTTCATGTTGCAGACTTTTCAGACGACGAGTAAGGTGCCTTAGGTCGTGGTTCTATACTCAGTGATGCCGTTGGAGTTGATGGACTCACTTATCTTCCAAGCCTTCCGATGTTATCATTATTAGATGGCCTTAAGCCATATTTATTGTAATGAGTCTCTTTTGAGACATTCGATGTAATAAGTGTGTGATTGCTACTCTGTTATAAATCCGTCGAGTACTATGCATGTCAGCATTACTGATCGAGGGATGACACTGATGCACAGAGACTTGACCGTCTGAGGTCTGGTCGCTACAAGATTGTATCAGAGCACACGCCGACTGTAGGACACGACCACTAAGCTAAAAGCCCTAGATCACTACTCGCACTTCTCATTTCTTACTCCTCATCTTTTCTACTCTTTTAGGACGGCGGATGCAAGGAACAAGTTCACGTAACCGGATGAAGATACACCCTTTGGACGCCACTTGAAGGAAGTCACTAGATACCTGAACCTCAGAGTACCAAGCTTCAGCGGGACCTACAACGCCACTTTACCTGAAGAGGAGCGTTGGATGATTCATGTTCAAGTTCCAGGAAGGACGTTCATGCCCGTCACTGAATCTATAGAGTTTTCCTTCGATGCACCAACCTGGAGTCTAGGAAAGAGCATGGCAGCCCACATCACCATGGGACGCATTGGAGAAGTTTACCAAAAGGATCTCAAGGATACCATTTACCAGATTTGTGGGCGCCGAGATGAGCAATGGGAGATGATCAGCACCAGGAAGGATAGATCAATTGCAGCATTCATCCAGGAGTTGAACCAGCACATTCAACGCCAGGAGAACCAGATGTGTGCAGGTATGATAGACTTGAAGAAGGCTATGACCAAGATCATGGAGCTGGAGGAAGAACTCACGTCTACACGCGATGGATATGAGGAGGAAATAGCAACGCTTGTGGAGAAGAACGATGATCTGAAGAAGAAGCTAAAGGTGTTTATGGGATTCCCCGTGACTGGAGGAGAAGATGATTGCACCTGTCCAGAGAATTACATCATCATCGACGACACCGACTCGGACCCAAACAATAGCGATGATGACTATGTTGATGAAGCTGGAGCAGATATCATGGAGTCTTCATCGGAGCAGTTTTTCGAGTCGACCACCATAACAGTAGTAGTATTTCCCCATGTATCTAGTATAGTCCGAGCACTTTTATAACGATAGTTAGACCGTTGTATGCCCTTGTTTGATTGAATGAAGTGATATTGTTTGCATTTGTCTTATGTGCAATTGGGTAGTGTTTTCTCTCTAGACCTCATTCAATTCTATTTTCTCATCTTTTCTAAACCCTCAGATGCCTCCGAGTCATGACAATGGATTTGCTTTCCCAATGGAGCTCACTCTGTTGATCCAGCAGCAGAATGCGTTGATGCAGACATGCAGTTACTAGTCCAGAATTAGAATCAGGGGAACAACAACAACAACAACAACAACAACAACAACCCACCACCGCCACCACCTGTTGATCACTTAACCCGCTTCCTTAGACTGAATCCGCCGGTGTTCTCCAGTAGCACCAAGCCAATAGTTGCAGATGATTGGCTCCGCAAGACAGGAAGGGAGTTGACCACTGCAGGATGCACAGATGCGGAAAAGGTGCGTTTTGCTGCACATCAGCTTGATGGACCCGCAGCATCATGGTGGGAGAATTTCACAACCACTTATCCTGTCGACACCGCCACATGGGATCGGCCCAGAAGCTTTCCGACGCCCATGTTTCAGCAGGAGCTATGGCCATGAAGAAGCGTGAGTTTCGCAACTTGCGCCAAGGAGGACGGAGTAAGTTAGCACGTTATGCTCCAGATGACGTTGCTACAGATGCAGCTAAGCAGGAGAAGTTTCTGGAAGGACTGAATGATGAGTTGAGCATGCAGTTGATGGTAGCAACCTTCAACAACTACCAGAAGTTGGTAGATAGAGCTCTCTCATGATTTAAGGGAAGCAGCAGCAGATTGAAAACCGCAAGAGGAAGTATGGACAAGGGAAGTACAATTCTGGAGCTCAGCAGAAGCCACGTTTTACCCCAAAATTGGGAGGACATTTTCAGCATACCCATGGAGGAGGGAGTTCGCACAATCATAATGGCCCCAAGAATGGTAACGTGAATGGAGGAAGCAACGGCCAGAACCGTACCAACCCATCAACCCCAGCCAAGAGAGACCTGAGCCAAGTCACTAGCTATAAGTGTCAGAAGACTGGACATTATGCCAATGAATGTCCTGAAGCCTAGAATGGAAATGGCAATGGAAGCTCTGGGAAGAAGCCGAACCCTTTCAATAGAGGACAGGTGAACCACGTTAACGTGGAGGAGGTTGAAGCCCAGCCAGATGCAGTAATAGGTAAGTTTTTGGTTAAGTCATTTACTGCACTCGTTCTTTTTGATACTTGTGTATCACATTCATACATATCAAGGGGATTTGTGGATAAGTATAAACTACCAACCCAAGCCCTTAGGTCACCCATGTTAGTAACCTCGCCTGGAGCAGAGTATATGGCTAGTTTATGGTGTGATCGGTTACCATTTAGGATTGATAACTACGTGTTTCCCTCGGACCTAATAGTATTGGAATCGCAAGGATTGGATGTGAATTAGGCATGGATTGGTTATCGAAGTACGAAGGGAACATTAAATGCGCCAGTAAGTCGATTTTGCTTACCACCCCAGAAGGAAGAAGGATCGAGTATGTATCCCAAGATGTAGCTTAAGAGGACACAAGTAAATTCCTTATCGAGTTGTGCAAGAGGAAGTACCAAAGGTGAAGGATTTCCGACGATTTCCGAAGAGTTGCTGTGCATGCCACCGACGAGACATTGAGTTTTTAATCGAGCTTTTGCCGTGCACAGGCCAATATCTAAGAGACCATACAGGATGCCCGCAAAAGATTTGGAGGAAATTAAGAAGCAGACTAAGGAGTTACTAGATAAAGGCTATATTCGCCCAAGTTCTTCACCTTGGGGATCGCCAGTGCTTCTAGTGGAGAAGAAGGATGGGTCATTAAGGATGGTTGCTGATTATCGAGGACTGAGTGAAGTGACCATCAAGAACAAGTACCCACTGCCGATGATCAATGATCTGTTTGACCGATTGCAAGGAGCTAAGGTATTTTCCAAGATCGATTTGCGATCAGGATACCATCAGTTGAAGATTCAAGAGCAGGATATAGCTAAGACGGCTTTTACCACTAGGTATGGGCTGTACGATGATGAGGACATCAAGACCATTGTTACACCCACAGCCCCTGCTGCTACACATACTGGACCAATTACTAGAGCTCACAAGACGCCAACTAAATTACTGTGTACTTTCGCTTTCTTGGTAATGATTCTAATGTTCATGAGAATATGATGTCGCTTAAATTGGATACATTTGTTTTGCTTACAAATGAAGGGACTAGCTTGGAGAAGGATGAACATTGGAGAAAGAACAAGCATGGAGATGATGGCATGCAAGGGGACAAGAATGGAGTTACAAGTGATGATTTCAGGACTTTGAAGCCACCATAATGAGTGCATGAAGCCTTGGACGAAATATACAAGATGCCACTTCATAAATTTCGTCCAGAGGCTATTCTAGGTGCTGCGTCACCTTATTATTGGGCCAGCCCATGTAATTTCGAAATACATTAGTATAGACTATTTTAGAGTCCGTATGTGTGGGAAACAAGAGATAGGGTTAGTTTTGACACCTCCACCAAGGGCCACGAAATTCACCCCTCTTCCTCCATATATACAGCCCTTAGGGCACCGCTTAGACTTTGGGTTTTGTTTAGATCAAAAGTTCGCCATAGCAGCAACTTCGCATGCCGCTTGTGTTCAACGACTGCATAAAGGCGCCACAGTAACCCCACCTTGATCAATAAAGCTTTCATCTTATATTCGCAATATCCAGATTGCAATCTCGGTTTCTTGCTTGTTCTTCGCTTGCTCGCAGGAAACAGACCTTCGTGGTCAAGTTGATCGTGTTCGGCGTGGTCAATAACCTCTCGGAGTTGGTTTAGCGATTGCTAAGGCGCGACGCCCTCGCCGACGTCAGAGTCGGATCGTCAAGTCGACTTCATCCAAAACGATAGCCACCATCTCATCGAAGATGGGACACCCCGCCTATCAAGTGGTATCAGATTTCCGTGTTGCTCGGTGAGATTTTACGCTTTTCGTAGTTTAGATCGAGTCTGTTCTTCATACCTATAGTCCACGAAAAAGCCACAAAAAATTAGGTTAGTTCATCCCATCCGAACCAATCTGAGCCTTTGCATAATCTTTTCAGATTTGCTTGGTTGAATTTGCGGTTCCATCGTCGTGTCAAGTTGCTGGTCTTAGCGCCTAGTCTTTTAGAGTTTCGAGTTCGTACACAGGTTGTCACGCCGCGCTGCCATATACCACCACCACATATTCACCGCCAATCCGAATCCATATACGCCACCACATATCCGCCGCCATCACGCCCATCCGAAGTTCCACCAGATTCATCTTCGCCACCATCCGAAGTTCCACCAGATTCATCTCCGCCACCACCCTAGTGCGAGTCCAAGAATTGTTGCATTGTTCTCGATTTCCAGATCACGCGATACTCCGAGTCGTGATAAACAGAGGACATCCCAACTTCCGAGCCATCCGCAGAAGAAAAATAGTTCCAGCTTCAAAAAAAAGGAAAAGTCTGGAAAATTTCGCTAGGCAGTTTTAGACCATTTGTAGACTTTTTCGAAAAAATTTGTTATGAGCAAAAAAAAAAAGAGGAAAAAAAGTGCAAAAAAAAGGAAAAAAAGAGAAAAAAATTCAGAGTGTGCTCCTCCCTTGTTTACGTGTCACTACCGTGATTTTGTTGGTGTTCTAGGCTCGCGTGTTCAGCATGCCTAGCCTAGGACCAAAGACAAGACTGCTCGCTGAGCGCTTATTCAACTTTGCATCTCTCAATTGATTATTGTCAATCTTTTTGCTACCATATTATAAGCCTTCCCAGCTCCACATACATCTACGCCGTCGTTGGACTCTCCCCGTAATCGCTCTATCCAAGCTTTGAGAGTTTTGACTACAACGGTTGCCGATCACCGCCGGGGTAAGAACCGTAAGAATTTGAGATTTGCTTGACGGATTTGTGACCGCCCACCACACCACCACCACCACTTCCTAGTAGTCTCAGAGGATCATATTCTTGTGTGTTTCTCTTGCTGCTAACAATGGCAGGATCACAAGCCGATGAGACTGATTGGGAGAACCCGACTAACAAACAGCTACATGATAAGTTTCAAGAAATGATGATTGGACAGGTGCAAGATGTGCTAAACAGATTTGACGAGGCCATGGAGAAGATAGATGGCATTGAGAAGACGCTTGAAACAAAGCTTGATACCAAGTTTGATGAATTGCTCGCTGCTTTTCCACAACCACCGCCGGCTGCACCTATCGCACCTCTGAACGACAACAACTACGCCCCTTCCGAATCAGTATGGACGAGCTCAGCGTGTTCCTATTGAGCCAGACAAAATTCTCGTGCCGCTGCCATCGCTGTTGGTGCTTCGTGGCTCTCGCCATCGCTGCTGCCGGTATCGAGGAGGATGATGAGTATGCGGCGATTATGAGGATGAGGTTGATCAACATCGAACTACGTGCAACCACCAGCACCACAACCACCGTGTCGCCCACATGCAAATAATGGCAATGTTAGGGCTCCCCTCAGTATTTAGATCGTGACCATCTCCCTAAACTGAAATTGAATATTCCACCATTTGAGGGTAGATATGTTCTGATATATATCTTACTTGGGAGTTAGAAACTGAACAACGATTTACATGTTTACAATATCCCGAGGAGAGACGTGTTCTCGCTGCTGTTTGTGCTTTCACTAGCTTTGCATGTGTTTGGTGGTCCAACATTGTAGATTATATCCTGCTCCAACTACTTGGGCTGCTTTGAAAACTGCTATGCGCATCGCTGGGTTCCGCCATATTATCAACGTGAATTACTTCAAAAATTGCAGCGCTTAAGACAAGGAAACAATTCAGAGAAGAATATTATCGAATTACAAACCGCTTGATTAGATGTGGTATTGTTGAGGAGAATGAAGCTATGCTTGCACGCTTTTCGGGTGGATTAAATAGAGAGATTCGCACCATTCTAGACTATAAGGATTATAATAATATCACTGCTTATTCCATCTTGCTTGTAAAGCTGAACATGAAGTGCAGGATCGACAGCATTGGCGCCGCATTAACTTTTCTCGCAGTCGACCTTCATCGTGGACACCACGCGCATCATCTACTTCCATCGCACCATCACCTCCTTCAGTGCCACCTCCAACCGTGATACAAGAAAGCAGCACAACCACCACTATCTCGCCAAGAGCACACCGCTGGCTCTGCACAGAGCTCTTCTTCTTCCATGGCGCCAACAGGCACACAAGTGATATTATTTGTCGTCGTTGTAAGGGAAGAGGACATTTTATGAGAGAATGCAAATCTCAGCGCAGTGATGATTGCTACCGAGGATGGTGGGTATGAGTCCGCTAGTGACTATGATGAGGAGACTCGCTCTTATTACACATGAGGAACACGGTGGAGATGATTCTGATCATGAGACACAATACATGGCTGCTGAAGATGCCGACAGTATGAATGTTTAGTTGCTCAACGTGTTTTGAGTGTGCAGTTACACAAGCTGAGCAAAATCAGAGGCATAATTTGTTCCATACAAAGGAGTTGTGAAGGAACGTTCTATTCAAGGCCATCATAGATGGAGGGAGCTGCAATAACTTGGCTAGCATGGAGATGGTGGAGAAGCTATCTCTCACCACAAGACCACATCCACATCCTTACTACATCCAATGGTTCAACAACAGCGCAAGGTTAAGGTAACACGTCTCTGCTCGTGTGCATTTTAGTATCTCTACATATGCTGATTATGTTGATTGTGATGTGGTACCTATGCAAGCATGTTCCTTGTTACTTGGTAGACCATGGCAATTTGATAAAAATTTCAGACACCATGGTAGAAACAATCAAGATACTCTTGTTCATAAGGATAAAAATATTACTTTGCTTCCTATGACTCCTGAGTCCATTTTGAAAGATGATATTAATAGAGCTAATAAAGCAAAACAGAGAAAAATAAGAGTGAAAATCAGATTGTGGCAAAAGAATTTGAGCAACACATGAAGCCTAATAATAAACCATCTATGTTTGTTTCTAAAATTAAATTGAAAAGTGCATGTTTACTTGCCACCAAATCTGATATTGATGAGCTAGATTTTAGCAAATCTATTTGCTATGCTTTTGTGTGCAAAGAGGCATTATTTTCATTCGAGGACGTGTTTTCCTCTTTGCCCCCCGCCGTCACTAACATTTTGCAGAGTTCACGACGCCTTTCCACAAGACGTGCACCGGATTACCACCTATTCGAGGGATTGAGCATCAAATTGACTTAATTCCTGCATCATTACCCAACCGTGCACCATACCGCACTAATCCAGAGGAGACGAAGGAGATTATGCGTCAAGTACAGGAGCTGCTCGACAAAGGTTATATACGCCAATCCCTTAGTCCTTGTGCTGTTCCTATTATTCTAGTGCCGAAAAAGGATGGTACGTCACGATGTGTGTTGATTGTAGAGGCATCAATAATATTACTATTCGTTATCGCCACCCTATTCCTAGGCTAGATGATATGCTTGATGAATTGAGTGGCTCTACAATATTCTCCAAAGTTGATTTATGAGTGGATACCATCAAATTCGTATGAAATTGGGGGATGAATGGAAAACAGCATTTAAAACTAAGTTTGGATTATATGAGTGGTTAGTCATGCCTTTTGGGTTAACTAATGCACCTAGTACTTTCATGAGATTAATGAACTAAGTTTTACGTGCTTTCATTGGACGATTTGTGGTAGTTTACTTTGATGACATATTGATTTATAGCAGATCTTTGGAGGAACATTTGGAACATTTACGTGTTGTTTTTATTGCTCTACGTGATGCACGCTTGTTTGGTAACCTTGGGAAGTGCACCTTTTGCACCGATCGAGTGTCTTTTCTTGGCTATGTTGTTACTCCACAGGAATTGAAGTTGATAAAGCCAAGATTGAAGCTATTGAGAGTTGGCAGCAGCCCAAAACGGTCACCCAAGTGAGGAGTTTTCTTGGCCTCGCTGGATTCTATAGGCGTTTTGAGAGAGATTTCAGCACCATTGCTGCACCTCTCAATGAGCTTACAAAGAAGGATGTGCCTTTTGTTTGGGGTACCGCACAGAAGAAGCCTTCACGGTGTTGAAAGATAAGTTGACACATGCCCTTTACTCCAACTTCCTGATTTTAATAAGACTTTTGAGCTTGAATGTGATGCTAGTGGAATTGGATTAGAGGTGTGTTATTACAAGATGGCAAACCTGTTGTATACTTTTCTCGAAAAATTGAGTGGGCCTAGTCTGAATTATTCTACTTATGATAAAGAATTATATGCTCTTGTTCGACTTTAGAAACATGGCAACATTATTTATGGCCCAAAGAATTTGTTATACATTCGATCATGAATCTTTGAAACATATTAAAAGTCAAGCTAAACTAAATCGTAGACATGCTAAATGGGTTGAATTCATTGAGACTTTCCTTATGTCATTAAACACAAGAAGGGTAAAGAAAATGTTATTGCTGATGCATTGTCTCGTCGCTATACTATGCTTTCACAACTTGACTTCAAAATATTTGGTTTGGAAACCATCAAAGATCAATATGTGCATGATGCTGATTTTAAAGATGTATTGCAGAATTGTAAAGAAGGAAGAACATGGAACAAGTTTGTCGTTAATGATGGATTTGTGTTCCGTGCTAACAAGCTATGCATTCCAGCTAGCTCCGCTCGTTTTTGTTGTTGCAGGAGGCGCATGGAGGAGGACTAATGGGACACTTTGGTGTGAAGAAGACGGAGGACATACTTGCTACACATTTCTTTTGGCCAAAGATGAGACGGATGTTGAGCGCTTTATTGCTCGCTGCACTACATGTCAAAAAGCTAAGTCACGACTTAATCCTCATGGTTTATATATGCCTTTGCCTGCACTCTAGTGTTCCTTGGGAGGATATATCTATGGACTTTGTTTTAGGTTTACCTAGAACAAAGAAGGAGGATAGCATATTTGTTTTCGTGGATAGATTCTCAAAATGGCACACTTTATACCATGTCATAAAAGTGATGATGTCGTCAATGTTGCTGATTTGTTCTTTCGTGAAATTATTCGCTTGCATGGTGTGCCAAATACTATTGTTTCAGATCGTGATACTAAATTTCTTAGCCACTTTTGGAGATGTTTATGGGCTAAGTTGGGGACTAAACTGCTTTTAGTACTACTTGTCACCCCAAACCGATGGATAAACTGAAGTAGTCAATAGAACATTGTCTACTATGCTTAGGGCTGTTCTAAAGAAAAATAAGAAAATGTGGGAGGAATGTTTGCCTCATATTGAATTTGCTTATAATCGCTCATTGCATTCTACTACTAAGATGTGCCCTTTTGAAGTTGTGTATGGTTTCCTACCTCGTGCACCTATTGATTTGTCGCTTCTTCCATCTTCGGAGAAGGTTAATTTTGATGCTAAAGAACGTGCTGAATTGATCTTAAAAATGCATGAGTTAACTAAGGAAAACATTGAGCGATGAATGCTAAATATAAACTTGTCGGAGATAAGGGTAGAAAACATGTTGTGTTTGCACCGGAGATCTTGTTTGGTTACATTTATGTAAGGATAGATTTCTGATTTGCAAAATCAAAGCTAATGCCACGTCTGCTGGTCCCTTTAAAGTGTTGGAGAAAGTAAATGATAATGCATATAAACTTGAGCTGCCTGCAGATTTTGGGGTTAGTCCCACTTTTAACATTGCAGATTTGAAGCCATATTTGGGTGAGGAAGATGAGCTCACGAGGACGACTTCATTTCAAGAAGGGAGGATGATGAGGACATCAATACCATTGTTACACCCACAGCCCCCTGCTATACATACCGGACCAATTACTAGAGCTCGTGGCACGCCAACTAAATTACCGTGTACTTTCGCTTCTTGGTAATGATTGTAATGTTCATGAGAATATGATGTCGCTTAAATTGGATACATTTGTTTTGCTTACAAATGAAGGGCCTAGCTTGGAGAAGGATGAACATTGGAGCAAGAACACACATGGAGTTGATGGCATGCTAAGGGGATCAAGAACGGAGTTACAAGTGATGATTTCAGGACTTTGAAGCCACCATAAGGAGTGCATGAAGCCTTGGACGAAACATACAAGATGCCACTTCATAATATTCGTCCATAGGCTATTCTAGGTGCTGCGTCACCTTATTATTGGGCCAGCCCATGTAATTTCGAAATACATTAGTATAGACTATTTTAGAGTCCGTATGTGTGGGGAAACAAGAGATAGGGTTAGTTTGACACCTCCACCAAGGGCCACGAAATTCACCCCTCTTCCTCCATATATACAGCCCTTAGGGCACCGCTTAGACTTTGGGTTTTGTTTAGATCAAAAGTTCGCCATAGCAGCAACTTCACAGATTTCGCTTGTGTTCAACGACTGCATAAAGGCGCCACGTAACCCCACCTTGATCAATAAAGCTTTCATCTTATATTCGCAATATCCAGATTGCAATCTCAGTTTCTTGCTTGTTCTTCGTTTGCTCGCAGGAAACATACCTTCGTGGTCAGGTTGATCGTGCTCCGGCGTGGTTAATAACCTCTCGGAGTTGGTTTAGCGATTGCTAAGGCGCGACGTCCTCGCACGTTCGTAGTCGGATCGTCGAAGTCGACTTCATCCAAAACGATAGCCACCATCTCATCGAAAGACGGGACACCCCGCCTCTATCATACGAGTATACCGTTATGTCATTTGGTCTGACTAACGCACCTGCATATTTCATGAACATGATGAACAAGGTGTTTATGGAGTTTCTGGATAAGTTCGTCATGGTGTTCATCATATGTCGCAGTGGTCGAAGGGAAAATCCCATGCTCAACCATCTTTTCGCCATCGCCGTGGATGAAGGCCGAAGATGGCACATCATCGCTCTCCTCCATGGCTGAATGGAAAATCCCATGCTCGATCATCTCATCATCGTCGCCATTGATGAAGGCCAAAGATGTCACATCATCACTCTCGCCTCCTAAGATGGAAGCATCATTCTTGCTCGCCACCTTGTCGCACGCCTCCAAAGCATGGTCCTTGAAGGTGTCCGTAGTCGTACTCATCGCCGCACCTTCTTGAAAAAGAGTCGAAGTAGACTCGGCATCATCAATGCGACAAAGAGGGATGGCGGTGAAGTCGAACTTGGGAGCATCGTCTTGGAGGTCGTCGGGCTTGGACATCGTGGTGGTACTAGCCTGATGCTTGTCGTAGAGCTTGGTCGTCGCGAAGTGTGCTTGGGGTGGAAAAGCCTTGGCCTTCATGAGTTCTTGTTCCGCCTTGATAGCACCAATGTAGTAGTCGTCGAGGGACTTGTAATTCTCGAGGAAGATAGTCTTGGAGATGTTGTTGTTCAATCCCATCATGAAGTGGAACTTCATCGAAATGGGGTCGTCCACGCCGGCTCGTCGCAAGGCAATCATCATCTCCTTGAAGTACACTTGGATCCTTGGATGGTGTTCTCCAATTGGCGTCGAAGTTGTTCCATGTAGGTTGGAGGCACGAACTCTCGCCGTAAAGCTCTCTTTGTCTTGGGCCAACTCATGTCGTAGTACTCCGAAGGTGTGTGAAGCCACCAAGTCGAGGCGTAGTCGTGGAAGTTTCTTGTGGCGCACTTCACTTGATCTTCGGGACGAACTTGATGTAGCTTGAGGTAGTCGTCCATCAAACGCTCCCACTCGAGGTACTCCTCGGGTTCTTGAGTCCCATAGAAAGGAATCTTGTGGTCGGTGTCGAGGTCGTAGTAGCTCGTGGAAGTCGCGGACTTGAGCTTGGGGAGCTTTTCTTGAGCGTAGTCTTGGGGTGCTTATTGGCGAAGATGTCGTATGTCGATAGGCGAAGATGCCTTGAAGTCGCTTGGCGAAGATGCCAAGGGAGATGGTGAAGTCGTTGAGCGCTGATGACCCACAAGTGTAGGGGATCTATCGTAGTCCTTTCGATAAGTAAGAGTGTCGAACCCAACAAGGAGCAGAAGGAAATGATAAGCGGTTTTCGGTAAGGTTTTCTCTGCAAGCACTGAAATAGTAGGTGATAGATAGTTTTGTGATAAGATAAATAGTGACGCGTTACAAGTAAATAAAGTAAATAAAGTGCAGCAAGGTGGCCCAATCCTTTATGTAGCAAAGGATAAGCCTGGACAATTTCTAATAATGATAAAGGAGCTCCCGTGGACACATTGGGAATTATCGTCAATCTAGTTTTCATCACGTTCATATGATTCGCGTTCGATACTTTGATAATTTGATATGTGGGTGGACCGGTACTTGGGTACTGCCCTAACTTGGACAAGCATCCCACTTATGATTAACCCCTATTGCAAGCATCCGCAACTACAAAAAGAAGTATTAAGGTAAACCTAACCACAACATTAAGCGTATGGATCCATATCAGCCCCTAATGAAGCAACGCATGAACTAGGGTTTAAGCTTTTGTCACTCTATTAACCCATCATCTACTTATTACTTCCCCATGCCTTCCTCTAGGCCCAGATAATGGTGAAGTGTCATGTAGTCGACGTTCACATAACACCACTAGAGGAAAAGACAACATACATCTCATCAAAATATCAAACGAATACCAAATTAACATGACTACTAATAGCAAGACTTCACACATGTCCTCGGGAACAAACGTAACTACTCACAAAGCATATTCATGTTCATAATCAGAGGTGTAATAATATGCATAAAGGATCTGAACATATGATCTTCCACCAAGTAAACCAATTAGCATCAACTACAAGGAGTAATCAACACTACTAGCAACCCACAGGTACCAATTTGTGGTTTTGATACAAGATTGGATACAAGAGATGAACTAGGGTTTTGAGAGGAGATGGTGCTGGTGAAGATGTTGATGGAGATTGACCCCCTCCCGATGAGAGGATCGTTGGTGATGACATTGGTGATGATTTCCCCCTCCCGGAGGGAAGTGTCCCAGCAGAACAGCTCTGCCAGAGCCCTAGATTGATTCCGCCAAGGTTCCCCCTCGTGGTGGCGGAGTTTCGTCCCGTAAGCTTGCCCATGATTTTTTCCAGGGTAAAAGTGATGATATAGCAGAAGATGGACGCTGGAGGCCCACCAGGGGCCCAGGAGATAGGGGGCGCCCTATAGGGGGGGATGTATCCTGGACAGGGTGTGGGCCCCCTGGCCTATTTCTTTCGCTCATAAATTCTTATTAAATCCAAAAAGTTCTTTCGTGGAGTTTCAGGACTTTTGGAGCTGTGCAGAATAGGTTTCCAACGTTTTCTCCTTTTCTAGCCAGAATTCCAGCTGCCGGCATTCTCTTCATGGTAAACCTTGTAAAAGAAGAGAGAATAGCCATAAGTACTGAGGTATAATGTCTAATAACAGCCCATAATGCAATAAATATGGATATAAAAGCATGATGCAAAATGGACGTTTCAACTCCCCCAAGCTTAGACCTCGCTTGTCCTCAAGCGGAAGCCGAAATCGAAAAATATGTCCACATGTCTAGAGATAGAGGTGTCGATAAAAATAAAATACGGACATGAGGGCATCATGATCATTTAATAACGGCAACATATATAGATTTTGTCATATGATTTCCTATGCTTAAGTAATAAGCAATTCACAATGTCAAGTATGGTTCAAAAACTTCATTCGGAACCAACAAACTATAATCTCGGTCATTGAAGCAATTGCAATTTATCGTAACATCAGAAAGAGTCAATAATAGAGCTTTTCAGCAAGCTCACATACTCAACTATCTCGTAGTCTCCTACAATTGTTAAAACTCACGCAATACTTGTGGTTATAGAGTTTCAGCCAGACACTGAGAAAGATAGGGGCTTATTGTGTTGCCTCCCAATGTATTCACCTTTAGGTGATGTCAGCAATAATACCCTATGCTAACTTACATCCAATTGGATATATATTTCATGATCTTTCAGACACGAGGAGCTTGCCAAAGGATAAAATGAAAAAGGGAAAGGTGAGGATCACCTTGACTCAAGCATAAAGTAAAAACATAAAGTAAAAGATAGGCCCTTCACAGAGGGAAGCAGAGGTTGTCATGCGTGTTTAGGGTTGATGCACAAAATCTTAATGCAAAAGAATGTCACTTTATATTGCCCCTTGTATGTGGACCTTTATTATGCAGTCCGTCGCTTTTATTACTTCCACAACAAGTTCGTACAAAGCTTATTTTCTCTGCACTAATAAGTCATACATATTGAGAGAGCAATTTTTATTGCTTGCAGCGATGACAACGTACTTGAAGGATCTTACTCAATCCATAGGTAGGTATGGTGGACTCTCATGGCAAAACTGGGTTTAAGGATATTTGGAAGCACAAGTAGTATCTCTACTTGGTGCAAGGAATTTGGCTAGCATGAGGGGGAAAGGCAAGCTCAACATTTTTTGAAGGTCAATGACAATATACTTTAACTGAGATGTCGGAAAACATAAACCATTACGTTGTCTTCCTTGTCCAACATCAACTCTTTTAGCATGTCATACTTAATGAGTGCTTCACAATCATAAAAGATGACCAAGATAATATATTTATATGTGAACCCCTCTTTCCTTATCACTTCCTATTAATTGCAACGATGACAAGGCTACGTTCATCAACTCTCAACAATTTTTATGCCTCATACTTTCTATGTGTGAAGTTATCACTATCCATAAGATCAATATGAACTCTTTTATTCTTTCTACTTTCTCAAGATCATAGCAACATAGCAAAGCCCTTGACTCAACACTAATCTTTATTATAGATAGCACACGGACTCGATTACATAAAGAGATCACAATGCAAAACTCAAAACTACTTGATATCAAAACTTCAAACTACAAGATCAAGATACTACTAAAAGGATCGAACTAAATAAAGCGGTAAAGATAGGAGTGTGATGGTGATACGATACGGGGCACCTCCCCCAAGCTTGGCAGTTGCCAAGGGGAGTGCCCATACCCATGTGATTATTTCCTCGGAGGTGGTGAAGTAGGAGTTGTTGCATTTTTCATCTCTAGCTTGTGTCTGAGGCTAAAATTTTCTTCCCTCAGATCCTCATTCTCGAGCTCAAGTTTCATTATCTTTTTGCATAGTGCTACCTTGATGTCCTGCAAAAAACGTGGTGGGATAGATTGGACCTTAGGGAGCCTTGACTTCTTGAACGCCACATGCATATCACCAAGTTGAGGTAGTGGATCGTCTTCTTCATCGGAGCTTGTCTCCTCCTTCCCCCTTGGATCATGGTCTTCTTCTTCATCTGTGGTACAACCAAAATGTTCCCCATCCCCATATACTTTTGGGTTTGCGATATAGTCATCCATGTAGCTCTCCTCCTCCGAATCTTGGGACGACATCTTGCTTTATTCTGCAACAGGAACAACTCGAAACGAAAACAGAGGATATTTGCGTGATACGGTGGTCAAAACCTTCGGGAGTATATATAATGAATTTTTACCAACCAAAATACGTAACGTGCAAGAAAACGGAGTCTGGGAGGCACACGAGGTGCCCACGAGACAGGGGAGCGCGCCCTACAGGGCGGGGCGCGCCCTCCTCTCTCGTGGGAGCCTTGTGTCCCTTTCGGATTACTTCTTTCTTCCTAAAATTCTTAAATAATCCAAAACTGATAAAAATTGCCATTAGAGTTGTTTTGGAGTCGGTTTACTTACCGTACCTCATACCTATGCCTTTTCAGAGTCTAGAACATTCTGGAAAGTGTCCCTTATGTATTCCTCAGGGTTATGGTTTCAATAATATTAGTTTCAACATTGATAGGATTACCTGAAGTATAATGTTCAATTCTTTGATCGTTTACCACCCTCGGATTTGTGCCTTCGAAGTTGTTGATTTTTATAGCACCAGAACGATAGACCTCCTCGATATCGTAGGGACCTTCCCATTTTGAGAGAAGTTTTCTTGCAAAAAATTCTTAAACGAGAGTTGAATAATAACACATAATCTCCTATGTTAAACTCACGCTTTTGTATCCTCTTGTCATGCCAGCGTTTGACTTTTTCTTTGAAAAGCTTGGCATTCTCATAGGCTTGGGTTCTCCATTCATCCAGAGAGCTAATATCAAACAACCTCTTCTCACAGACATACCCATAGGATTTTTGTATGCAGTTCTATTGGCCCATAATGCATCATCAAGTTTTTTGGACCAATTCTTTCTAGATCTATTCACACTCTTTTGTGAAATTATTTGAGCTCTCTATTGCTCAACTCTACTTGACCACTAGACTGCAGGTGATAAGGAGATGTTATTCTATGATTGACATCATACTTAGCAAGCATTTTACGGAAAGCACCATGAATAAAATGTGAACCACCATCAGTCATAAGATATCTAGGGACCCCAAACCTCGGAAAAATAACTTCTTTAAGCATTTTAATAGAAGTGTTATGATCAGCACTACTAGTTGGAATATCTTCTACCCACTTAGTAACGTAATCAACAGCAACTAAAATATGCATATAACCATTAGACACAGGAAAAGGTCCCATATAATCAAAGCCCCAAACATCAAACGGTTCAATAACAAGAGAATAATTCATAGGCATTTCTTGACGTCTACTAATGTTACCTATTCTTTGACATTAGTCACAGGATAAGACAAACTTACGAGCATCTTTGAAGAGAGTAGGCCAATAAAAACCAGATTGTATCCTTGTGTGCAGTTCTATCTCCAGTGTGGTGCCCTCCATAAGATTCAGAGTGACACTAACGTAGAATGTGTTCCTGATAGAGGCAAAGGTGTCCCGTCTTTCGATGAGATGGTGGCTATCATTTTGGATGAAGTCGACTTTGACGATCCGACCATGCGAGGACGTCGCGCCTTAGCAATCGCTAAACCAACTCCGAGAGGTTATTGACCACGCCGAGCACGATCAACTCCGACCACGAAGGTCTGCTTCCTGCAGCAAACGAAGAACAAGCAAGAAACTAAGATTGCAACTGGATATTGCGAATATAAGAGGAAAGCTTTATTGATCAAGGTGGGGTTCTCGAGACGCCTTTGTCCGTCGCTGAACACAAATGAAGTACGCGAAGTTGCAGCTATGGCAAACTTTTAATCTAAACAAAACCCGAAGTCTAAACGACGCCCTAAGGGCTGTATATATGGGGGAAAAGGAGGGAATTTCGTGGCCCTTGAGGGTGGGGTCCGAAACCAACCCTGATGAGGACATGACTACCTTGGATATGAGCAAAAATATTACATACATGCATATTTGTCAGGTGATTTCTAGTGCAAACTATTCAATAATCTATTTATGTTATTCAGAACAAAAATACTTCACACACTTTTGTGTTTTGTCTAATTGCAGGTGTATGGGACATTTGTACAATCTACATATGAAGATAAGGAAGAACGAGATGCTTATTTGCTGTTCAAAAAGTTCTCTCACGTCACTTTTGGCCCAAGAGAAGATAGAGTCCAAGTCTCTCACGTTTTGGACTCAGATTCGGACTGCACAGACACACCTGACTCAAAACGCCAACAACTTTTTCATACGGACTCCGAATTGGGTGATTCTTTTTTTGTTGGAAAACAGATTGCATGCTCTTTCCAGCACAATTGGAATCACCTTAAAATACGTCCGGAGCTTTGAGTTATAGACGAAACAATCTGACGCTGCACAGAGAATCCTCATCGGATGACCTTATATCATACCAACATTCAGATTGCTTTTATCTTATTCTGCTTGTTCTTCATCTTGCGTAAATACCTTCGTGGTATCGATCAGCTGCTCGATACCACTTGATAGAGGCGAGGTGTCCCGATCTTCGATGAGATGATAACTATCGATTTGGTGGAGACGACTTTGACGATCCAACTACAAACGCACGACGCTATGCTTTTAGCAATCGCTAAACCAACTCCGAGAGGTTATCGACCACGCCAGAGCACAATCAACTCCGACCACGAAGGTCTATTTCGCAAGCAATCAAGAACAAGCAAGAATATGATAAAAGCAATCTGAATATTGCGTAGTATGTATGAAGTATTGATAAAGGTGGGGATCCGTAGCGGTCTTGGTCTGGTCGCTGGACACAAACGGCACACGGTTGCAATGGCTAACTTTAACTAAACAAATCCCAAGCAAAAAGCTACTAGATGGATCTACTTATATAGGAGCAAGGGGTGGCGGCCAAGGAGGTGGGAGAACGTTCCAAGGCAGCCTAAAACTAACCCTAGGTCGTACAAGGCCAATGGGCCCAAGTGGAGGTGACGTAACACCTTTGGACTTGTAGTTTGACTCGGATTCTGGTGCAGCGTCAGATTGTTTCGTCTATAACTCAATGCTCCGGACGTATTTTAAGGTGATTCCAATTGTGCTGGAAAGAGCATGCAATCTGTTTTCCAACAAAAAAAGAATCACCCAATTCGGAGTCCGTATGAAAAGTTGTTGGCGTTTTGAGTCAGGTGTGTCTGCAGTAGTCCGAATCTGAGTCCAAAACGTGAGAGACTTGGACTCTATCTTCTTGGGCCAAAAGTGACGTGAGAGAACTTTTGAACAGCAAATAAGCATCTCGCTCTTCCTTATCTTCATATGTAGATTGTACAAATGTCCCATACACCTGCAATTAGACAAAACACAAAAGTGTGTGAAGTATTTTGTTCAATAACATAAATAGATTATTGAATAGTTTGCACTAGAAATCACCCGACAAATATGCATGTATGTAATATTTTTGGTCATATCCAAGGTAGTCATGTCCTCATCATCCTCCCTTCTTGAAAATAAAGCCGCCCCTCGTGTTGCTTAATCTGAAATGTGGCTAACAAAAGAGACAAGGTGTACATGTTGTATATGTATATGTCATCCATTTTTACTTCCCTTGATTTTTGCATATATGACACATGAATAGATGAGTAACTTGCATAGTTCATAAAATCTAAAGCCAACAAATTAGCACAAGAACTAGAAGGCATGAAAATATTGCAACTCAGTTTGCACATATAAGTGAAGCTCTTATTTATTTCAAAAGATTGACAATGTTCATCATTAAACCATCCCAACATTGGTGAATAAACCTTATTTGAATCAAATTTACATGCTACAACATGCTTAGATAAGCAAACATGCAATGAGTCATTCGACACGTAATCATCACCAAGATTAGAGGTCATATCAAAACGATTAAACATTGATTCTTTTGCATCAACAGTTAATTCAATTGGTGCTCTCAAAATTGTTGGTATTTCAGTTGTTTGATCACATGGCATAGTCAAATTATCAACATAATCCTCAAAAATAGGTGGTGTGATCAAAGTAGTGGGTAGCTCAACACATGATGTATTCAAGTTAACTAGGGATGCATCATTCTCATGTGAAGTTATATCATCAATACCTTTATCATTACCTTGTCGCAAAGACGAGCTGATGTAGTTACAGACGAGACAATGCACCATACTCTTGAGATGATGTCACGCCCGAGGTGGGGCTGCTCTAGTAGGTGCAACGGTGGAGGAACCAACCGCGGTGGTGAGCATGAACTGAATTGTAGTTGTTGTAGTCACCCAATGCATCCTCCTCAGAATCGCTCTCAAAGGTACAAGCACTAACATACATACCAAGAATGCAACGAGGAATATACTGAAATCTTGCCTGAATATCATGGTTTAAACCACTAAAAAATCTATTCATTGTATCATTCTCAGATTCTTCTATGTCACAATGATGTATATAAGATTTGAACTCTTGGTAGTAAGCATGAACAGATTATTGCCTTGTTTAAATTGTTCAAATTTATGGCAATTCACGATTTATAGTAAGGAGGGAAAATTGTTTTCTCATTACATCTTTCAAATCTTTCCAAGTTGTGGGTTGGTTATCAATGTTTTTCTTACAATGCACATTCCACCAAACAGAAGCAAAACCAAGAATGCTCTAGTGGCAGCTCAGATCGCCAAGTTCGTAAAAGCCATGGTGACTAAAAACTTGTTCTACTTCAAGCTCCCAAGCTAGATAAATAGCAGGATTAAATCTACCTCAAATGACGGTAAAGAGCTAACTCTGCCATGTGCTTGTGTGTGTTGTTCCAACTCGTGGTGATGATTCTGTGTCAATGACTCATTGCATGTTTGCTTATCTAAGCATGTTGTAGCATGTAAATTTGATTCAAATAAGATTTATTCACCAATGTTGGGATGGTTTAATGATGAACATTGTCAATCTTTTGAAATAAATAAAAGCTTCACTTATATATGCAAACTGAGTTGCAATATTTTCATGCCTTCTAGTTCTTGTGCTAATTTGTTGGCTTTAGATTTTATGAACTATGCAAGTTACTCATCTATTCATGTGTCATATATGCAAAAATCAAGGAAGTAAAATGGATGACATATACATATACAACATGTACACCTTGTCTCTTTTGTTAGCCACATTTCAGATTAAGCAACACCGAGGACGGCTTTATTTTCAAGAAGGGGAGGATGATGAGGACATGACTACCTTGGATATGACCAAAAATATTACATACATGCATATTTGTCAGGTGATTTCTAGTGCAAACTATTCAATAATCTATTTATGTTATTCAGAACAAAAATACTTCACACACTTTTGTGTTTTGTCTAATTGCAGGTGTATGGGACATTTGTACAATCTACATATGAAGATAAGGAAGAACGAGATGCTTATTTGCTGTTCAAAAAGTTCTCTCACGTCACTTTTGGCCCAAGAGAAGATAGAGTCCAAGTCTCTCACGTTTTGGACTCAGATTCGGACTGCACAGACACACCTGACTCAAAACGCCAACAACTTTTTCATACGGACTCCGAATTGGGTGATTCTTTTTTTGTTGGAAAACAGATTGCATGCTCTTTCCAGCACAATTGGAATCACCTTAAAATACGTCCGGAGCGTTGAGTTATAGACGAAACAATCTGACGCTGCACCAGAATCCGAGTCAAACTACAAGTCCAAAGGTGTTACGTCACCTCCACTTGGGCCCATTGGCCTTGTACGACCTAGGTTAGTTTAGGCTGCCTTGAACGCTCTCCACCTCCTTGGCCGCCACTTGTTTAGTTAAAAGTTAGCCATTGCAACTTCGTACTTCGCTTGTGTCCAACGATCTGACCAAGATCCGCTACGGATCATCAATACTTCATACATACTCGCAATATTCAGATTGCTTTTATCATATTCTTGCTTGTTCTTCGATTGCTTGCGAAATAGACCTTCGTCAGTTGATTGTGCTCGGCGTGGTCAATAACCTCCTGAGTTGGTTTAGCGATTGTTAAGGCGCAACGTCGCACGCTTGTAGTCTGATCGCAAAGTCGCTTCACCAAATCGATAGTTATCATCTCATCGAAGATCGACACCTCCGCCTATCAAGTGGTATCAGCCAGTTGCTCGATACCACTTGATAGAGGCGAGGTGTCCCGATCTTCGATGAGATGATAACTATCGATTTGGTGGAGACGACTTTGACGATCCGACTACAAACGCACGACGCTATGCGCCTTAGCAATCGCTAAACCAACTCCGAGAGGTTATTGACCACGCCAGAGCACAATCAACCTCGACCACGAAGGTCTATTTCTCGCAAGCAATCAAGAACAAGCAAGAATATGATAAAAGCAATCTGAATATTAAGTAGTATGTATGAAGTATTGATAAAGGTGGGGATCCGTAAGCGTCTTGGTCTGGTCGTTGGACACAAACGGCACAACGGTTGCAATGGCTAACTTTTAACTAAACAAATCCCAAGCAAAAAGCTACTAGATGGATCTACTTATATAGGAGCAAGGGTGGCGGCCAAGGAGGTGGGAGAATGTTCCAAGGCAGCCTAAAACTAACCCTAGGTCGTACAAGGCCAATGGGCCCAAGTGGAGGTGACGAACACCTTGGACTTGTAGTTTGACTCGGATTCTGGTGCAGCGTCAGATTGTTTCGTCTATAACTCAATGCTCCGGACGTATTTTAAGGTGATTCCAATTGTGCTGGAAAGAGCATGCAATCTGTTTTCCAACAAAAAAAGAATCACCCAATTCGAGTCCGTATGAAAAAGTTGTTGGCGTTTTGAGTCAGGTGTGTCTGCAGAAGTCCGAATCTGAGTCCAAAACGTGAGAGACTTGACTCTATCTTCTTGGGCCAAAAGTGACGTGAGAGAACTTTTGAACAGTAAATAAGCATCTCGCTCTTCCTTATCTTCATATGTAGATTGTACAAATGTCCCATACACCTGCAATTAGACAAAACACAAAAGTGTGTGAAGTATTTTGTTCAATAACATAAATAGATTATTGAATAGTTTGCACTAGAAATCACCGACAAATATGCATGTATGTAATATTTTGGTCATATCCAAGGTAGTCATGTCCTCATCATCCTCCCTTCTTGAAAATAAAGCCGCCCCTCATGCTGCTTAATCTGAAATGTGGCTAACAAAAGAGACAAGGTGTACATGTTGTATATGTATATGTCGTCCATTTTTACTTCCCTTGATTTTTGCATATATGACACATGAATAGATGAGTAACTTGCATAGTTCATAAAATCTAAAGCCAACAAATTAGCACAAGAACTAGAAGGCATGAAAATATTGCAACTCAGTTTGCACATATAAGTGAAGCTCTTATTTATTTCAAAAGATTGACAATGTTCATCATTAAACCATCCCAACATTGGTGAATAAACCTTATTTGAATCAAATTTACATGCTACAACATGCTTAGATAAGGAAACATGCAATGAGTCATTCGACACGTAATCATCACCAAGATTAGAGGTCATATCAAAACGATTAAACATTGATTCTTTTGCATCAACAGTTAATTCAATTGGTGCTCTCAAAATTGTTGGCATTTCAGTTGTTTGATCACATGGCATAGTCAAATTATCAACATAATCCTCAAAAATAGGTGGTGTGATCAAAGTAGTGGGTAGCTCAACACATGATGTATTCAAGTTAACTAGGGATGCATCATTCTCATGTGAAGTTATATCATCAATACCTTTATTGTTACCTTGTCGCAAAGACGAGCTGATGTAGTTACAGACGAGACAATGCACCATACTCTTGAGATGATGTCACGCCCGAGGTGGGGCTGCTCTAGTAGGTGCAACGGTGGAGGAACCAACCGCGGTGGTGAGCATGAACTGAATTGTAGTTGTTGTAGTCACCCAATGCATCCTCCTCAGAATCGCTCTCAAAGGTACAAGCACTAACATACATACCAAGAATGCAACGAGGAATATACTGAAATCTTGCCTCGAATATCATGGTTTAAACCACTAAAAAATCTATTCATTGTATCATTCTCAGATTCTTCTATGTCACAATGATGTATATAAGATTTGAACTCTTGGTAGTAAGCATGAACAGTATTATTGCCTTGTTTAAATTGTTCAAATTTATGGCAATTCACGATTTATAGTAAGGAGGGAAAATTGTTTTCTCATTACATCTTTCAAATCTTTCCAAGTTGTGGGTTGGTTATCAATGTTTTTCTTACAATGCACATTCCACCAAACAGTAGCAAAACCAAGAATGCTCTAGTGGCAGCTCGCATCAGCCAAGTTCGTAAAAGCCATGGTGACTAAAAACTTGTTCTACTTCAAGCTCCCAAGCTAGATAAATAGCAGGATTAAATCTACCTCAAATGACGGTAAAGAGCTAACCTGCCATGTGCTTGTGTGTGTTGTTCCAACTCGTGGTGATGATTCTGTGTCGAATGACTCATTGCATGTTTGCTTATCTAAGCATGTTGTAGCATGTAAATTTGATTCAAATAAGATTTATTCACCAATGTTGGGATGGTTTAATGATGAACATTGTCAATCTTTTGAAATAAATAAAAGCTTCACTTATATATGCAAACTGAGTTGCAATATTTTCATGCCTTCTAGTTCTTGTGCTAATTTGTTGGCTTTAGATTTTATGAACTATGCAAGTTACTCATCTATTCATGTGTCATATATGCAAAAATCAAGGGAAGTAAAAATGGATGACATATACATATACAACATGTACACCTTTGTCTCTTTTGTTAGCCACATTTCAGATACAACGCCGAGGACGGCTTTTATTTTCAAGAAGGAGGATGATGAGGACATGACTACCTTGGATATGACCAAAAATATTACATACATGCATATTTGTCGTGATTTCTAGTGCAAACTATTCAATAATCTATTTATGTTATTCGTAACAAAAATACTTCACACACTTTTGTGTTTTGTCTAATTGCAGGTGTATGGGACATTTGTACAATCTACATATGAAGATAAGGAAGAACGAGATGCTTATTTGCTGTTCAAAAGTTCTCTCACGTCACTTTTGGCCCAAGAGAAGATAGAGTCCAAGTCTCTCACGTTTTGGACTCAGATTCGACCGCATGCACACACCTGACTCAAAACGCCAACAACTTTTTTCATACGGACTCTGAATTGGGTGATTCTTTTTTGTTGGAAAACAGATTGCATGCTCTTTCCAGCACAATTGGAATCACCTTAAAATACGTCCGAGCGTTGAGTTATAGACGAAACAATCTGACGCTGCACCAGAATCCGAGTCAAACCATAAGTCCAAAGGTGTTACGCCACTCCACTTGGGCCCATTGGCCTTGTACGACCTGATGAGGACATCAATACCATTGTTACACCCACAGCCCCTGCTGCTATACATACTGGACCAATTACTAGAGCTCACAAGACGCCAACTAAATTACCGTGTACTTTCGCTTTTGGTAATGATTCTAATGTTCATGAGAATATGATGTCTGCCTAAAATGGATACATTTGTTTTGCTTACAAATGAAGGGCCTAGCTTGGAGAAGGATGAACACTGGAGCAAGAACCCACATGGAGTTGATGGCATGCTAAGGATCAAGAACGGAGTTACAAGTGATGATTTCAGGACTTTGAAGCCACCATAAGGAGTGCATGAAGCCTTGGACGAAATATACAAGATGCCACTTCATAATATTCGCCCATAGGCTATTCTAGGTGCTAAGGCCACCTTATTATTGGGCCAGGCCCATGTAATTTCGAAATACATTAGTATAGGCTATTTTTAGAGTCCGTGTGTGGGGAAACAAGAGATAGGGTTAGTTTCGACCCTCCACCAAGGGCCACGAAATTCACCCCTCTTCCATCCATATACAGCCTTAGGGCACCGCTTAGACTTGGGTTTGTTTAGATCAAAGTTCGCCATAGCTGCAACTTCACATTTCGCTTGTGTTCAACGACTGCATTAAAGGCCACAGAACCCCACCTTGATCAATAAAGCTTTCATCTTATATTCGCAATATCCAGATTGCAATCTCGCTTGCTTGTTCTTCGCTTGCTCAGAAATAGACCTCGTCATCGTTGATCGTGTTCGGCGTGGTCAATAACCTCTCTGAGTTGGTTTAGCGATTGCTAAGGCGCGACGCCTCAAGACGCCAGTAGCCGGATCGCCAAAGTCGACTTCCACCAAAGCGAAATCCACCATCTCATCGAAAAGACGGGACACCTCCGCCTATCACGACACTAGGGTTAGTTTTAGGCTGCCTTGGAACGCTTCTCCCACCTCCTTGGCCGCCACCCTTGCTCCTATATAAGTAGATCCATCTAGTAGCTTGCTTGGGATTTGTTTAGTTGTTATTATTGCAACTGCAATATTGCGCTTGTGTCCAACGACTGCATCAAGACCGCTTTGATCCCCACCTTTATCAATATTTCATATACTGCAATATTCAGATTGCTTTTCATATTTCTTGCTTGTTCTTCGATTGCTTGCAAATCGATTTTCGTGGTCGTTGATTGTGCTCATCGTCAACCTCTCGGAGTTGGTTTAGCGATTGCTATGCTCAGCACGCTTGTAGTCGGATCGCCAAAGTCGCTCCACCAAATCGATAGTTATCGCCTCATCGAAGATCGACACCTCCGCCTATCAAACCCTAACTCTTGTTTCCACACACATACGGACTCAAAAATAGCCTATACTTAAGTATTTCGAAATTACATGGGCTCGCCCAATAATAAGGTGATGCAAGACCTAGAATAGCCTATGGACTAATATTGATAGAGGCAAAGGTGTCCTGCCTTTCGATGAGATGGTGGATTTCGCTTTGGTGGAAGTCGACTTTGACGATCCGACTACAAACGCACGACGACGCTGCGCCTTAGCAATCGCTAAACCAACTCCGAGAGGTTATTGACCACGCCAGAGCACAATCAACCCGACCACGAAGGTCTATTTCGCAAGCAATCAAGAACAAGCAAGAATATGATAAAAGCAATCTGAATATTAAGTAGTATGTATGAAGTATTGATAAAGGTGGGGATCCGTAAGCGGTCTTGGTCTCGTCGTTGGACACAAACGGCACACGGTTGCAATGGCTAACTTTAACTAAACAAATCCCAAGCAAAAGCTACTAGATGATAGAGGCAAAGGTGTCCCGCTTTCGATGAGATGGTGGATTTCGCCAGGAAGTCGACTTTGACGATCCGACTACTTAACGCAGCGTGGACGCCGCTACTTAGCAATCGCTAAACCAACTCCGAGAGGTTATTGACCACGCCGAGCACGATCAACCTCGACCACGAGGGTCTGCTTCGCGAGCAAACGAAGAACAAGCAAGAAACTGAGATTGCAACTGGATATTGCGTAATATAAGATGAAAGCTTTATTGATCAAGGTGGGGTTCTGTGACGCTTTGTCCGGTCGTTGAACACAAACGGCACGCTAAGTTGCAGCTATGGCTAACTTTTGATCTAAACAAAACCTAAGTCTAAACGGTGCCCTAAGGGCTGTATATATGGAGGAAGAGGGGTGAATTTCGTGGCCCTTGGTGGAGGGGTCCAAACTAACCCTATCTCTTGTTTCCCACACATACGGACTCTAAAAATAGCCTATACTAATGTATTTCGAAATTACATGGGCCTGGCCCAATAATAAGGTGACGCGAGACCTAGAATAGCCTATGGACTAATATTATGAAGTGGCATCTTGTATATTTCGTCCAAGGCTTCATGCACTCTTATGGTGGTTTCAAAGTCCCGAAATCATCACTTGTAACTCCGTTTGATCCCTTGCGCATGCCATCAACTCCATGTGTGTTCTTGCTCCAATGTTCATCCTTCTCCAAGCTAGGCCCTTCATTTGTAAGCAAAACAAATGTATCCAATTTAGGCAAAGATCATATTCTCATGAACATTAGAATCATTACCAAGAAACGAAAGTACTGTAATTTAGTTGGCGTATGCGAGCTCTAGTAATTGGTCCAAGATGTATAGCAGCAGGGCTGGGTGTAACAATGATATTGATGTCCTCATCATCCTCCCTTCTTGAAATGAAGTCGCCCTCGACAGAAGCTCATCTTCCTCACCCAAATATGGCTTCAAATCTGCAATGTTAAAAGTGGACTAACCCCAAAATCTGCAGCAGCTCAAGTTTATATGCATTATCATTTACTTTCTCCAACACCTTAAAGGGACCAGCAAGACGTGGCATTAGGTTTGATTTATGCAAATCAGAAATCTATCCTTACACAAATGTAACCAAACAAGATCTCTAGGTGCAAACACAACATGTTTTCTACCCTTATCTCCAAAGAAGTTTATATTTAGCATTCATACGCCAATGTTTTCCTTAGTTAACTCATGCATTTTTAAAATCAATTCAGCACGCTCTTTAGCATCAAAATTAACCTTCTCCAAAGATGGAAGAGGCAACAAATCAATTGGTGCACGAGGTAGGAAACCATACACAACTTCAAAAGGGCACATCTTAGTAGTAGAATGCAATGAACGATTATAAGCAAATTCAATATGAGGCAAGCATTCCTCCCACATTTTCTTATTATTCTTTAGAACAGCCCTAAGCATAGTAGACAATGTTCTATTGACTACTGTCATTCCATCAGCTTGGGGTGACAAGTAGTACTAAAAGCAGTTTAGTCCCCAACTTAGCCCATAAACATCTCCAAAAGTGGCTAAGAAATTTAGTATCACGATCTGAAACAATAGTATTTGGCACACCATGCAAGTTTAATAATTTCACGAAAGAACAAATCAGCAACATTGACAAAGATCATCGCTTTTATGACATGGTATAAAGTGTGCCATTTTCGAGAATCTATCCACGACAACAAATATGCTATCCTCCCTTCTTTGTTCTAGGTAAACCTAAAACAAAGTCCATAGATATATCCTCCCAAGGAACACTAGGTACAGTAAAGGCATATATAAACCATGAGGATTTAGTCGTGACTTAGCTTTTTGACATGTAGTGCAATGAGCAATAAAACGCCAACATCCCGCCTCATCTTTGGCCAAAAGAAATGTGTAGCAAGTACGCCCTCCGCCTTCTTCACGCCAAAGTGTCCCATTAGTCCTCCTCCATGCGCCTCCTGCAACAACAAAAGACGAATGGAGCTAGCTGGAATGCATAGCTTGTTAGCACGGAACACAAATCCATCATTAACGACAAACTTGTTCCATGTTCTTCCTTCTTACAATTCTGCAATACATCTTTAAAATCAGCATCATGCACATATTGATCTTTGATGGTCTCCAAACCAAATATTTTGAAGTCAAGTTGTGAAAGCATAGTATAGCGATTTAGACAATGCATCAAGAATAACATTTTCTTTTACCCTTCTTGTGTTTAATGACATAAGGGAAAGTCTCAATGAATTCAACCCATTTAGCATGTCTACGATTCAGTTTAGCTTGACTTTTAATATGTTTCAAAGATTCATGATCGAATGTATAACAAATTCTTTTGGGCCATAAATAATGTTGCCATGTTTCTAAAGTCCCAACAAGAGCATATAATTTTTTATCATAAGTAGAGTAATTCAGACTAGGCCCACTCAATTTTTCGTAAAAGTATGCAACAGGTTTGCCATCTTGTAATAACACACCTCCTAATCCAATTCCACTAGCATCACATTCAAGCTCAAAAGTCTTATTAAAATCAGAAGTTGGAGTAAAGGAGCATGTGTCAACTTAGCTTTCAATACCGTGAAGGCTTCTTCCTGTATGGTACCCCAAACAAAAGGCACATCCTTCTTTGTAAGCTCATTGAGAGGTGCAGAATGGTGCTGAAATCTCTCACAAAACGCCTATAGAAACCAGCGAGGCCAAGGAAACTCCTCACTTGTGTGACCGCTTTGGCTGCGCCAACTCTCAATAGCTTCAATCTTGGCTTTATCAACTTCAATTCCTGTGAGTAACAACATAGCCAAGAAAAGATACTCGGTCGGTGCAAAAGGTGCACTTCCCAAGGTTACCAAACAAACGCATCACGAGAGCATTAAAACAAAGCACGTAAACAAAATAAACTACCACAAATCGTCCAATGAAAGCACGAAAACTTCGCTCATTAATCTCATGAAAGTACTAGGTGCATTAGTTAACCCAAAAGGCATGACTAACCACTCATATAATCCAAACTTAGTTTTAAATGTTGTTTTCCATTCATCTCCCAATTTCATACGAATTTGATGGTATCCACTACGCAAATCAACTTTGGAGAATATTGTAGAGCCACTCAATTCATCAAGCATATCATCTAGCCTAGGAATAGGGTGACGATAACTAATAGTAATATTATTGATGCCTCTACAATCAACACACATACGCGACGCACCATCCTTTTTCGCACTAGAATAATAGGAACAAAGACAAGGACTAAGGGATTCACGATATAACCTTTGTCGAGCAGCTCCTCAGACTTGACGATAATCTCCTTCGCTCTCCGGATTGGTACGGATGGTGCACGGTTGGGTAATGATGCACCGAATTAAGTCAATTTGATGCTCAATCCTCTAATAGGTGGTAATCCTGTGGCACGCCTTGTGGAAAGACGCCAACAACTCCCCGCAAAATGTTAGTGACAAGCAGGGGCAAAGAGGAAGGCACGCCCTCGAATGAAAATAATGCCTCTTTTCACACAAAAGCATAGCAAATAGATTTGCCAAAATCTAGCTCATCAATATCAGATTTGGTGGCAAGTAAACATGCACTTTTCAATTTAATTTCGTATAAACAAAGATGGTTTATTATTAGGCTTCATGTGTCGCTCAAATTCTTTTGCCACAATCTGATTTTCACTCTTATTTTTCTCCTGCTTTGCTTTATTAGCTCTATTAATATCATCTTTCAAATGGACTCAAGAGTCATAGGAAGCAAAGTAATATTTTTATCCTTATGAACAAGAGTATACCGATTGTTTCTACCATGGTGTACAGAATTTTATCAAATTGCCATGGTCTACCAAGTAACAAGGAACATGCTTGCATAGGTACCACATCACAATCAACATAATCAGATATGTAGAGATACTAAATGCACACTAACAAGACGTGTTACCTTCACCTTGCCGCTGTTGTTGAACCATTGGATGTAGTAAGGATGTGGATGTGGTCTTGTGGTGAGAGATAGCTTCTCCACCATCTCCATGCTAGCCAAATTGTTGCAGCTCCTCCATCTATGATGACGCTAATAGAACGCTCCTTCACAACTCCCTTTGTATGGAACAAATTATGCCTCGATTTTGCTCAGCTTGTGTAACCCGTGACACTCAAAACACGCTGAGCAACTAAACATTCATACCACAAGATCTTCAAGAGCCATGTATTGTGTCTCATGATCGTAATCATCTCCACCGTGTTCCTCATGTGTAATAAGAGCCAAAGTCTCCTCATCATAGTCACTAGCGGACTCATACCCACCATCCTCGTGAGCAATCATCACACGCTGAGATTTGCATTCTCTCAAAAATGTCCTCTTCCCTTACAACGACGACAAATAATATCACTTGTGTGCCCTGCTGACGCCATGGAAGAAGAGCTCAGGCAGGTGCCCAAAGTGTGCTCTTGGCGATAGTGGTGGTTGTGTCTCGCTTGTATCACTTTGGAGGTGGCACCTGAAGGAGGTGATGGTGCAAAGGAAGTAGATGATGCACGGGTGTCCATGATGAAGGTCGACTGCAGAAAAAGTTAGTGCGCCGCCAATACACTGCCGATCCTCAAGACTTCACGCTCAGCTTTACAAGCAAGATGGAATAAACGAGTGATATTATTATAATCCTTATAGTCTAGAATGGTCTCAATCTCTATTTAATCCACCCGTAAAACGCAAGCATAGCTTCATTCTCCTCAACAATACCACATCTAATCAAGCCAGCTTTGCAATTCCCGATAATATTCTTCTACAGAATTTTTTCCTTGTCTTAAACGCTGCAATTTTTGAAGTAATTCACGTTGATAATATGGTGGAACCCAACGAGTACGCATAGCAGTTTTCAAAGCAGCCCAAGTAGTGAACAGATATAATCTACAATGTTCGACCACCAAACACATGCAAAGCTAGTGAAAGCACAAACAAAGCAAAGAGAACACGCCTCCCTCGTGATATTGTAAACATGTAAATCGTTGTTCAGCTTCTAACTCCCAAGTAAGATATATATCGTGAACATATCTACCCTCAAATGGTGGAATATTCAATTTCAGTTTAGGAGATGGTCATGATCTCGCACTGAGGGGGAGCCCTAGCATTGCCATTATTTGCATGTGGACGACCCGGTGGTTGTGGTGTTGGTGGTTGCACGAGTTCGATGTTGATCAACCTCCTCCTCGTAATCTCCCACATAATCATCCTCCCGTGCACCAGCAGCATGAAGCAGTGAGCCAAAGAAGCACCAACAAAGAGTAGCAGCGCACCAGAATTTTGTCCTCGCTCAAGAGGAACACGCCGAGCTCGGCCCATACCGATTCGAAGGGGCGAGTTGTTGTCGCAGCAGAGGTGCGATAGGTGCAGCCGGGCGTGGTTGTGGAAAACGCTACGAGCAATTCATCAAACTTGCTATCAAGCTTTGTTTCAAACGCCTTCTCAATGCCATCTATCTTCCCATGGCCTCGCAAATCTGTTTACCACATCTTGCACCCGTCCAATCATCATTTGTCAAACTTATCATGTAGCCGCTTGTTTGTCGTTCTCCCAATCAGCCTCATCGGCCCGTGTTCCTGCCATGGTTAGCAAAGCAATAGAAACACACAAGAATATGATCCTACAGACTACTAGGAAGTGGTGGTGGTGGTGTGGACAAATCACAAACTGCGAAGCAAATCTCAAATTCTTACCAGCCTACCCAAAGAAATAGGTGGTGATCGGCAACCGCTAGTAGTCAAAACTCTCAAAGCTTGGCTATAGCGATTACTGTGGAGCAAAAGGGTCAAAGAATAATCAAATCGAGATGCAAAGTTGAATAAACGCCAACGACGGCATCAGGCTGGTCCTAGGCTAGACCGTATAGAGACGCGAGCCTAGAACACTAACAAAATCACGGCACTGCACGTAAACAAAGGAAAAGCACACTCTGAATTTTTTTCGCTTTTTTTTATGCTGCTTTTTTTTGCGCTTGCTTTTTTTTTTTAAAAATCACTATAATGGCGAAGTGTCTCAAAACTCTTCCCAGTCAAATCGACAGATGGGCACGAAAATTTTTTCGACCAAATTTTTTTTTTCGACGCCCGACCCAAAAACTGAAACGGGTCAAAAACTTTCTATAACGGCGACTAGCTCAATACGCTTAGAAACACCTAAAATAGGACAGCCGTAAAATTTTTATCCCGCGCTTTTGGAAAATTTTGGGCCTAAACGGAGGGTGGTTTCCTGACTTTTTTTTTTGGAAACCAACCTCTTCTACGGACGGCAAAAGATTGCTGAATCAAACCTACTCGCACAAGGAAACACGAATCGAAAAACTAGATGGATCCCGAAAACAAACCTAATATGCAAGGAACTCGGATTGGTGATAATATATGGCAGCGGTGGTGGTATGTGGATACGGATTCAAGCTGTGGCGGTAAGCGTGGTGGTATATGGATACGGATTCAAGCGATGAAAGCGCGCGGCGTGACAACTTATGACCGTAACTCAAACTCTAAAAGACTAGACTCTAAGACCAAAGAACTAGACACGACGATGCAACCGCAAATTCAACAACGCAAATACGTAAAAGAATATGCAAAGGCTCGATTGGTTCGGATATGATGAACTAACCCTAATTTTTTTGTGGCTTTTTCGTGGATCAGAGGTATGAAGAACGGACTCGATCTAAACTACGAAAACTTTAAAATCTCACCGAGCAACCCGAAATCGATACCACTTGATAGAGGCAAAGGTGTCCCGCCTTTCGATGAGATGGTGGCTATCGCTTGATGAAGTCGACTTTTGACGATCCGCTACTTAACGCAGCGACGACGCCGACTTCAGCAAGCTAAACCAACTCCTGAGGTTATTGACCACGCCGAAGCATCATCAATCTGACCACGGAAGGTTCTGTTTCGCAGCAAACGAAGAACAAGCAAGAAACTAAGATTGCAATTGGATATTATGTATATAAGAGAAAGCTTTATTGATCAAGGTGTTCTAAGACGCTTTGTTCGTCGTCTGAACACAAACGGCACGCTGGTTGCAGCTATGGCGAACTTTTAATCTAAACAAACCCAAGTCTAAACGGTGCCCTAAGGTTTTATATGGGGGAAAAGGAGGAATTTGTGGCCCTTGAGGGTGGGGTCCAAACCAACCCTAACTCTTGTTTCCCCACACATACGACTCTAAAATAGCCTATACTTAAGTATTTTGAAATTACATGGGCTCTGCCCAATAATAAGGTGACGAGCACCTAGAATAGCCTATGTAAAAGGCCACCTTATTATTGGGCCAGCCCATGTAATTTCAAATACATAAGTATAGGCTATTTTAGATTCCGTATGTGTGGGGAAACAAGAGATAGGGTTAGTTTCGACCCTCCACCAAGGGCCACGAAATTCACCCCCTCTTCCTCCATATATACAGCCCTTACTAAAAGAGATGACCGCTTAGACCTTGGGTTTTGTTTAGATTAAAGGTTCGCTTTAGCTGCAACTTCGCAGATTTCGCTTTG
Organism: Aegilops speltoides; assembly: GCA_021437245.1. Taxonomy (NCBI): domain Eukaryota; kingdom Viridiplantae; phylum Streptophyta; class Magnoliopsida; order Poales; family Poaceae; genus Aegilops; species Aegilops speltoides. The sequence continues at coordinate 216,182,942 of CM038144.1, forward strand.
TGTTCAACGACTGCATAAAGGCATCACAGTAACCCCACCTTGATCAATAAAGCTTTCATCTTATATTCGCAATATCCAGATTGCAATCTCAGCTTGCTTGTTCTTCGCTTGCTCGCAGGAAATGCACTCGTGGTCGTTGATCGTGTTCAAGATGGTCAATAACCTCGGAGTTGGTTTAGCGACAGCATATGCGCGACGCCTCGCACGCCAGTAGTCGGATCACAAAGTCAACTTACACCAAAGCGAAATCCACCATCTCATCGAAAGACGGGACACCTCCGCCTCTATCACCAGAAGTAATGTCTTAAGTCATAAAAGAACTTTTTCTTTTGCTGGTATGTGAAACTAGGCGGTATATATTTAGCAACAATGTGATGAGGACATCAATACCATTGTTACACCCACAGCCCTCGCCGCTATACATATCGGACCAATTACTAGAGCTCACAAGACGCCAACTAAATTACCGTGTACTTTCGCTTTTGGTAATGATTCTAATGTTCATGAGAATATGATGTCGCTTAAATTGGATACATTTGTTTTGCTTACAAATGAAGGGCCTAGCTTGGAGAAGGATGAACATTGGAGCAAGAACACACATGGAGTTGATGGCATGCGCAAGGAGATCAAGAACGGAGTTACAAGTGATGATTTCAGTGACTTTGAAGCCACCATAAGGAGTGCATGAAGCCTTGGACGAAATATACAAGATGCCACTTCATAATATTCGCCCATAGGCTATTCTAGGTGCTCACACCTTATTATTGGGCCAGCCCATGTAATTTCGAAATACATTAGTATAGGCTATTTTAGAGTCCGATGATGTGGGGAAACAAGAGATAGGGTTAGTTTTGACCCCTCCACCAAGGGCCACGAAATTCACCCCTCTTCCTCCATATATACAGCCCTTAGGGCACCGCTTAGACTTGGGTTTTGTTTAGATTAAAAGTTCGCCATAGCTGCAACTTCGCTGCATTTCGCTTGTGTTCAACGACTGCATAAAGGCGCCACAGTAACCCCACCTTGATCAATAAAGCTTTCATCTTATATTCGCAATATCCAGATTGCAATCTCAGCTTGCTTGTTCTTCGCTTGCTCGCAGGAAATAGACCTCGTGGTCGTTGATCGTGTTCTCAGCGGTCAATAACCTCTCTGAGTTGGTTTAGCGAATGTTATATGCTGACGCCCTCGCACGCCAGAATCGGATCACCAAAGTCGATTTCCACCAAAGCGAATCCACCATCTCATCGAAAGACGGACACCTCTCCTCTATCAAGTGGTATCGATTTCCGTGTTGCTCGGTGAGATTTTACAGCTTTTTCTAGTTTAGATCGAGTCTGTCCTTAATACCTATAGTCCACGAAAAAAGGCAAAAAAAATTAGGTTAGTTCATCCTATCCGAACCACCGAGCCATCACGGTCTTAGAGTCTAGTCTTTAGAGTTTCGAAGTTCTCGTCATAAGTTGTCACGCCGCCGCACCACCGCTTTCAACCAGATCCATATACCACCACCGCTATCCGCCACCGCTCAATCAGATCCATATACCACCACCGCCATATATCACCACCAATCCGAGTCCTTGCATATTAGGTTTGTTTTCGGATCCATCTAGTTTCCGATTCGTGTTTCTTGTCTCGAGTAGGTTTCGATTCCAGCAATCTTTTGTCCGTCCGTAGAAGAGGTTGGTTTCAAAAAAAAAAAAAAAAAAGAGTCCTAAACCACCTCCGCTTAGGCCCAAAATTTTCCAAAACGCACGGATAAAAAAATTTTCTCGCTATCCTATTTTTAGGTGTTTCTAAGCGATTGAGCCAACAAGATAGAAAGTTTTTTGACCTGCTTCAGCTTTTGGGTCCGCAAATAAAAAAAAAAACAAAAATTGTCGAAAAATTTCGTGCCCATCCCGCCATTGACTGGAAGAGTTTTGAGACACTCGCCATTATAGTGATTTTTCGCAAAAAAAAAAAAAGAGCAAAAAAAAAAAAAAAGCAAAAAAAAAAAAAAGAGCTAAAAAAAATTCAGAGTGTGCTCCTCCTTGTTTACGCAGCAACCGTGATTTTGTTAGTGTTCTAGGCTCGCCTCTAGCACGGTTCAGCCTAGACCAAAGACAAGATCGCTGCTGAGCGCTTATTCAACTTTGCATCTCTCAATTGATTATTGTCAATCTTTTTGCTACCATATTATAAGCCTTCCCAGCTCCACATACATCTGCTGCAAGGCGCTGACTCTCCCCGTAATCGCTATAGCCAAGCTTTGGGAGTTTTGACTACAACGGTTGCCGATCACCGTCAGTCACCGGGTAAGAACTGGTAAGAATTTGAGATTTGCTTGACGGATTTGTGACCGCCCACCACACCACCACCACCACTTCCTAGTAGTCCAGAGGATCATATTCTTGTGTGTTTCTATTGTCGCTAACCATGGCAGGACCACGTCGATTTAGACTGATTGGGAGAACCCGACTAACAAACAGCTACATGATAAGTTTCAAAGAAATGATGATTGGACAGTGCAAGACGTGATAAACAGATTTGACGAGGCCATGGAGAAGATAGATGGCATTGAGAAGACGTTTGAAACAAAGCTTGATAGCAAGTTTGATGAATTGCTCGCTGCTTCCACAACCACCGCCGCTGCACCTATCGCACCTCGCAACGACAACAACTACGCCCTTCCGAATCAAGATGGACGAGCTCAACAGTTCCTCTTGAGCCAGACAAAATTTCGTGCCACCGCTACACATCGTTGGTGCTTTTGGCCCTCGCCATCGCTGTCACCGGTACCGAGGAGGATGATTATGTGGGAGATTACGAGGAGGAGGTTGATCAACATCGTAATCCACGCGGCAACCACCAAAGACCACAACCACCGTGTCGCCCACATGCAAATAATGGCAATGCTAGGGCTCCCTCAGTACGAGATCATGACCATCTCCCTAAACTGAAATTGAATATTCCACCATTTGAGGGTAGATATGTTCCCGATATATATCTTACTTGGGAGTTAGAAACCAACAACGATTTACATGTTTACAATATCCCGAGGAGAGACGGTTCCTCGCTGCTTGTTCTTTCACTAGCTTTGTATGTGTTTGGTGGTCCAACATTGTAGATTATATCATGTTCCAACTACTTGGGCTGCTTTGAAAACTGCTATATGCATCTGGTTCCACCATATTATCAACGTGAATTACTTCAAAATTGCAGCGCTTAAGACAAGGAAAAATTTCAGAGAAGAATATTATCGTGAATTACAAACCGCTTGATTAGATGTGGTATTGTTGAGGAGAATGAAGCTATGCTTGCACGCTTTCCGGTGGATTAAATAGAGAGATTCGCACCATTCTAGACTATAAGGATTATAATAATATCACTGCTTATTCCATCTTGCTTGTAAAGCTGAACGTGAAGTGCGATCGACAGCATTGGCGCCGCACTAACTTTTCTCGCAGTCGACCTTCATCATGGACACCACGCATCATCTACTTCCACACGCTCGCACACCGCACTCCGTCGGTGCCACCTCCAACCGTGATAAACGAACGCAGCACAACCTCCACTATCTCGCCAAGAGCGCACCGCCGGACCTGCACAGAGCTCTTCTTCTTCCATGGCGCCAACAGGGCACACAAGTGATATTATTTGTCGTCATTGTAAGGGAAGAGGACATTTTGCAAGAGAATGCAAATCTCAGCGCAGTGATGATTGCACCGAGGATGGTGGGTATGAGTCCGCTTAGTGACTATGATGAGGAGACTTTGGCTCTTATTACACATGAGGAACACGGTGGAGATGATTCTGATCATGAGACACAATACATGGCTGCCAAGATGCCGACAGTATGAATGTTTAGTCGCTCAACGTGTTTTGAGTGTGCAAGTTACACAAGCTCGAGCAAAATCAGAGGCATAATTTGTTCCATACAAAGGAGTTGTGAAAGAACGCTCTATTCAAGGCCATCATAGATGGAGGGAGCTGCAACAACTTGGCTAGCATGGAGATGGTGGAGAAGCTATCTCTCACCACAAGACCACATCCACATCCTTACTACATCCAATGGTTCAATAACAGCGCAAGGTGAAGGTAACACGATCGCTCGTGTGCATTTTAGTATCTCTACATATGCTGATTATGTTGATTGTGATGTGGTACCTATGCAAGCATGTTCCTTGTTACTTGGTAGACCATGGCAATTTGATAAAAATTTGACACCATGGTAGAAACAATCAAGATACTCTTGTTCATAAGGATAAAAATATTACTTTGCTTCCTATGACTCCGAGTCCATTTTGAAAGATGATATTAATAGAGCTAATAAAGCAAAACAGAGAAAAATAAGAGTGAAAATCAGATTGTGGCTAAAGAATTTGAGCAACACATGAAGCCTAATAATAAACCATCTACTGTTGCTTCCGAAATTAAATTGAAAAGTGCATGTTTACTTGCCACCAAATCTGATATTGATGAGCTAGATTTTAACAAATCTATTTGCTATGCTTTTGTGTGCAAAGAGGCATTATTTTCATTCGAGGACGTGTTTTCCTTTTTGCCCCTCGCTGTCACTAACATTTTGCAGAGTTCACCGACGCTCTTTCCACAAGACGCTCCACCGGATTACCACCTATTCGAGGGATTGAGCATCAAATTGACTTAATTCCTGTGCATCATTACCCAACCGCACCATACCGCATCAATCCAGAGGAGACGAAGGAGATTATGCGCCAAGCACAGAGCTGCTCGACAAAGGTTATATACGCGAATCCCTTAGTCCTTGTGTTGTTCCTATTATTCTAGTGCCGAAAAAGGATGGTACGCCACGATGTGTGTTGATTGTAGAGGCATCAATAATATTACTATTCGTTATCGCCACCCTATTCCTAGGCTAGATGATATGCTTGATGAATTGAGTGGCTCTACAATATTCTCCAAAGTTGATTTATGAGTGGATACCATCAAATTCGTATGAAATTGGGAGATGAATGGAAAACAGCATTTAAAACTAAGTTTGGATTATATGAGTGGTTAGTCATGCCTTTTGGGTTAACTAATGCACCTAGTACTTTCATGAGATTAATGAACTAAGTTTTACGTGCTTTCATTGGACGATTTGTGGTAGTTTATTTTGATGATATACTGATTTATAGCAAATCTTGGAAGAACATTTGGAACATTTACGTGTTGTTTTTAATGCTCTACGTGATGCACGCTTGTTTGGTAACCTTGGGAAGTGCACCTTTGCACCGAATCGAGTATCTTTTTCTTGGCTATGTTGTTACTCCACAGGAATTGAAGTTGATAAAGCCAAGATTGAAGCTATTGAGAGTTGGCCGCAGCCCAAAACGGTCACACAAGTGAGGAGCCTTGGCCTAGCTGGTTTCTATAGGCGTTTGAGAGATTTCAGCACCATTGCTGCACCTCTCAACGAGCTTACAAAGAAGGATGTGCCTTTTGTTTGGGGTACCGCATGTGAAGAAGCCTTCACGGTATTGAAAGCTAAGTTGACACATGCCTTTTACTCCAACTTCCCGATTTTAATAAGACTTTTGAGCTTGAATGTGATGCTAGTGGAATTGGATTAGGAGGTGTGTTATTACAAGATGGCAAACCTGTTGCATACTTTTTTCTCAAAAATTGAGGGCCTAGTCTGAATTATTCTACTTATGATAAAGAATTATATGCTCTTGTTCGGACTTTAGAAACATGGCAACATTATTTATGGCCCAAAGAATTTGTTATACATTCTGATCATGAATCTTTGAAACATATTAAAAGTCAAGCTAAACTGAATCGTAGACATGCTAAATGGGTTGAATTCATTGAGACTTTCCCTTATGTCATTAAACACAAGAAGGGTAAAGAAAATGTTATTGCTGATGCATTGTCTCGTCGCTATACTATGCTTTCACAACTTGACTTCAAAATATTTGGTTTGGAGACCATCAAAGATCAATATGTGCATGATGCTGATTTTAAAGATGTATTGCGAATTGTAAAGAAGGAAGAACATGGAACAAGTTTGTCGTTAATGATGGATTTGTGTTCCGTACATAACAAGCTATGCATTCCAGCTAGCCCGCTCGCCTTTTGTTGTTGCAGGAGGCGATGGAGGAGGACTAATGGGACACTTTGGCGTGAAGAAGACGGAGGACGATTTGCTACACATTTCTTTTGGCCAAAGATGAGACGGATGTTGAGCGCTTTATTGCTCACTGCACTACATGTCAAAAAGCTAAGTCACGACTCAATCCTCATGGTTTATATATGCCTTTGCCTGCACTCTAGTGTTCCTTGGGAGGATATATCGATGGACTTTGTTTTAGGTTTACCTAGAACAAAGAAGGAGGGATAGCATATTTGTTGTCGTGGATAGATTCTCTAAAATGGCACACTTTATACCATGTCATAAAACCGATGATGCCGCTAATGTTGCTGATTTGTTCTTTCGTGAAATTATTCGCTTGCATGGTGTGCCAAATACTATTGTTTCAGATCGTGATACTAAATTTCTTAGCCATTTTTGGAGATGTTTATGGGCTAAGTTGGGGACTAAACTGCTTTTTAGTACTACTTGTCACCCCCAAACCGATGGACAAACCAAGTAGTCAATAGAACATTGTCTACTATGCTTAGGGCTGTTCTAAAGAAAAATAAGAAAATGTGGAGGAATGCTTGCCTCATATTGAATTTGCTTATAATCGCTCATTGCATTCTACTACTAAGATGTGCCTTTTGAAGTTGTGTATGGTTTCACCTCGCACCTATTGATTTGTCGCTTCTTCCATCTTCGGAGAAGGTTAATTTTGATGCTAAAGAACGTTGAATTGATTTTAAAAATGCATGAGTTAACTAAGGAAAACATTGAGCGATGAATGCTAAATATAAACTTGCGGAGATAAGGGTAGAAAACATGTTGTGTTTGCACCGAGATCTTGTTTGGTTACATTTATGTAAGGATAGATTTCCGATTTATGCAAATCAAAGCTAATGCCACGTGCCGCTGGTCCCTTTAAGGTGTTGGAGAAAGTAAATGATAATGCATATAAACTTGAGCTGCCCGCAGATTTTGGGGTTAGTCCCACTTTTAACATTGCAGATTTGAAGCCATATTTGGGTGAGGAAGATGAACTTCCGTCGAGGACTACTTCATTTCAAGAAGGGAGGATGATGAGGACATCAATACCATTGTTACACCCACAGCCCCGCTGCTATACATACCGGACCAATTACTAGAGCTCACAAGACGCCAACTAAATTACCAGTACTTTCGCTTGGTAATGATTCTAATGTTCATGAGAATATGATGTCGCTTACACCATCTCATCGAAGACGGGACACCTCTGCCTCTATCAAGTGGTATCGATTTCCGGGTTGCTCGGTGAGATTTTACTGATTTTAGTAGTTTAGATCGAGTCTGTCTTAATACCTATAGTCCACGAAAAAGGCAAAAAAAAAATTAGGGTTAGTTCATCCTATCCGAACCGATCCGAGCCATTCTTGGTCTTAGAGTCTAGTCTTTTAGAGTTTGAGTTCGGTCATAAGTTGTCACGCCGCCGCCGCAGCCACCGTTTGAATCCGTATCCATATACCACCACCGCTTATCCGCCACCGCTTGAATCCGTATCCATATACCACCACCGCCATATATCACCACCAATCCGAGTCCCTTGCATATTAGGTTTGTTTTCGGGATCCATCTAGTTTCCGATTCGTGTTTCCTTATGCGAGTAGGTTTGGATTCCAGCAATCTTTTGCCGTCCAGTAGAAGAGGTTGGTTTCAAAAAAAAAAAAAAAAAGTCCGAAACCACCCTCGTTTAGGCCCAAAATTTTCCAAAAGCGCACGGGATAAAAAATTTTCGGCTATCCTATTTTTAGGTGTTTCTAAGCGTATTGAGCGATCGCCGTTATAGAAAGTTTTTTGACCCGTTTCAGATTTTGGGTCCGGCGATCGAAAAAAAAAAAAAAATTGTCGAAAAATTTCGTGCCCATCCTGTCGGTTTGACACAGGAAGAGTTTTGAGACACTCGCCATTATAGTGATTTTTAAAAAAAAAAAAAAAAGCGCAAAAAAAAAAAAATCAGCGCAAAAAAAAAAAAAAAAAGCGAAAAAAAATTCAGAGTGTGCTCCTCCCTTGTTTACGTGCAGCGCCGTGATTTTGTTAGTGTTCTAGGCTCGCGTCTCTAGCACGGTCTAGCCTAGGACCAAGACGATCACGTCGTTGGCGTTTATTCAACTTTGCATCTCTGAATTGATTATTCTTGACCCTTTTGCTACCATATTATAAGCCTTCCCAGCTCCACATACATCTGCGTCGTCGTTGGACTCTCCACAATAATCGCTATAGCCAAGCTTTGGGAGTTTTGACTACAACGGTTGCCGATCACCGCTTTCTTCTTTGGTAAGAACTGGTAAGAATTTGAGATTTGCTTGACGGTTTGTGACCGCCCACCACACCACCACCACCACTTCCTAGTAGTCTGTAGGATCATATTCTTGTGTGTTTCTATTGCTGCTAACCATGGCAGGACCACAAGCCGACGAGGCTGATTGGGAGAACTGACGAACAAACAGCTACATGATAAGTTTCAGCAAATGATGATTGGACAGGTGCAAGGCGTGATAAACAGATTTGACGAGGCCATGGAGAAGATAGATGGCATTGAGAAGGCGTTTGAAACAAAGCTTGATAGCAAGTTTGATGAATTGCTCGCGCGCGTTTCCACAACCACCGCTTTGCTGCACCTATCGCACCTCTGCAGCGACAACAACTACGCCCCTTCCGAATCGGTATGGGCCGAGCTCGGCGTGTTCCTCTTGAGCGAGACAAAATTCTGTGCCGCTGCTACTACTCTTGTTGGTGCTTCTTTGGCTCCTCGCTCACGTTGCTGCTGGTACCGAGGAGGATGATTATGTGGGAGATTACGAGGAGGAGGTTGATCAACATCGAAACTACGTGCAACCACCAGCACCACAACCACCAGGTCGTCCACATGCAAATAATGGCAATGCTAGGGCTCCCCTCAGTGCGAGATCATGACCATCTCCCTAAACTGAAATTGAATATTCCACCATTTGAGGGTAGATATGTTCTGATATATATCTTACTTGGGAGTTAGAAACTGAACAACGATTTACATGTTTACAATATCACGAGGAGAGACGTGTTCTGCTGCTGTTTGTTCTTTCACTAGCTTTGCATGTGTTTGGTGGTCTCGAACATTGTAGATTATATCATGTTCCACTACTTGGGCTGCTTTGAAAACTGCTATGCGTACTCGTTGGGTTCCACCATATTATCAACGTGAATTACTTCAAAAATTGCAGCGTTTAAGACAAGGAAAAATTCTGTAGAAGAATATTATCGGAATTACAAACTGGCTTGATTAGATGTGGTATTGTTGAGGAGAATGAAGCTATGCTTGCACGTTTTACGGGTGGATTAAATAGAGATTCAGACCATTCTAGACTATAAGGATTATAATAATATCACTCGTTTATTCCATCTTGCTTGTAAAGCTGAGCGTGAAGTGCAGGATCGATGGCATTGGCGCCGCACTAACTTTTCTCGCAGGTCGACCTTCATCATGGACACCACGTGCATCATCTACTTCCACACGTTCTGCTACACCGGCACCTCCGTCGGGTGCCACCTCCAACCGTGATAAACGAACGCAGGCACAACCTCCACTATCTGCCAAGAGCGCACCTGCCGGACCTGCACAGAGCTCTTCTTCTTCCATGGCGTCAACAGGGCACACAAGTGATATTATTTGTCGTCGTTGTAAGGGAAGAGGACATTTTGCAAGAGAATGCAAATCTCAGCGTGTGATGATTGCTCTTGAGGATGGTGGGTATGAGTCCGCTAGTGACTATGATGAGGAGACTTTGGCTCTTATTACACATGAGGAACACGGTGGAGATGATTCGATCATGAGACACAATACATGGCTCTGAAGATCTTGTGGTATGAATGTTTAGTTGCTCAACGTGTTTTGAGTGTGCAGGTTACACAAGCTGAGCAAAATCAGAGGCATAATTTGTTCCATACAAAGGGAGTTGTGAAAGAGCGTTCTATTAGCGTCATCATAGATGGAGGGAGCTGCAACAACTTGGCTAGCATGGAGATGGTGGAGAAGCTATCTCTCACCACAAGACCACATCCACATCCTTACTACATCCAATGGTTCAATAACAGCGGCAAGGTGAAGGTAACACGTCTGTTAGTGTGCATTTTAGTATCTCTACATATGCTGATTATGTTGATTGTGATGTGGTACCTATGCAAGCATGTTCCTTGTTACTTGGTAGACCATGGCAATTTGATAAAAATTCAGTACACCATGGTAGAAACAATCAAGATACTCTTGTTCATAAGGATAAAAATATTACTTTGCTTCCTATGACTCCGAGTCCATTTTGAAAGATGATATTAATAGAGCTAATAAAGCAAAACAGGAGAAAAATAAGAGTGAAAATCAGATTGTGGCCAAAGAATTTGAGCAACACATGAAGCCTAATAATAAACCATCTCTGTTGCTTCGAAATTAAATTGAAAAGTGCATGTTTACTTGCCACCAAATCTGATATTGATGAGCTAGATTTTAACAAATCTATTTGCTATGCTTTTGTGTGCAAAGAGGCATTATTTTCATTCGAGGACGTGCCTTCCTCTTTGCCCCTCGCTGTCACTAACATTTTGCAGAGTTCGCCGCGTCTTTCCACAAGGCGTTCCACCGGATTACCACCTATTCGAGGATTGAGCATCAAATTGACTTAATTCCGGTGCATCATTACCCAACCGTGCACCATACCGTACCAATCCGGAGGAGACGAAGGAGATTATCGTCAAGTACAGGAGCTGCTCGACAAAGGTTATATCTGCGAATCCCTTAGTCCTTGTGCTGTTCCTATTATTCTAGTGCGAAAAAGGATGGTACGTCACGTATGTGTGTTGATTGTAGAGGCATCAATAATATTACTATTCGTTATCGTCACCCTATTCCTAGGCTAGATGATATGCTTGATGAATTGAGTGGCTCTACAATATTCTCCAAAGTTGATTTGCGTAGTGGATACCATCAAATTCGTATGAAATTGGGAGATGAATGGAAAACAGCATTTAAAACTAAGTTTGGATTATATGAGTGGTTAGTCATGCCTTTTGGGTTAACTAATGCACCTAGTACTTTCATGAGATTAATGAGCGAAGTTTTACGTGCTTTCATTGGACGATTTGTGGTAGTTTATTTTGATGATATACTGATTTATAGCAAATCTTTGGAAGAACATTTGGAACATTTACGTGCTGTTTTTAATGCTCTCGTGATGCACGTTTGTTTGGTAACCTTGGGAAGTGCACCTTTTGCACCGATCGAGTATCTTTTCTTGGCTATGTTGTTACTCCACGGAATTGAAGTTGATAAAGCCAAGATTGAAGCTATTGAGAGTTGGCGCAGCCCAAAACGGTCACACAAGTGAGGAGCTTCCTTGGCCTAGCTGGTTTCTATAGGCGTTTTGTGAGAGATTTCAGCACCATTGCTGCACCTCTCAACGAGCTTACAAAGAAGGATGTGCCTTTTGTTTGGGGTACCGCACAGAAGAAGCCTTCACGGTATTGAAAGCTAAGTTGACACATGCTCCTTTACTCCAACTTCCTGATTTTAATAAGACTTTTGAGCTTGAATGTGATGCTAGTGGAATTGGATTAGGAGGTGTGTTATTACAAGATGGCAAACCTGTTGCATACTTTTCTCAAAAATTGAGTGGGCCTAGTCTGAATTATTCTACTTATGATAAAGAATTATATGCTCTTGTTAGGACTTTAGAAACATGGCAACATTATTTATGGCCCAAAGAATTTGTTATACATTCGATCATGAATCTTTGAAACATATTAAAAGTCAAGCTAAACTGAATCGTAGACATGCTAAATGGGTTGAATTCATTGAGACTTTCCCTTATGTCATTAAACACAAGAAGGGTAAAGAAAATGTTATTGCTGATGCATTGTCTCGTCGCTATACTATGCTTTCACAACTTGACTTCAAAATATTTGGTTTGGAGACCATCAAAGATCAATATGTGCATGATGCTGATTTTAAAGATGTATTGCAGAATTGTAAAGAAGGAAGAACATGGAACAAGTTTGTCGTTAATGATGGATTTGTGTTCGTGCTAACAAGCTATGCATTCCAGCTAGCTCCGTTCGTCTTTTGTTGTTGCAGGAGGCGCATGGAGGAGGACTAATGGGACACTTTGGCGTGAAGAAGGCGGAGGACGTACTTGCTACACATTTCTTTTGGCCAAAGATGAGGCGGGATGTTGAGCGTTTTATTGCTCATTGCACTACATGTCAAAAAGCTAAGTCACGACTCAATCCTCATGGTTTATATATGCCTTTGCCTGTACCTAGTGTTCCTTGGGAGGATATATCGATGGACTTTGTTTTAGGTTTACCTAGAACAAAGAAGGGAGGATAGCATATTTGTTGTCGTGGATAGATTCTCGAAAATGGCACACTTTATACCATGTCATAAAACCGATGATCTTGTCAATGTTGCTGATTTGTTCTTTCGTGAAATTATTAAGCTTGCATGGTGTGCCAAATACTATTGTTTCAGATCGTGATACTAAATTTCTTAGCCATTTTGGAGATGTTTATGGGCTAAGTTGGGGACTAAACTGCTTTTAGTACTACTTGTCACCCCAAACCGATGGACAAACTGAAGTAGTCAATAGAACATTGTCTACTATGCTTAGGGCTGTTCTAAAGAAAAATAAGAAAATGTGGGAGGAATGCTTGCCTCATATTGAATTTGCTTATAATCGTTCATTGCATTCTACTACTAAGATGTGCCCTTTTGAAGTTGTGTATGGTTTCCTACCTCGTGCACCTATTGATTTGTTGCCTCTTCCATCTTGGAGAAGGTTAATTTTGATGCTAAAGAACGTGCTGAATTGATTTTAAAATGCATGAGTTAACTAAGGAAAACATTGAGCGTATGAATGCTAAATATAAACTTCTTTGGAGATAAGGGTAGAAAACATGTTGTGTTTGCACCGGAGATCTTGTTTGGTTACATTTGCGTAAGGATAGATTTCTGATTTGCAAATCAAAGCTAATGCCACGTGCTGCTGGTCCCTTTAAGGTGTTGGAGAAAGTAAATGATAATGCATATAAACTTGAGCTGCTGCAGATTTTGGGGTTAGTCCCACTTTTAACATTGCAGATTTGAAGCCATATTTGGGTGAGGAAGATGAACTTCCGTCGAGGGCGACTTCCTTTCAAGAAGGGAGGATGATGAGGACATCAATACCATTGTTACACCCACAGCCCTGCTGCTATACATCTTGGACCAATTACTAGAGCTCACAAGACGCCAACTAAATTACCGGTACTTTCGTTTCTTGGTAATGATTCTAATGTTCATGAGAATATGATGCTGCCTAAATTGGATACATTTGTTTTGCTTACAAATGAAGGGCCTAGCTTGGAGAAGGATGAACATTGGAGCAAGAACACACATGGAGTTGATGGCATGCGCAAGGAGATCAAGAACGGAGTTACAAGTGATGATTTCAGGACTTTGAAGCCACCATAAGGAGTGCATGAAGCCTTGGACGAAATATACAAGATGCCACTTCATAATATTCGTCCATAGGCTATTCTAGGTGCTCGTCACCTTATTATTGGGCCAGCCCATGTAATTTCGAAATACATTAGTATAGGCTATTTTTAGAGTCCGTATGTGTGGGGAAACAAGAGATAGGGTTAGTTTGGACCCCTCCACCAAGGGCCACGAAATTCACCCCTCTTCCTCCATATATACAGCCCTTAGGGCACCGTTTAGACTTGGGTTTTGTTTAGATTAAAAGTTACGCCATAGCTGCAACTTCGCGTGCCGTTTGTGTTCAACGACCGGACAAAGCGTCCACAGAACCCCACCTTGATCAATAAAGCTTTCATCTTATATTCGCAATATCCAGATTGCAATCTCAGTTTCTTGCTTGTTCTTCGTTTGCTCGCAGAAATAGACCCTCGTGGTCGAGGTTGATCGTGCTCGGCGTGGTCAATAACCTCTCGGAGTTGGTTTAGCGAATGCTAAGGCGCGACGTCCTCGCACGCTCGTAGTCGGATCGTCAAAGTCGACTTCCACCAAAGCGAAATCCACCATCTCATCGAAAGACGGGACACCTCTGCCTCTATCACAATGTAATTAGCATAATCAGCATACCAAGGAGCTGTACGAGGAGCATTGACGACCGCTAATTGTTCATCAGGAAAGCTATCATTAATAGGTAGTGGGTCATCAAGAACATTCTCTAACCTAGACAAGTTATCTCCAACGGGATTCTCAGCTCCCTTTCTATCAATAATATGCAAGTCAAATTCATGGAGCAAGAGAACCCATCTAATGAGTCTAGGCTTAGCATCTTTCTTTTCCATAAGATATTTAATAGCAGCATGATCAGTGTGAATAGTAACTTTGGAATCGACAATATAAGGTCTAAACTTATCACACTGCTAAGAACTCTTTTTCAGTAGTAGCATAATTTATCTGGGCAGTATCAAGAGTCTTACTAGCATACTGGATAACATTCAATTTCTTATCGACTCTTTGCCCTAAAACAACACCTCAGACATAATCACTAGCATCGCACATAATTTCAAAAGGTAAATTCAATCGGTAATTTGAACAATAGGTGCGATGATCAAAGCTTTCTTAAGTGTTTCAAATGCTTCTACACAATCATCATCAAAGACAAAAGGAATATCTTTTTGCAATAAATTAGTCAGAGGCCTAGAGATTTTAGAAAAGTCCTTAATGAACCTCCTATAAAAACCGGCATGACCAAGGAAACTTCTTATACCTTTTATGTCCTTGGGACATGGCATCTTTTCAATAGACCTTGGCTTTATGAACTTCAATACCTCTCTCGGAGATCTTGTGCCCCAAGACAATGCCTTCATTAACCATAAAGTGACACTTTTCCCAATTTAGGACGAGACTAGTGTCTTCGCATCTCTGCAAACCTCGATCAAGGTTGCTCAAACAATCATCAAAAGAGGATCCATAAACGGAAAAGTCATCCATGAATACCTCACAAATCTTTTCACAAAAATTAGAGAATATAGCCATCATGCATTTTTGAAAGGTAGCAGGTGCATTACATAAACCAAAAGGCATACGTCTATAAGCAGAAGTACCAAAAGGGAAAGTAGAAGTAGTTTTAGATTGATCCTTCGCTGATACAGGTATCTGAGAGAAACCAGAATAACCATCTAGAAAGCAAAAATGTGTGTGTTTGGATAGTATTTCTAGCATTTGATCAATAAAAAAGGTAAAGGGTAATGATCTTTCTTAGTAGCTTTATTTAACTTACGGAAATCAATTACCATCCTATAGCCTGTAATAATTCTTTGCGGGATCAATTCATCTTTATCATTAGGAACAACAATAATACCTCCCTTTTTAGGGACACAATGGACAGGGCTTACCCATTTGCTATCAGCAACGGGATAAATAATACCTGCCTCAAGGAGCTTTAGTATCTCCTTTCTTACCACTTCCTTCATCTTGGGATTTAATCGTCTTTGAGGATCTCTAACTGGTTTGGCATCTTTCTCCACTGAAACTTTGTGTTGACATAATGCGGGGCTAATGCCCTTAAGATCATCAAGAGTATACCCAATAGCAGCTCGGTGCTTCTTCAGAGTTTTGGTAGAGGCAAAAGTGTCCCGTCTTTCGATGAGATGGTGGATTTCGCTTTGGTGGAAGTCGACTTTGACGATCCGACTACGAAGTCTGAGGGCGTCGCGCCTTAGCAATCGCTAAACCAACTCCGAGAGGTTATTGACCACGCCGAGCACGATCAACGACCACGAGGGTGCATTTCCTGCGAGCAAACGAAGAACAAGCAAGAAACTGAGATTGCAATCTGGATATTGCGAATTTAAGATGAAAGCTTTATTGATCAAGGTGGGGTTACTGGCGCCTTTGTGCAGTCGTTGAACACAAACGAAATGCGCGAAGTTGCAGCTATGGCGAACTTTTGATCTAAACAAAACCCAAAGTCTAAACGGTGCCCTAAGGGCTGTATATATGGAGGAAGAGGGGAGAATTTCGTGGCCCTTGGTGGAGGGTCCAAACTAACCCTATCTCTTGTTTCCCCACACATACGGACTCTAAAAATAGCCTATACTAATGTATTTCGAAATTACATGGGCTGGCCCAATAATAAGGTGACGACAGACACCTAGAATAGCCTCTGGACGAAATTTATGAAGTGGCATCTTGTATATTTCGTCCAAGGCTTCATGCACTCATTATGGTGGCTTCAAAGTCCTGAAATCATCACTTGTAACTCCATTCTTGTCCCCCTTAGCATGCCATCATTTCCATGCTTGTTCTTGCTCCAATGTTCATCCTTCTCCAAGCTAGGCCCTTCATTTGTTAGCAAAACAAATGTATCCAACAAGGCAACATCATATTCTCATGAACATTAGAATCATTACCAAGAAACGAAAGTACCTGGTAATTTAGTTGGCGTGCGCGAGCTCTAGTAATTGGTCCAGTATGTATAGCAGCAGGGGCTGTGGGTGTAACAATGGTATTGATGTCCTCATCAAGTTTTCAATAATCTTTCTTCTTCTTTCTCTGAAAGGTTAGCACTAATAATAACTGGATATATTTCTTACTTAAGATTATCAGGTAATGGTTTGAGTTCAAACACGGGATCACCCTTGGGTGGAGGGGGATCCCCAAGAATTTCAACGGGAAGGTTATGTTTCAGCATAGGTTCCTGTTTAAGGAACACTTCATCTATTTCTTCCCTTTCGTTCATAAACATATCGTTTTCATGGTCTAGCAAATATTGTTCTAACGGATCAGTTGGAGGAACAACAATGGAAGCAAGACCAATAATCTCATCCTTACTAGGTGGTTCCCTTTCACGAGGTTGTCTACTAAACTTAGCGAAATTAAACTCATGAGACATACCATCTATGCCAACAGTGACAATATTCTTTTCACAATTAATCTTAGCACTAGCAGTATTCAAGAAGGGTCTACCAAAAATAATGGGACAAAAATCATCTTGTGGGGAACCAAGAACAAGAAAATCAGCAGGGTATTTAACCTTCCCACACAAAACTTCAACATCTCTAACAATCCGAATAGGTTTAATGGTATCCCTATTAGCAAGCTTAATAGTAACATCAATGTCTTCTAATTCAACGGGTACAATGTTGTGCATAATTTATTTATAAAGATCATAAGGTATCGCACTAGCACTAGCACCCATATCACATAAGCCATGATAACAATGATCTCCTATTTTAGCAGAAGTAACAGGCATGCCTACGACAGGTCTACGTGTCTTAGTATCAGGTCTAGCAATATTAGCAGTCTCACCCAAGAAAGAAATAAAATGCCCATCTAAGTCCTCGTCCAAGAGATCTTTAACCATAGCAATACTAGGTTCAACATTAATTTGCTCAGGAGGTGTATAAGTCCTAGTATTACTCTTACGAACAACAGTCGAAGCTTTAGCATGATCCTTTATCCTAACAGGAAAAGGAGGTTTTTCAACATAAGCAGTAGGAACAATAGGATCACTATAGGTAATAGTCTTTTCTTCGACTGTAATAGGTGCAACTACTTTTACTTCAACATGAGGATTATATTTAAACCACTTCTCTTTAGGGAGATCAGCGTGAGTAGCAAAAGATTCACAGAAAGTAGCTACTATCTCAAAGTCAAGTCCATACTTAGAGCTAAATCTACGGAAAGCATCGGTATCCATGAAAGATTTAACACAATCGAACTTAGGTGTCATACCTGACACCTTACCATCGTCGGAACCCCAATCTTCAGAGTTGCGTTTAGTTCTTTCCAATAAGTCCCATTTGAAATGAATAGTCTTCAGCAAATAAGAACCAGCTCAGGAAGTATCGAGCAGGTTGCGATTATCAAGAGAAAGCCGAGCATAAAAATGCTGAATAATCATTTCCCGAGAGAGCTCATGATTGGGGCATGAATATAACATTGACTTAAGCCTCCCCCAAGCTTGAGAGATGCTTTCTCCTTCGCGAGGCCAGAAATTATATATGTAATTACGATCACGAGGAACGAGATGCATAGGATAGAACTTCTGGTGAAATTCCAACTTCAATTGCTTATAATTCCAAGATCTCGTATCATCACAAAGCCTATACCATGTCAATGCATCTTCCTTCAAAGATAAAGGGAAGACCTTCCTTTTGACAACATCATCGGAAATACCTGCAAGCTTAAATAATCCACAAACTTCATCCACAAAGATAAGGTGTAAATCGGATGCAATGTTCCGTCTCCTGCAAATGGATTAGCTAGCAGTTTTTCTATTATACCCGAAGGAATCTCAAAGTGAATATTTTCAAAAAGTTCAGTAGGTTGAGGAGCAACTCTTTGCTCTTCTGGTTGGGGTGAAGATACCCCAAACAAGCCCCTCAAAGGATTAGTTTCCATAGTGACAAGTAACAGAAAATTTCAGCACACTATATAAATGTTTCCTTACCAAGTTCCACTCACCAAAAGCGCTACACTCCCCGGCAACGGCGCCAGAAAAGAGTCTTGATGACCCACAAGTGTAGGGGATCTATCATAGTCCTTTTGATAAGTAAGAGTGTCGAACCCAACGAGGAGCAGAAGGAAATGATAAGCGGTTTTCAGAAAGGTTTTCTCTGCAAGCACTGAAATTGTAGGTGATAGATAGTTTTGTGATAAGATAAATAGTAACAAGTAACAAGTAAATAAAGTAAATAAAGTGCAGCAAGGTGGCACAATCCTTTATGTAGCAAAGGATAAGCCTGGACAATTTCTAATAATGATAAAGGAGCTCCCGAGGACACATTGGGAATTATCGTCAATCTAGTTTTCATCACGTTCATATGATTCGCGTTCGGTACTTTGATAATTTGATATGTGGGTGGACCGGTACTTGGGTACTTCCCTAACTTGGACAAGCATCCCACTTATGATTAACCCCTATTTCAAGCATCCGCGACTACAAAAATAAGTATAAAGGTAAACCTAACCACATCATTAAGCGTATGGATCCATATCAGCCCCTAACGAAGCTACGCATAAACTAGGGTTAAGCTTTTGTCACTCTAGCAACCCATCATCTACTTATTACTTCCCCATGCCTTCCTCTAGGCCCAAATAATGGTGAAGTGTCATGTAGTCAAAGTTCACATAACACCACTAGAGGAAAAGACAACATACATCTCATCAAAATATCGAACGAATACCAAATTCACATGACTACTAATAGAAAGACTTCACCCATGTCCTCAGAAACAAACATAACTACTCACAAAGCATATTCATGTTCATAATCAGAGGAGTAATAGTATGCATAAAGGATATGAACATATGATCTTCCACCAAGTAAACCAATTAGCATCATCTACAAGGAGTAATCAACACTACTAGCAACCCATAGGTACCAATTTGTGGTTTTCATACAAGATTGGATACAAGAGATGAACTAGGGTTTTGAGAGGAGATGGTGTGATGAGGACATGACTACCTTGGATAAGACCAAAAATATTGCATACATGCATATTTGTTAGGTGATTTCTAGTGCAAACTATTCAATAATATATTTATGTTATCCAGAACAAAAATACTTCACATACTTTTGTGTTTTGTCTAATTGCAGGTGTATGGGACATTTGTACAATCCACATATGAAGATAAGGGAAAAGGAGAAGTTTAGGTGCTGTTCAAAAAGTCTTCTCACGTCACTTTTGGGCCAAGAGAAGATAGAGTCCAAGTCTCTCACGTTCTAGATTCAGATTCGGACTGCACAGACATACCTAACTCAAAACGCCAACAACTTTTTCATACGGACTCCGAATTGGGTGATTCTTTTTTTTGTTGGAAAGTAGATTTCATGCTCTTTCCAGCACAATTGGAATCACTTTAAAATCCGTCCGGAGCGTTGAGTTATGGACGAAACAATCTGACGCTGCACCAGAATCCGAGTCAAACTACAAGTCCAAAGGTGTTACGTCACCTCCACTTGGGCCCATTGGCCTTGTACGACCTAGGGTTAGTTTTAGGCTGCCTTGGGACGTCCTCCCACCTCCTTGGCCGCCACCCCTTGCTCCTATATAAGTAGATCCATCTAGTAGCTTTTCCTTGGGATTTGTTTAGTTAAAGTTAGCCATTGCAACCGTGTGCCGTTTGTGTCCAACGACCAGACCAAGACCGCTTACGGATCCCCACCTTTATCAATACTTCATATATACTACAATATTCAGATTGCTTTTATCATATTCTTGCTTGTTCTTGATTGCTTGCGTGGAATAGACCTTCGTGGTCGAGTTGATTGTGCTCCGGCGTGGTCAATAACCTCTCGGAGTTGGTTTAGCGATTGCTAAGGCACAACGTCGTGCGCTTGTAGTCGGATCGTCAAAGTCGGCTCCACCAAATCGATAGTTATCATCTCATCGAAAGATTGGGACACCCGCCTCTATCAAGTGGTATCGGTTTTCAGGTTGCTCGGTGAGATTTTACAGTTTTCATAGTTTAGATCGCATCATCATTCATACCTATAGTCCATGAAAAAGCCACAAAAAAGTTAGATCTGTTCATCCTTTATCCAAGCCATCGAGTCTTTGCAATTTTCTATTCGTTGCTTGCATAGTTGAATTATCGGTTGCATCGTCGTGTCGGATTCTGGTCTTAGTGTCTAGTTCCTTTAGAGTTTGAGTTCTGTTCACATTAGTCACGCCGCCGCTGCATCATTATCCCTTCCGCTGTCCACCATCTCATCCATCAATTTCCACCACGTGCTCTGCTACTGTTCATTGTCATAATCATAGTTGAGGTCATTCACATCTTCGCTTTGATCCAATCTGCATCTTATCTAGTTTGTCTTGGAAAGAGGAGAAAAAAAAGAGAAAAAAGAGAAAAAAGGAAAAAAAGAGAGAGAAGAAAAAAAAAGCGTGAGGAAAAAAGAGAAAAAAAAAAATCGGATCTATCTAGAATCAATCTCGTACACTGAATTTGGATTAGAATCTGTTTTGCGCCTTTCGATAAAACAGGTGTTTCTTCCTCATCTGAAGTCCGTTTTGGCTCCGTGAGTACTCAAATTGAAGCTAGCGACGAGCCGCATGTAAATAGTTGCAGAAGCAACTTCAATATTTGACACCTCAAAATCGGCTTCTAAATAGGTCTTTTTGCCCTCCGAACTTCGTGAACACAGCTTGTTCCAAATTTTCAGGCCAGTTTTAGAATTCTTTGACTCCTCATATCAACTCTGAATTGAGTGATTCTTTTTGCATTGGAAAGCTTGAGTTAGTAGCATTCTTTGCAAGAATTTATCAGAAAATTGGCTCAAACTTTTCAAGAGGAAAGTTGGAAAGAGAGGTGTTGTATATCCTGCTTGGCAGTTGTTTTTTTCATCATTATCTTCACTTATATCTTGCTGTCAAGAGCTATTTAGTATCGTTCATTAATGCTAGTTGTGCTACGCCGTGACCTCATTAGTGTTCTAGGCTCGCGTCTCTAGTCCGGTCTAGCCTAGGACCAGCACAGTACCGTTGTTGAGCATTTATTCAACATTGCATCTTTGAATTGATTATTGCTAATCTTTTGCTACCATATATAGCCAACCCAGCTCCACATATTTCTACACCGTGTATACATACGCTTCCCTGGCAATCGCTTTACTCAATATTCAGAGTTACTTGACACATTGGTTGCCGATCACCTTTCTTTGCATGGTAAGAACTTGTAAGACATTGATATTTGCTTTACTGTGAGCGTTTTACCACCATATCCTAGTAGTTATAGGAACATTATTTTTGGATTTTGTTTCTTGTTCTACTAATCATGACAGGACCCAGAGTCAATTCATGGGCTTTGTCGATCGCGGGAGACATGCCACCACCTATGCAAATACCACAACCGTCACGAGAGGTGCACAAACATCCAAATGCACATGATCAGGTTCATGTTTCTATACCATCATTTAATGGCCGTTTTAGACCTGCTTTATATATTGAATGTGAGTTAGACATAAATAATATATTTTCTTCCCATAATTTTGATGAACGTAAAAAAGTTACGTTTGCGGTTGGTTCTTTCACTGGTTATGCTCAAGTTTGGTGGAGTGAATATTGTCGATTACACCCGATTATGTACCTAATACTTGGGATGATTTAAAACATGTCATGAGAGATAGATTAAATCGATGTTTATTATACTTGTGGCATGATTAAAAAATTGGAACATTTAAAACAAGGTAGTGACACCGTAACAAAATATTATGATGATTTACAAACTACCTTGTTGCACTCATTTTTAGAAGAAAGTGAAGAAGATATTATGGATAGATTTTGGGGAGGATTAAACTATAATATTCAGGAGATACTAATTCATGAAGAGTGTTATCCTATGGACCATTTGTTTCGTCTTGCTTGCAAAGCTGAACAGGAAATAAAACGACGTGTTGCCCACAAGGAGAACAAGCGCACGATGCACATTCCAACTGTTGATACAGATGTTTATTTAACTACTAGGCGTACCATGACAACCACATCCATTGTTGCGAGGACTACATCATCTCCACCATGTGACACATCACCATCGAGAGTGCCTGCATCATCTGAGTTGACTATAAGAGGTAATGACAAAGGTACATATTTTCCACTTTTACATGAAAATGATGCATGCCTAGTTAACTTGAATACATCATGTGTTGAGCTACCCACTACTTTGATCACACCACCTATTTTAGAGGATTATATTGATAATTTGACTTTGCCATGTGATCAAACAACTGAAATACCAACAATTTTGAGAGCACCCATTGAATTAACTGTTGATGCAAAAGAATCAATGTTTAATCATTTTGATATGACCTCTAATCTTGGTGATGAGTCTGTGTCGAATGACTCATTGCATGTTTGCTTATCTAAGCATGTTGTAGCATGTAAATTTGTTTCAAACAAGGTTTATTCATCAATGTTGGGATGGTTTAATGATGAACATTGTCAATCTTTTGAAATAAATAAGAGCTTCACTTATATGTGCAAACTGAGTTGCAATATTTTCATGGCTTCTAATTCTTGTGCTAATTTGTTGGCTTTAGATTTTATGAACTATGCAAGTTACTCATCTATTCATGTGTCATATATGCAAAAATCAAGGGAAGTAAAAATGGATGACGTATACATATACAGCATGTACACCTTGTCTCTGTTGTTAGCCACATTTCAGATTAAGCAACGCCGAGGACGACTTTGTTTTCAAGAAGGGGAGGATGATGAGGACATGACTACCTTGGATAAGACCAAAAATATTACATACATGCATATTTGTTAGGTGATTTCTAGTGCAAACTATTCAATAATATATTTATGTTATCCAGAACAAAAATAATTCACATACTTTTGTGTTTTGTCTAATTGCAGGTGCATGGGACATTTGTACAATCCACATATGAAGATAAGGGAAAAGGAGAAGTTTAGGTGCTATTCAAAAAGTCTTCTCACGTCACTTTTGGGCCAAGAGAAGATAGAGTCCAAGTCTCTCACGTTCTAGATTCAGATTCGGACTGCACAGACATACCTGACTCAAAACGCCAACAACTTTTTCATACGGACTCCGAATTGGGTGATTCTTTTTTTGTTGGAAAGTAGATTTCATGCTATTTCCAGCACAATTGGAATCACCTTAAAATCCGTCCGTAGCGTTGAGTTATGGACGAAACAATCTGACGCTACACCAGAATCCGAGTCAAACTACAAGTCCAAAGGTGTTACGTCACCTCCACTTGGGCCCATTGGCCTTGTACGACCTAGGGTTAGTTTTAGGCTGCCTTGGGACGTCCTCCCACCTCCTTGGCCACCACCCCTTGCTCCTATATAAGTAGATCCATCTAGTAGCTTTTCCCTTGGGATTTGTTTAGTTAAAAGTTAGCCATTGCAACTTTGTGTACTTCGTTTGTGTCCAACGATCAGACCAAGACCGCTTACGGATCCCCACCTTTATCAATACTTCATATATACTCGCAATATTCAGATTACTTCTATCATATTATTGCTTGTTCTTCGATTGCTTGCAGGAATAGACCTTCGTGGTCAGGTTGATTGTGCTCCGGCATGGTCAATAACCTCTCGGAGTTGGTTTAGCGATTGCTAAGGCACAACGTCGTGCACGTTTGTAGTCGGATCATCAAAGTCGGCTCCACCAAATCGATAGTTATCATCTCATCGAAAGATCGGGACACCCCGCCTCTGTTATGGTGCTAGTGAAGATGTTGATGGAGATTGACCCCCTCCCGATGAGAGGATCGTTGGTGATGACGTTGGTGATGATTTCCCCCTCCCGGAGGGAAGAGTCCCCGGCAGAACAGCTCTGCCAGAGCCCTAGGTTGATTCCGTCAAGGTTCCGCCTCGTGGCGACGGAGTTTCGTCCCGTAAGCTTGCCCACGATTTTTTCCTGGGTAAAAGTGATGATATAGCAGAAGATGGACGCGCGGAGGCCACGAGGGGCCGGAGGAGATAGGGCGCGCCTATATAGGGCGCCCCTGTCTCTGGACGGTGTGGGCCCCTGGCCTATTTCTTTCGCTCAAAATTCTTATTAAATCCAAAAGTTGTTTCGTGGAGTTTAGGACTTTTGGGCTGTGCGAGAATAGGTTTCCAACGTTTGCTCCTTTTCGGCCGAAATTCAATTTCAAGGCATTCCCCTTCTCATGTAAACCTTGTAAAAGAAGAGAGAATAGCCATAAGTATTGAGGTATAATGTGTAATAGCAGCCCATAATGCAATAAATACGGATATAAAAGCATGATGCAAAATGGACGTATCAAGCGCTAGTTGGTGTTGAGCTCTTGACCTTCACGTTCTTGTTGGTGATGGTGTCGATGCCGATGTAATCTTGCCGGAGATGGTAGCTCGGAAGCATGTGCTCTTGAGCGGCTTCTCGAAGATGAGGAAGATCGCTTGTAGGACTTGATGAGGGCTTTGATCTCCTCCATTTGAGTTTGCATCTTGGCATATGAGTTTTTTTTCGTGGCATCGAACTCGTTGTTGTTGTAGATTGAAGGTGAAATGCCTTGCCTATCCATCACAAGACTCGAGTAGAGGTGAGTAGGAATTGAGATAAACAATACCAAGTTACCGTTTCCCAAAGTTGAGGATGTATCCCATTTCACTCAATGAGAGATGAAAGAATAGTGGAATTGGTACCGGACTTGTTCACTCACACCTATCAAGTAAAGCTTATGGTGGAGCTCGGTGAGGATAGTGGCACAAAAATTTGATGCAAAATGTTAGCAAGAGTCAATATGTTGAAAGAGATTCACAAATTTGCAAGTGAAACAAGTAGACCAATAGCAATGAATGGCACACAGAAACACACACACGGATAGATAAATGGGGTCGTGCAACCAAGGAACGAGCACAAAATGTGGAATCCATGGAAAACGCTCGTGTTGCACAACTCAAGAGAGACGCTAGCACGATTGCTCAATAGGCGGATACGACACTTGTGCACAACCTATAAGATGCAAAATGGATATACTTTCTATCCCAAGTATGCTATACATGTATGGTTCCTGGTGTTCTCTCAATATGATCCAAGATGATCGGATATGACAATTTTATGTGCAATGTGGTGTGATACTATGGCACTTGCTTACAAGCTTCTTTGCTCTCTTTCTACTTAAAAGCTTTATTTCTTTTTTTTTGTATGGCCACTTTTGCACAATGCACAAACCAAGATAGCAATTGTGTATATGCGGGAACAAACTTGTGACACAAGATATGATACCAATATATGTACCATGATGATATGGTATGTATGCTATGGGAAGTATGATCACTAATGTGCACAAGTCACGTTGCCGACAATACTCAAATGGCTAGTCTCGATAGGCAAGTAACGCAAAATGGGCGAGGGGTTATCAATGCAATTTGCAAGGGGAATATACAATGGTGTTGTCGAGGTTACCGTCCTTGGCGATGATGAGAGGCGGTGTTGCCAATGTCGACCCATTCCTAGTAAGCCGAAACACCCTAGGAAACTGAAAAACCACAACTCAAAATCTCAAGGACAAATGTCAAATGGTGGTAGCGGAATGCGGTGGTGGTTTGCACTTGGCCATGCGGAAGTGGAGTGATGGGCTATACATGGTGTCGGAGTTGAAGCAATGGTCCCTAAGTAGCCAAAACACCTTAGGAGACACAAGCCACAACTCAAACAAGCTCAAACAAAATTGGGTTAAGTTTGGGTGGTGGAAATGTATGGTGGGCACGTCTATGCGGAAGTGGTGGTGGTGGTTGATGAAGAAGCAATTGTCCCTAAGTAGCCGAACCACCATATGAGGCTTGAATCGCTACTCAAGCAACCACCAATGCTACGGGGAACAAAATGGGTTAGGTTGCGGAAGGCTATGGTGGATATGTGTATGATATGGTGGAGGGCCTAGGCAAACTTTCCAAATTTTGGAAAATTTGATGGAGTCAAATGGTGTTGGAACCTATCTATATTGATGGGGGATGTCAATAGCTTCTCAACGAGCTAAAGAACGCGAAACTCGGACTCCGGATGTGGAAGTTATGGGCAAAACGGTGAAACTCGGAACGCTGAAACTGGGTGGGGCGGTAGTACTGCTTGGGAGGGCGGTAGTACTGCTTGTGGTACTCAGCGGTAGTACCGCTTGGAGGGGCGGTAGTACCGCACGTGTCGGGATTCTTCGCAGATCGAATCGGGGCGCGATTTTGGGGCGGAAATGGATGATTTCGGTGGCCAAATTTGATGAATTTCGTGGATGGAAGGTGGGGAAACTTGGGGAGATGCTAGATCCACTCGAAACCTAGCAAATTCATGGATCAAAATCAACAAAACATCACCAAACCAACAAATCGCAAAAAAATTTGGGGCTATTTTTGGTGGGGATTTCGGATTTTAGGACAAAATCAAGCAAAAGAAGGTTAGCAAAAGATGGGAGGGACTCCAAATACGTGATAAACGTGGCTCATGATACCAAGATGATGTAGGGTAGAACCCTAGTGGCCCGATCTTTCACGATTGTAGCGGATCCCTACGAGGAACACGAAGAACACGGGGAAGAACGAGAGAAATCATAAGGGGAAACACTCAAGAACAAGTACAATCACACATCCACTAGACAATCAAACACACAAGATCCACAAGGTACATGAACAACAAAGAGAAAGATATAAGGTAAAGTTCATCTCCAAGAGGAGGTCTTGATGGGGGTCCTCCCGTGAGGGGGGTCTTGATGATATCCCGGAGGATCTTCTCCAAGATGGAGGTCTTGGCCTCCAATAGAGTAGTCTCTCTCTCTCAAGAGAAGAGTAGGAGCAAAGCTCACATACAAATGAGCTATCACTTTGCTAACCCTAGAAAGAAGGTGGAGGTGGTCTATTTATAGTCTAAGCCACGAAGGGGTAAGTGGGAGAGGGATACAAGGCAAAAGGCCCACGGCTGCACACAGGCAGGCGGTAGTACCGGACACATGGGCGGTAGTACCGGACTTATACCGCATGATCACTAGAGTTTGTCGGGTTGAACGGTAGTAGCTCAGATGTTGGACGATAGTACGGCTTGGATGGTCTGAGCGGTAGTACTGCCCTTTCTGGACTGGGCAGGTCCTTCTTCTTCCGTGTTCGCTTCCACGCTTCCCTCGCGGGTGGTGTAGTCATTCCTTGGCGCTTGGACTCCTCGTGGACATCCGTGAAGCTCCGACAATACCTATGCATGCACAAGAGTGGAGTGTCAATTAGTATGCCATCCTCGAAGGGCTCAAGTGAACACGTGTAAAGGAGAAGATTCACCTTTATGTATGAGAAGTAGAGGTCGCACGTGTCACTTGCCAAACGGACTCTTGACATGGTGATGGCCGTAGGATGCTCCGCATCAAATGGGTGCAGAAACTTGTCTGAAAAACAACGACGAATGATGTTCTTTGACTTTCAGCACCAAAAAGTCCTGCTTAAGGCTGAATTTGAGGGTACTCGGGCCTCCTGGCGCAAGCGGGGAGTATTTATTGGATTCACGCACTCTCCGCGAGTAGTTTGATTACTTATGGGTCCGACACGGACTCCGAATGACAAAATTACGACCGTTTTAGTGAACATTTGTCCAATCTATGGCAGCCCTTGAAAGTACTTCATTTTCTCGTGCGCTTTTTGCCTGACTGCCCCAAAATTTCTTGTCCTCTATAGTGGAGATATCGTTTCCACATATATATTGACCGATGCTTGGAATGCCCTTTTGCTCTTGGCTTTCACGCGCATGAGTAACAGCATGCCATCCGGCGAAAACTAGGAGAATAAGGCATATAGCCGCTAGATTTTCTTCAATTAACGGCCAAATGAGATTACCCGGATCATGGAGCATCTGCAGAATGGTACGTTTGTCCCTACCAGGGGGACGAACGTCCATAAGCAACATAATCTCTTGAATTTCCTTCAAAGGAAGTGCCAATGGGTTCAGAAACTTGTCTGAAAAACAGCGACGAACGATGTTCTTTGACTTTAAGGGCCAAAAGTCCTACTTAAGGCTGAATTTGAGGGTACTCCGGGCCTCCTCGCACAAGCGGGGAGTATATTTTGGATTCGTATGCTCGCCGCGAGCAGTTTGAGTATTTATGGGTCTGACAAGGACTCCGAATGACAAAATTATGACCGTTTTAGTGAACATATATCCATTGTATGGCAGTCCTTGAAAGTACTTCATTTTCTCGTGCGATTTTTGCCTGACTGCTCCCGAAATTTCTTGTCCTCTATAGTGGATATATCGTTTCTACATATATATTGATCGATGCCAGGAATGCCCTTTTGTTCTTGGCTTTCACGCGCATGAGTTCTGACATGCCATCCGTGAAAACAAGGAGAATAAGGCATATAGCCGCTGGATTTTCTTCAATTCTGACCAAATGAGATTGCCGGATCATAGAGCATCTGCAGAAAGGTATGCGTTTGTCCCTACCGGGGCTAATGTCTATAAGCAACATAATCTCTCGAATTTCCTTCTAAAGGAAGTGCCAATGGGCTCAGAAACTTGTCTGAAAAACAGCGACGAATGATGTTCTTTGACTTTCAGAGCCAAAAAGTCCTGCTTAAGGCCATATTTGAGGGTACTCCGGGCCTCCTGGCGCAAGCCGGGAGTATTTTCTGGATTCACACGCTCGCCGCAAGTAGTTTGAGTACTTGTGGGTCCGACACGGACTCCGAATGACAAAATTATGACCGTTTTAGTGAACATCTGTCCATTCTATGGTAGTCCTTGAAAGTACTTCATTTTCCCGTGCGCTTTTTGCCTAACCACCCCAAAATTTCTTGTCCTCTATAGTGGAGATATCGTTTCCACATATATATTGACCGATGCATGGAATGCCCTTTTGATGAGGACATCAATACAATTGTTACACCCACAGCCCCTGCTGCTGATAGAGGCAAAGGTGTCCCGTCTTTCGATGAGATGGTGGATTTCGCTTTGGTGGAAGTCGACTTTGACGATCCGACTACGACGTCGCGAGGGCGTCGCGCTATATAGCAATCGCTAAACCAACTCCGAGAGGTTATTGACCACGCCGAGCACGATCAACGACCACGAGGGTCTATTTCCTGCGAGCAAACGAAGAACAAGCAAGAAACTGAGATTGCAATCTGGATATTGCGAATTTAAGATGAAAGCTTTATTGATCAAGGCGGGGTTACGTGGCGCCTTTGTGCAGTCGTTGAACACAAGCGAAATGCTGCGAAGTTGCAGCTATGGCGAACTTTTGATCTAAACAAAACCCAAGTCTAAGCGGTGCCCTAAGGGCTGTATATATGGAGGAAGAGGGCTGAATTTCGTGGCCCTTGGTGGAGGGTCCAAACTAACCCTATCTCTTGTTTCCCCACACATACGGACTCTAAAAATAGCCTATACTAATGTATTTCGAAATTACATGGGCTGGCCCAATAATAAGGTGACGAGCACCTAGAATAGCCTATGGACGAATATTATGAAGTGGCATCTTGTATATTTTGTCCAAGGCTTCATGCACTCCTTATGGTGGCTTCAAAGTCCTGAAATCATCACTTGTAACTCCGTTCTTGATCTCCTTAGCATGCCATCAACTCCATGGGTGTTCTTGCTCCAATGTTCATCCTTCTCCAAGCTAGGCCCTTCATTTGTAAGCAAAACAAATGTATCCAATTTAAGCAACATCATATTCTCATGAACATTAGAATCATTACCAAGAAACGAAAGTACACGGTAATTTAGATGGCGTCTTGTGAGCTCTAGTAATTGGTCCAAGATGTATAGCAGCGGGGCTGTGGGTGTAACAATGGTATTGATGTCCTCATCATCCTCCCTTCTTGAAATGAAGTCGTCCTCGACGGAAGTTCATCTTCCTCACCCAAATATGGCTTCAAATCTGCAATGTTAAAAGTGGGACTAACCCCAAAATCTGCAGGCAGCTCAAGTTTATATGCATTATCATTTACTTTCTCCAACACCTTAAAGGGACCAGCAGCACGTGGCATTAGCTTTGATTTGCGCAAATCAGAAATCTATCCTTACGCAAATGTAACCAAACAAGATCTCCGGTGCAAATACAACATGTTTTCTACCCTTATCTCCAAAAGTTTATATTTAGCATTCATCGCTCAATGTTTTCCTTAGTTAACTCATGCATTTTTAAAATCAACTCAGCACGTTCTTTAGCATCAAAATTAACCTTCTCCGAAGATTGAAGAGGCAACAAATCAATAGGTGCACGAGGTAGGAAACCATACACAACTTCAAAGGGCACATCTTAGTAGTAGAATGCAATGAGCGATTATAAGCAAATTCAATATGAGGCAAGCATTCCTCCCACATTTTCTTATTATTCTACAAAACAGCCCTAAGCATAGAGACAATGTTCTATTGACTACTTGGTTTATCCATCGGTTTGGGGTGACAAGTAGTACTAAAAGCAGTTTAGTCCCCAACTTAGCCCATAAACATCTCCAAAAGTGGCTAAGAAATTAAGTATCACGATCTGAAACAATAGTATTTGGCACACCATGCAAGCGAATAATTTCACGAAAGAACAAATCAGCAACATTGACAAAGATCATCGCTTTTATGACATGGTATAAAGTGTGCCATTTTCGAGAATCTATCCACGACAACAAATATGCTATCCTCCCTTCTTTGTTCTAGGTAAACCTAAAACAAAGTCCATAGATATATCCTCCCAAGGAACACTAGGTACAGGCAAAGGCATATATAAACCATGAGGATTGAGTCGTGACTTAGCTTTTTGACATGTAGTGCAGCGAGCAATAAAACGCTCAACATCCCGTCTCATCTTTGGCCAAAAGAAATGTGTAGCAAGTCGTCCTCCGTCTTCTTCACGCCAAAGTGTCCCATTAGTCCTCCTCCATCGCCTCCTGCAACAACAAAAGACGAACGGAGCTAGCTGGAATGCATAGCTTGTTAGCACGAACACAAATCCATCATTAACGACAAACTTGTTCCATGTTCTTCCTTCTTTACAATTCTGCAATACATCTTTAAAATCAGCATCATGCACATATTGATCTTTGATGGTCTCCAAACCAAATATTTTGAAGTCAAGTTGTGAAAGCATAGTATAGCGACGACACAATGCATCAACAATAACATTTTCTTTACCCTTCTTGTGTTTAATGACATAAGGAAAGTCTCAATGAATTCAACCCATTTAGCATGTCTACGATTCAGTTTAGCTTGACTTTTAATATGTTTCAAAGATTCATGATCAGAATGTATAACAAATTCTTTGGGCCATAAATAATGTTGCCATGTTTCTAAAGTCCGAACAAGAGCATATAATTCCTTATCATAAGTAGAGTAATTCAGACTAGGCCCACTCAATTTTTCGAAAAAGTATGCAACAGGTTTGCCATCTTGTAATAACACACCTCCTAATCCAATTCCACTAGCATCACATTCAAGCTCAAAAGTCTTATTAAAATCAGGAAGTTGGAGTAAAGGAGCATGTGTCAACTTAGCTTTCAATACCGTGAAGGCCTCTTCACATGCGGTACCCCAAACAAAAGGCACATCCTTCTTTGTAAGCTCGTTGAGAGGTGCAGCAATGGTGCTGAAATCTCTCACAAAACGCCTATAGAAACCAGCGAGGCCAAGGAAACTCCTCACTTGTGTGACCGTTTTGGGCTGCGGCCAACTCTCAATAGCTTCAATCTTCGCTTTATCAACTTCAATTCCTGTGGAGTAACAACATAGCCAAGAAAAGATACTCGGTCGGTGCAAAAGGTGCACTTCCCAAGGTTACCAAACAAACGTGCATCACGTAGAGCATTAAAAACAACACGTAAATGTTCCAAATGTTCTTCCAAAGATTTGCTATAAATCAATATATCATCAAAATAGACTACCACAAATCGTCCAATGAAAGCACGTAAAACTTCGTTCATTAATCTCATGAAAGTACTAGGTGCATTAGTTAACCCAGAAGGCATGACTAACCACTCATATAATCCAAACTTAGTTTTAAATGCTGTTTTCCATTCATCTCCCAATTTCATACGAATTTGATGGTATCCACTACGCAAATCAACTTTGGAGAATATTGTAGAGCCACTCAATTCATCAAGCATATCATCTAGCCTAGGAATAGGGTGGCGATAACGAATAGTAATATTATTGATGCCTCTACAATCAACACACATCGTGACGTACCATCCTTTTTCGCACTAGAATAATAGGAACAGCACAAGGACTAAGGGATTCGCGTATATAACCTTTGTCGAGCAGCTCCTGTACTTGACGATAATCTCCTTCGTCTCCTCTGGATTGGTGCGGTATGGTGCACGGTTGGGTAAGATGCACCGAATTAAGTCAATTTGATGCTCAATCCCTCGAATAGGTGGTAATCCGGTGGCACGCCTTGTGGAAAGACGTCGAAAACTCTGCAAAATGTTAGTGACAGCGGGGGCAAAGAGGAAGGCACGTCCTCGAATGAAAATAATGCCTCTTTGCACACAAAAGCATAGCAAATAGATTTGCTAAAATCTAGCTCATCAATATCAGATTTGGTGGCAAGTAAACATGCACTTTTCAATTTAATTTCGAAGCAACAAGAGATGGTTTATTATTAGGCTTCATGTGTTGCTCAAATTCTTTTGCCACAATCTGATTTTCACTCTTATTTTTCTCCTGTTTTGCTTTATTAGCTCTATTAATATCATCTTTCAAAATGGACTCGAGAGTCATAGGAAGCAAAGTAATATTTTATCCTTATGAACAAGAGTATCTTGATTGTTTCTACCATGGTGTCAGAATTTTTATCAAATTGCCATGGTCTACCAAGTAACAAGGAACATGCTTGCATAGGTACCACATCACAATCAACATAATCAGCATATGTAGAGATACTAAAATGCACACGAACAAAGACGTGTTACCTTCACCTTGCCGCTGTTGTTGAACCATTGGATGTAGTAAGGATGTGGATGTGGTCTTGTGGTGAGAGATAGCTTCTCCACCATCTCCATGCTAGCCAAGTTGTTGCAGCTCCCTCCATCTATGATGGCGCTTGAATAGAACGTTCCTTCACAACTCCTTTGTATGGAACAAATTATGCCTCTGATTTTGCTCAGCTTGTGTAACCTGCACACTCAAAACACGTTGAGCAACTAAACATTCATACTGTCAAGATCTTGGCAGAGCCATGTATTGTGTCTCATGATCGTAATCATCTCCACCGTGTTCCTCATGTGTAATAAGAGCCAAAGTCTCCTCATCATAGTCACTAGCGGACTCATACCCACCATCCTCGTTAGCAATCATCACACGCTGAGATTTGCTTTCTCTCAAAAATGTCCTCTTCCCTTACAACAACGACAAATAATATCACTTGTGTGCCTGTTGACGCCATGGAAGAAGAAGAGCTCTGTGCAGGCCCGGTGTGCTCTTGGCGATAGTGGTGGTTGTGCCTGCTTTCTTGTATCACGGTTGGAGGTGGCACCAAGGAGGTGATGGTGCGGTGGAAGTAGATGATGCACGTGGTGTCCATGATGAAGGTCGACTGCGAGAAAAGTTAGTGCGCGCCAATGCTGTCGATCCTGCACTTCACGTTCAGCTTTACAAGCAAGATGGAATAAGCGAGTGATATTATTATAATCCTTATAGTCTAGAATGGTCGAATCTCTCTATTTAATCCACCCGAAAACGTGCAAGCATAGCTTCATTCTCCTCAACAATACCACATCTAATCAAGCCAGTTTGTAATTCGATAATATTCTTCTACAGAATTTTTCCTTGTCTTAAGCGCTGCAATTTTTGAAGTAATTCACGTTGATAATATGGTGGAACCCAACGAGTACGCATAGCAGTTTTCAAAGCAGCCCAAGTAGCTGGAACAGGATATAATCTACAATGTTCAGACCTCCAAACACATGCAAAGCTAGTGAAAGCACAAACAATGAGCGAGAACACGTCTCTCCTCGGGATATTGTAAACATGTAAATCGTTGTTCAGTTTCTAACTCCCAAGTAAGATATATATCAGAACATATCTACCCTCAAATGGTGGAATATTCAATTTCAGTTTAGGGAGATGGTCATGATCTCGCACTGAGGGGAGCCCTAATATTGCCATTATTTGCATGTGGACGACACGGTGGTTGTGGTGCTGGTGGTTGCACGTAGTTCGATGTTGATCAACCTCATCCTCATAATCGCCCACATACTCATCATCCTCCTCGGTACCACCAAAGCAGCAGAGCGAGGAGCCAAAGAAGCACCAACAGCAGATGGCAATGGCACCAGAATTTTGTCTGGCTCAATAGGAACACGCCGAGCTCGTCCATACTTGATTCGGAAGGGGCGTGGTTGTTGTCGTTGGAGAGTGCGATAGGTGCAGCCGGCGGTGGTTGTGGAAAACGCGAGCAATTCATCAAACTTGCTATCAAGCTTTGTTTCAAACGTCTTCTCAATGCCATCTATCTTCTCCATGGCCTCGTCAAATCTGTTTACCACATCTTGCACCTGTCCACTCATCATTTGCTGAAATTTATCATGTAGCTGTTTGTTCGTCATGTTCTCCCAATCGGTCTCATCGGCTTGTGATCCTGCCATGGTTAGCAGCAATAGAAACACACAAGAATATGATCCTCAGGACTACTAACAAGAGGTGGTGGTGGGTGTCACAAATCCGTCAAGCAAATCTCAAATTCTTACCAGTTCTTACCCAGCAGAAGGCGGTGATCGGCAACCGTTGTAATCAAAACTCTCAAAGCTTGGATAGAGCGATTGCGGGGAGAGTCAAGCGCACGACGTAGATGTATGTGGAGCTGGGAAGGCTTATAATATGGTAGCAAAAAGGTCAAGAATAATCAATTCAGAGATGCAAAGTTGAATAAGCGCTCAACGACGCAGATCTTGTCTGGTCCTAGGCTAGACTGTGCTAGAGACGCGAGCCTAGAACACTAACAAAATCACGGCGCTGCTGCGTAAACAAGGGAAAAGCACACTCTGAATTTTTTTTCGCTCTTTTTTTTTGCTTTTTTTTTTTTTGCTGCTTTTTTTTTTTTGCGAAAAATCACTATAGTGGCGAGTGTCTCAAAACTCTTCCAGTGTCAAACCGACAGATGGGCACGAATTTTTTCGACCAAAATTTTTTTTTTCGATTGCTGGACCCAAAAACTGGAAGCGGGTCAAAAAACTTTCTATAACGGCGATGTCTCAATACGCTTAGAAACACCTAAAAATAGGATAGCCGAAAATTTTTTGTCCCGTGCGTTTTGGAAAATTTTGGGCCTAAGCGGAGGGTGGTTTCGGACTCTTTTTTGGAAACCAACCTCTTCTACGGACGGCAAAAGATTGCTGGAATCAAAACCTACTCGAGACAAGGAAACACGAATCGGAAAACTAGATGGATCCCAAAACAAATCTAATATGCAAGGAACTTCGGATTGGTGGTGGATATATGGTGGTGGTATATGGCAACGGTGGTGGTATATGGCAGCGGTGGTGGTATATGGATACGGATTGAAGCGGTGGCGGATAAGCGGTGGTGGTAGATGGCGGGCGATGATGATGGTCTTGGCGCGGCGTGACAATTTATGACCGAACTCGAAACTCTAAAAGACTAGACTCTAAGACCAGCAACTAGACACGGCGATGCAACCGCGAATTCAACAACGCAAATACTGAGAAAAGATTATGCAAAGGCTCGATTGGTTCGGATAGGATGACCTAACCCTAATTTTTTTGGCTTTTTCGTGGACTGTAGGTATGAAGAACAGACTCGATCTAAACTACGAAAATCAGTAAAATCTCACCGAGCAACACGGAAATCGATACCACTTGATAGAGGCAGAGGTGTCCCGTCTTCGATGAGATGGTGGATTTCGCTTTGGTGGAAGTCGACTTTGACGATCCGACTCTGAACGTCTTGAGGGCGTCGCGTCTTAGCAATCGCTAAACCAACTCCGAGAGGTTATTGACCACGCCGAGCACGATCAACGACCACGAGGGTCTGCTTCCTGCGAGCAAACGAAGAACAAGCAAGAAACTGAGATTACAATCTGGATATCGCGAATATAAGATGAAAGCTTTATTGATCAAGGTGGGGTTACGTGACGCCTTTGTGCGGTCGTTGAACACAAGCGAAATCGCGAAGTTGCAGCTATGGCGAACTTTTAATCTAAACAAAACCCAAGTCTAAGCGGTGCCCTAAGGGCTGTATATATGGAGGAAGAGGGGTGAATTTCGTGGCCCTTGGTGGAGGGTCCAAACTAACCCTATCTCTTGTTTCCCCACACATACGGACTCTAAAATAGCCTATACTAATGTATTTCGAAATTACATGGGCTGGCCCAATAATAAGGTGACGCAGCACCTAGAATAGCCTCTGGACGAAATTTATGGAGTGGCATCTTGTATATTTCGTCCAAGGCTTCATGCACTCATTATGGTGGCTTCAAAGTCCTGAAATCATCACTTGTAACTCCATTCTTGTCCCCTTAGCATGCCATCATCTCCATGCTGGTTCTTGCTCCAATGTTCATCCTTCTCCATGCTAGGCCCTACATTTGTAAGCAAAACAAATGTATCCAATTTAAACAGCGTCATATTCTCATGAACATTAGAATCATTACCAAGAAACGAAAGTACACGTAATTTAGTTGGCGTCTTGTGAGCTCTAGTAATTGGTCCAGTATGTATAGCAGCAGGGGCTGTGGGTGTAACAATGGTATTGATGTCCTCATCAATGAGTCCGCTAGTGACTACAATGAGGAGACTTTGGCTCTTATTACACATGAAGAACATGGTGGAGATGATTCTGATCATGACACACAATACATGGCTCCTGAAGACGCTGACAGGTATGAATGTTTAGTTGCTCAACGTGTTTTGAGTGTGCAGGTCACACAAGCTGAGCAGAACCAGAGGCACTGTTCCATACAAAGGGAGTTGTGAAGGAACATTCTATGCGCGTCATCATAGATGGAGGAAGCTGCAACAAATTGGCTAGCATGGAGATGGTGGAGAAGCTATCTCTCACCACAAGACCACATGCACATCCTTACTACATCCAATGGTTCAACAACAGCGGCAAGGTTAAGGTAACATGTACTGTTCGTGTGCATTTTAGTATCTCTACATATCTTGATTATCTTTGATTGTGATGTGCTACCTATGCAAGCATGTTCCTTATTACTTGATCAACCATGGCAATTTGATAAAAATTCTGTACAACATGGTAGAAACAATCAGTATACTCTTGTTCATAAGGATAAAAATATTACTTTGCTTCCTATGACTCCTGAGTCCATTTTGAATGATGATATTAATAGAGCTAATAAAGCAAAACAGGAGAAAAATAAGAGTGAAAATCAGATTGTCGCAAAAGAATTTGACCAACAAATGAAGCCTAATAGTAAACCATCTAGTGTTGCTTCTGAAATTAAATTGAAAAGTGCATTTTACTTGCCACTAAATCTGATATTGATGAGCTAGATTTTAGCAAATCTGTTTGCTATGCTTTTGTGTGCAAAGAGGCATTATTTTCATGCGAGGGCGTGCCTTCCTCTTTGCCTCCTGCTGTCACTAACATTTTTCAGAGTTCACGGCGTCTTTCCACAAGGCGTGCCACCGGGATTACTTGCCTATTCGAGGATTGAGCATCATATTGACTTAATTCCGGTGCTTCACTTATAAACCATGCGCCATACCATACCAATCCAGAGGAGACGAAGGAGATTATCGTCAAGTACAATAACTTCTCGACAAAGGTTATATCTGCGAATCCTTAGTCCTTGTCTTTGTTCCTATTATTCTAGTGCGAAAAAGGATGGTACATCGCGTATGTGTGTTTATTGTAGAGGCATTAATAATATTACTATTCTTATCGTCATCCTATTCCTAGGCTAGATGATATGCTTGATGAATTGAGTGGCTCTACAATATTCTCCAAAGTTGATTTGCGTAGTGGATACCATCAAATTCGTATGAAATTGGGGGATGAATGGAAAACAGCATTTAAAACTAAGTTTGGATTATATGAGTGGTTAGTCATGCCTTTTGGGTTAACTAATGCACCTAGTACTTTCATGAGATTAATGAACGAAGTTTTACATGCTTTCATTGGACGATTTGTGGTAGTTTACTTTAATGACATACTGATTTACAGCAGATCTTTGGAGGAACATTTGGAACATTTACGTGCTGTCTTTATTGCTCTACGTGATGCACGTTTGTTCGGTAACCTTGGGAAGTGCACCTTTTGCACCGACCGAGTGTCTTTTCTTGGCCATGTTGTTACTCCACAGGGGAATTGAAGTTGATAAAGCCAAGATTGAAGCTATTGAGAGTTGGCCGCAGCCCAAAACGGTCACTCAAGTGAGGAGTTTTCTTGGCCTCGCTGGATTCTATAGGCGTTTCGTGAGTGATTTCAGCACCATTGCTGCGCCTCTCAACGAGCTTACAAAGAAGGATGTGCCTTTTGTTTGGGGTACCGCACAGGAAGAAGCCTTCACGGTGTTGAAAGATAAGTTGACACATGCTCCTTTACTCCAACTTCCTGATTTTAATAAGACTTTTGAGCTTGAATGTGATGCTAGCGGAATTGGATTAGGAGGTGTGTTATTACAAGATGGCAAACCTGTTGCATACTTTTCTGAAAAATTGAGTGGGCCTAGTCTGAATTATTCTACTTATGATAAAGAATTATATGCTCTTGTTCGGACTTTAGAAACATGGCAACATTATTTATGGCCCAAAGAATTTGTTATACATTACGATCATGAATCTTTGAAACATATTAAAAGTCAAGCTAAACTGAATCGTAGACATGCTAAATGGGTTGAATTCATCGAGACTTTCCTTATGTCATTAAACACAAGAAGGAAAAGAAAATGTTATTCTTGATGCATTATCTAAATCGCTATACTATGCTTTCACAACTTGACTTCAAAATATTTGGTTTGGAGACCATCAAAGATCAATATGTGCAGGATGCTGATTTTAAAGATGTAATGCAGAATTGTAAAGACCGAAGAATTTGGAACAAGTTCGTCGTTAATGATGGATTTGTGTTTCGTGCTAACAAGCTATGCATTCCAGCTAGCTCCGTTCGTCTTTTGTGGTTGCGGAGGCGCATGGAGGAGGATTAATGGGACACTTTGGCGTGAAGAAGGCGGAGGGCGTACTTGCTACACATTTCTTTTGGCCAAAGATGAGGCGGGATGTTGAGCGTTTTATTGCTCATTGCACTACATGTCAAAAAGCTAAGTCACGACTCAATCCTCATGGTTTATATATGCCTTTGCTGTCCCTAGTGTTCCTTGGGAGGATATATCTATGGACTTTGTTTTAGGTTTACCTCGAACAAAGAAGGGAGGATAGCATATTTGTTGTCGTGGATAGATTCTCGAAAATGGCACACTTTATACCATGTCATAAAAGCGATGATCTTTGTTAATGTTGCTGATTTGTTCTTTCGTGAAATTATTCTCTTGCATGGTGTGCCAAATACTATTGTTTCAGATCGTGATACTTAATTTCTTAGCCACTTTTGGAGATGTTTATGGGCTAAGTTGGGGACTAAACTGCTTTTTAGTACTACTTGTCACCCCCAAACTGATGGACAAACTGAAGTAGTCAATAGAACATTGTCTACTAAGCTTAGGGCTGTTCTAAAGAAAAATAGGAAAATGTGGGAGGAATGCTTGCCTCATATTGAATTTGCTTATAATCATTCATTGCATTCTACTACTAAGATGTGCCCTTTTGAAGTTGTGTATGGTTTCCTACCTCGTGCACCTATTGATTTGTTGCCTCTTCCATCTTGGAGAAAGGTTAATTTTGATGCTAAAGAACGTGCTGAATTGATTTTAAAAATGCATGAGTTAACTAAGGAAAACATTGAGCGTATGAATGCTAAATATAAACTTCTTTGGAGATAAGGGTAGAAAACATGTTGTGTTTGCACAGGAGATCTTGTTTGGTTACATTTGCGTAAGGATAGATTTCTGATTTGCATAAATCAAAGCTAATGCCACGTGCTGCTGGTCCCTTTAAGGTGTTGGAGAAAGTAAATGATAATGCATATAAACTTGAGCTGCTGCAGATTTTGGGGTTAGTCCCACTTTTAACATTGCAGATTTGAAGCCATATTTGGGTGAGGAAGATGAACTTCCGTCGGGCGACATCATTTCAAGAAGGGAGGATGATGAGGACATCAATACCATTGTTACACCCACAGCCCTGCTGCTATACATCTTGGACCAATTACTAGAGCTCGCATGCATCCAACTAAATTACGGTACTTTCGTTTCTTGGTAATGATTCTAATGTTCATGAGAATATGATGCTGCCTAAATTGGATACATTTGTTTTGCTTACAAATGAAGGCCCTAGCTTGGAGAAGGATGAACATTGGAGCAAGAACAAGCATGGAGATGATGGCATGCATAAAGGGACAAGAATGGAGTTACAAGTGATGATTTCAGGACTTTGAAGCCACCATAATGAGTGCATGAAGCCTTGGACGAAATATACAAGATGCCACGTCATAAATTTCGTCCAGAGGCTATTCTAGGTGCTCGTCACCTTATTATTGGGCCAGGCCCATGTAATTTCGAAATACATTAGTATAGGCTATTTTTAGAGTCCGTATGTGTGGGGAAACAAGAGATAGGGTTAGTTTGGACCCCTCCACCAAGGGCCACGAAATTCTCCCCTCTTCCTCCATATATACAGCCCTTAGGGCACCGTTTAGACTTTGGGGTTTTGTTTAGATCAAAAGTTCGCCATAGCTGCAACCGGCGTGCCGTTTGTGTTCAACGACCGGACAAAGCGTCCACAGAACCCCACCTTGATCAATAAAGCTTTCATCTTATATTCGCAATATCCAGTTGCAATCTCAGTTTCTTGCTTGTTCTTCGTTTGCTCGCAGGAAATAGACCCTCGTGGTCAGGTTGATCGTGCTCCGGCGTGGTCAATAACCTCTCGGAGTTGGTTTAGCGATTGCTAAGGCGCGACGTCCTCGCACGTTCGTAGTCGGATCTTCAAAGTCGACTTCCACCAAAGCGAAATCCACCATCTCATCGAAAGACGGGACACCTCTGCCTCTATCATAAAGGAGCATGTGTCAACTTATCTTTCAATACCGTGAAGGCTTCTTCCTGTGCGGTACTCCAAACAAGAGGCACATCCTTCTTTGTAAGATGATTGAGTGGTGCAGCAATGGTGCTGAAATCTCTCAAAAAACGCCTATAGAATCCAGCAAGGACAAGAAAACTCCTCACTTGTGTGACCGTTTTGGGCTGCGGCCAACTCTCAATAGCTTCAATCTTGGCTTTATCAACTTCAATTCCCTGTGGAGTAACAACATAGCCAAGAAAAGACACTCGGTCGGTGCAAAAGGTGCACTTCCCAAGGTTACCAAACAAACGTGCATCACGTAGTGCAATAAAAACAGCACGTAAATGTTCCAAATGTTCCTCCAAAGATCTGCTATAAATCAATATGTCATCAAAGTAAACTACCACAAATCGTCCAATGAAAGCACGTAAAACTTTGTTCATTAATCTCATGAAAGTACAAGGTGCATAAGTTAAGCCAAAAGGCATGACTAACCACTCATATAATCCAAACTTAGTTTTAAATGATGTTTTCCATTCATCTCCCAATTTCATACGAATTTGATGGTATCCACTACGCAAATCAACTTTGGAGAATATTGTAGAGCCACTCAATTCATCAAGCATATCATCTAGCCTAGGAATAGGATGACGATAACAAATAGTAATATTATTAATGCCTCTACAATCAACACACATACGTGATGTACCATCCTTTTTCGGCTCTAGAATAATAGGAACAACACAAGGACTAAGGGATTCGCGTACATAACCTTTGTCGAGCAGCTCCTGTACTTGACGCATAATCTCCTTCGTCTCCTCTGGATTGGTACGGTATGGTCCACGGTTGGGTAATGATGCACCGAAAATTAAGTCAATCTGATGCTCAATCCCTCGAATGGGAGGTAATCCCGGTGGCACGTCTTGTGGAAAGACGTCAGCGAACTCCTGCAAAATGTTAGTGACGGCAGGAGGCAAAGAGGAAGGCACGTCCTCGAATGAAAATAATGCCTCTTTGCACACAAAAGCATAGCTAACAGATTTGCTGAAATCTAGCTCATCAATATCAGATTTAGTGGCAAATAAACATGCACTTTTCAATTTAATTTCAGAAGCAACACTAGATGGTTTACTATTAGGCTTCATTTGTATCTCAAATTCTTTTGCCACTAGAGGCAAAGGTGTCCCGTCTTTCGGTGAGATGATGGATATCGCTTTGGTGGAAGTCGACTTTGACGATCCGACTACGAACGTGCGAGGACGTCGCGCCTTAACAATCGCTAAACCAACTCCGAGAGGTTATTGACCACGCCGAGCACGATCAACTCGACCACGAGGGTCTGCATTTCCTGCGAGCAAGCGAAGAACAAGCAAGAAACTGAGATTGCAATCTGGATATTGCGAATATAAGATGAAAGCTTTATTGATCAAGGTGGGGTTACATGGCGCCTTTATGCAGTCGTTGAACACAAGCGAAATCTGCGAAGTTGCAGCTATGACGAACTTTTAATCTAAACAAAACCGAAAGTCTAAACAATGCCCTAAGGGCTGTATATATGGAGGAAGAGGGGGGAATTTCGTGGCCCTTGGTGGAGGGTCCAAATCAACCCTATCTCTTGTTTCCCCACACATACGGACTCTAAAAATAGCGTATACTTATGTATTTCGAAATTACATGGGCCTGGCCCAATAATAAGGTGACGCAGCACCTAGAATAGCCTCGGGACGAAATTTATGAAGTGGCATCTTGTATATTTCGTCCAAGGCTTCATGCACCCATTATGGTGGCTTCAAAGTCCTGAAATCATCACTTGTAACTCCGTTCTTGTTCCCCTTGCGCATGCAATCATCTCCACGCTTGTTCGTGCTCCAATGTCCATCCTTCTCCAAGCTAGGCCCTTTATTTGTAAGCAAAACAAATGTATCCAATTTAGGCAGCATCATATTCTCATGAACATTAGAATCATTACCAAGAAACGGAAGTACCTGATAATTTAATTGGCGGGTGTGTGCTCTAGTAACTGGTCCAATATATGTAGCAGTAGGGGCTGTAGGTGTAACAATGGTATTGATGTCCTCATCATCCTCCCCTTCTTGAAATGAAGTCGTCCTCGACGGAAGCTCATCTTCCTCACCCAAATAAGGCTTCAAATATGCAATGGTAAATGTGGGACTAACCCCAAAATCTACAGGCAGCTCAAGTTTATATGCATTATCATTTATTTTCTCTAACAACTTAAAAGGTCCGTCAGCACGTGGCATTAGCTTTGATCTGCGCAAATCAGGAAATCTATCCTTACGCAAATGTAACCAAACAAGATCTCCAGGTGCAAACTCAAGATGTTTTCTACCCTTATCTCCAGCAAGTTTATATTTAGCATTCATACGCTCAATGTTTTCCTTAGTTAAGTCATGCATATTTAAAATCAATTCAGCACGTTGTTTAGCATCAAAATTAACGTTCTCCGAAGATGAAAGAGGTAACAAATCAATAGGTGCACGAGGTAGGAAACCATACACAACTTCAAAAGGGCACATCTTAGTAGTAGAATGCAATGAACGATTATAAGCAAATTCAATATGAGGCAAGCATTCCTCCCACATTTTCTTATTATTCTACAAAACAGCCCTAAGCACGATGACAATGTTCTATTGACTACTTGGTTTGTCCATCGGTTTGGGGGTGACAAGTAGTACTAAAAAGCAGTTTAGTCCCCCAACTTAGCCCATAAACATCTCCAAAAGTGGCTAAGAAATTAAGTATCACGATCTGAAACAATAGTATTTGGCACACCATGCAAGAGAATAATTTCACGAAAGAACAAATCAGCAACATTGATAGCATCATCGCTTTTATGACATGGTATAAAGTGTGCCATTTTCGAGAATCTATCCACGACAACAAATATGCTATCCCTCCCCTTCTTTGTTCTAGGTAAACCTAAAACAAAGTCCATAGATATATCCTCCCAAGGAACACTAGGTACAGGCAAAGGCATATATAAACCATGAGGATTGAGTCGTGACTTAGCTTTTTGACATGTAGTGCAGCGAGCAATAAAACGCTCAACATCCCGTCTCATCTTTGGCCAAAAGAAATGTGTAGCAAGTACGTCCTCCGTCTTCTTCACGCCAAAGTGTCCCATTAGTCCTCCTCCATGCGCCTCCTGCAACAACAAAAGACGAACGGAGCTAGCTGGAATGCATAGCTTGTTAGCACGAAACACAAATCCATCATTAACGACAAACTTGTTCCATGTTCTTCCTTCTTTACAATTCTGCAATACATCTTT
Source organism: Aegilops speltoides (assembly GCA_021437245.1). NCBI lineage: Eukaryota > Viridiplantae > Streptophyta > Magnoliopsida > Poales > Poaceae > Aegilops > Aegilops speltoides. Next base: position 216,227,893 of record CM038144.1, read on the forward strand.
AAAATCAGCATCATGCACATATTGATCTTTGATGGTCTCCAAACCAAATATTTTGAAGTCAAGTTGTGAAAGCATAGTATAGTGACGAGACAATGCATCAGCAACAACATTTTCTTTACCCTTCTTGTGTTTAATGACATAAGGAAAGTCTCAATGAATTCAACCCATTTAGCATGTCTACGATTCAGTTTAGCTTGACTTTTAATATGTTTCAAAGATTCATGATCGAGAATGTATAACAAATTCTTTGGGCCATAAATAATGTTGCCATGTTTCTAAAGTCCTAACAAGAGCATATAATTCTTTATCATAAGTAGAGTAATTCAGACTAGGCCCACTCAATTTTTCAGAAAAGTATGCAACAGGTTTGCCATCTTGTAATAACACACCTCCTAATCCAATTCCACTAGCATCACATTCAAGCTCAAAAGTCTTATTAAAATCAGGAAGTTGGAGTAAAGGAGCATGTGTCAACTTAGCTTTCAATACCGTGAAGGCTTCTTCCTGTGCGGTACCCCAAACAAAAGGCACATCCTTCTTTGTAAGCTCGTTGAGAGGTGCAGCAATGGTGCTGAAATCACTCACGAAACGCCTATAGAATCCAGCGAGGCCAAGGAAACTCCTCACTTGTGTGACCGTTTTGGGCTGCGGCCAACTCTCAATAGCTTCAATGTTGGCTTTATCAACTTCAATTCCCTGTGGAGTAACAACATAACCAAGAAAAGACACTCGGTCGCTGCAAAAGGTGCACTTCCCAAGGTTACAAACAAACGTGCATCACGTAGAGCAATAAAAACAGCACGTAAATGTTCCAAATGTTCCTCCAAAGATCTGCTGTAAATCAATATGTCATCAAAGTAAACTACGACAAATCGTCCAATAAAAGCACGTAAAACTTCGTTCATGAATATCATGAAAGTACTAGGTGCATTAGTTAACCCAAAAGGCATGACTAACCACTCATATAATCCAAACTTAATTTTAAATGCTGTTTTCCATTCATCCCCCAATTTCATACAAATTTGATGGTATCCACTACGCAAATCAACTTTGGAGAATATTATAGAGCCACTCAATTCATCAAGCATATCATCTAGCCTAGGAATAGGATGACGATAACGAATAGTAATATTATTAATGCCTCTACAATCAACACACATATGCGATGTACCATCCTTTTTCGGCACTAGAATAATAGGAACAACACAAGGACTAAGGGATTCACGTATATAACCTTTGTCGAGAAGCTCTTGTACTTGACGATAATCTCCTTCGTCTCCTCCGGATTGGTGCGGTATGGCGCGGTTGGGCGGTGAAGCACCGGAATTAAGTCAATCGATGCTCAATCCCTCGAATAGGCGCTAATCCGGTGGCACGTCTTGTGGAAAGATGTCGTGAACTCTGCAAAATTTTAGTGACAGCGAGGAGGCAAAGAGGAAAACACGTCCTCGAATGAAAATAATGCCTCTTTGCGCACAAAAGCATAGCAAACAGATTTGCTGAAATCTAGCTCATCAATATCAAATTTAGTGGCAAGTAAACATGCACTTTTCAATTTAATTACAGAAGCAACACTAGATGGTTTACTATTAGGCTTCATTTGTTGCTCAAATTCTTTTGCCACAATCTGATTTTCGCTCTTATTTTTCTCCTGTTTTGCTTTATTAGCTCTATTAATATCATCTTTCAAAATGGACTCAGGAGTCATAGGAAGCAAAGTAATATTTTTATCCTTATGAACAAGAGTATACTGATTGTATCTACCATGGTGTACAAAAATTTTATCAAATTGCCATGGTCGACCAAGTAATAAGGAACATGCTTGCATAGGTACCACATCACAATCAACATAATCAGCATATGTAGAGATACTAAAATGCACACGAACAGTACGTGTTACCTTAACCTTGCCGCTGTTGTTGAACCGTTGGATGTAGTAAGGATGTGGATGTGGTCTTGTGGTGAGAGATAGCTTCTCCACCATCTCCATGCTAGCCAAGTTGTTACAACTCCCTCCATCTATGATGACGTGCACAGAACGTTCCTTCACAACTCCCTTTGTATGGAACAAATTATGCCTCTGATTTAGTTCAGCTTGTGTAACCTGCACACTCAAAACACGTTGAGCAACTAAACATTCATACCTGTCAGCATCTTCAGGAGCCATGTATTGCGTCTCATGATCAGAATCATCTCCACCGTGTTCTTCACTTGTAATAATGGCTAAAGTCTCCTCATCATAGTCACTAGCAGATTCATACCCACCACCGTCAGTAGCAATCATCACACTGAGATTTGCATTCTCGCGCATAATGTCCTCTTTCCTTACAATGACGAAAAATAATATCACTTGTGTGCCCTGTTGATGCCATGGACGAAGAAGAGCTCTGTGCAGGCCCAGCAGGTGCGCTCTTGGCAGATAGTGGTGGTTGTGCTTGCTTTCTTGTATCACGGCTGGAGGTAGCAGCTGATGGAGGTCTTTGATGCAGTGGAAGTAGAGGATGCACGCGGTGTCCATGATGAAAGTCGACCTGCAGAAAAGTTAGTTCGCGCCAATGCTTGTCAATCCTGCACTTCACGTTCAGCTTTACAAGCAAGATGGAATAAACGAGTGATATTTGTATACTCCTTATACTCTTGAATGGTCTGAATCTCTTTATTTAATCCACCCATAAAACGTGCAAGCATAGCTTCATTCTCCTCAACAATACCACATCTAATCATGCCAGTTTGTAATTCCTGATAATATTTTTCTAGATAATTTTTTCCTTGTCTTAAGCGCTGCAATTTTTGAAGAAATTCATGTTGATAATATGGTGGAACCCAACGAGTACGCATAGCAGTTTTCAAAGCAGCCCAAGTAGCTGGAACAGGATATAATCTACAATGTTCAGACCACCAAACACATGCAAAGCTAGTGAAAGCACAAACAACAGCAGGAACACATCTCTCCTTAGGATATTGTAAACATGTAAATCGTTGTTCAGTTTCTAACTCCCAAGTAAGATATATATCAGGAACATATCTACCCTCAAACGGTGGAATATGCAATTTCAGTTTCGGAATATGGTCATTATCTCGAACCTAAGGTGGTGGTGCAGGCCTACCGTTGCGAACATATACCTGAGGTCGACCTGCTGGTGGTGGTGCTGGTGGCTGCACGTAGTTCTGATTTTGATCAACCTCATCCTCGTAATAGTCCTCTACCTCTGAAGTAATAGCAGGAGCTACAGAAGCACCAACAGCAGTTGATGAGGACATCAATACCATTGTCACACCCACAGCCCCTACTGCTACATATACTAGACCAATTACTAGAGCACGCACCCGCCAATTAAGTTATCAGGTACTTTCGTTTCTTGGTAATGATTCTAATGTTCATGAGAATATGATGCTGCCTAAATTGGATACATTTGTTTTGCTTATAAATGAAGGGCCTAGCTTGGAGAAGGATGGACATTGGAGCACGAACAAGTGTGGAGATGATGGCATGCGCAAGGGGAACAAGAACGGAGTTACAAGTGATGATTTCAGGACTTTGAAGCCACCATAATGGGTGCATGAAGCCTCGGACGAAATATACAAGATGCCACTTCATAAATTTCGTCCCGAGGCTATTCTAGGTGTCACCTTATTATTGGGCCAGGCCCATGTAATTTCGAAATACATAATGATGCGGAGCATCCTTCCATCATCCCCAAGGACTCTACATCAACACCTACAACACCACAAGGACCGATGACTCGAGCACGTGCAAGAGCTCTAGAGACCGAGGTGACATCACTCCTCTCACAACTCTCCTTCGATTCACATGAGACATGGTTACTACCTCGAACGAAAACTCTATGCATACTCAGGCACCAAGGAGTCGACCATGAAGAAGCTGGGAACCAAGGAGAATCGGAAGCGGAAGACATGCGTGAAGACGGAGAGGAGAAAGCAACAAGTACCAGGGAGGCCGGACGATCCGGACAGAGGCCCGGACGATCCGGACAGAGCCCGGATGATCCGGACCCGGTCCGGACGATCCGCTAACTCCACCGAAAACAACAGAACCTCCGTCTTTGAAGGTGGATCATCCGACCAGGCCCGGATCATCCGGACCCGCCGGACGTCCGGACCCCAATGGGACATCCGGCCCGTCGCCGCCACCAGCCGACCCTCCGGCTCATCGGGGACTCCACCGGATCATCCGGACGGTCCGGATCATCCGGACCCTCGTCCGGATCATCCGGCCAGCCTTTGTCTTGGCGTGTGTTGAAATGAGCCCATGTATCCTTCGCCCCGGACCCTATATATAGGACCCCTCTCCTCACTTTGAGACTTAGCATTGGATTAGCTCATATTTGTGTGTGAGAGCCTTTGCTCATCCACGGTACTTCTCCTCGGAGATCGGGACCTCCGTCTAGGAGAAGATCCATTCGATTCAAGACCCTACCTAGGGAAGATCCCCTCGTGGATGCAAGACCTCCTCCGGGAGAAGAACGGCTACCTTTGTATCTTTCCTTTGTTGATTTTGGACCATGTATCACTCGTGCTTCGATGATCTAGACCTTGTGTGATTGATCTCTTGTCGGTTGAGTGTCTCTCTCGTTCTTCCCCGTGATTTCCTCTCGTTCTTCCGTGCGTTCTTCGTGTTCCCTCCGTAGGATCCCCTCCAAACGTGAAAGATCGACGAATTAGGGTTCCACCCTACATCACATAAGTATAGGCTATTTTTAGAGTCCGTATGTGTGGGGAAACAAGAGATAGGGTTGATTTGGGACCGCTCCACCAAGGGCCACGAAATCCCCCCCCCCTTCTTCCTCCATATATACAGCCCTTAGGGCACCGTTTAGACTTTGGGGTTTTGTTTAGAATAAAAGTTCGCCATAGCTGCAACTTCGCATACTTCGTTTGTGTTCAACGACCAGACAAAGGCGTCACAGAACCCCACCTTGATCAATAAAGCTTTCATCTTATATTTGCAATATCCAGATTGCAATCTCAGTTTCTTGCTTGTTCTTCGTTTCTTTGGCGAAAATGCACCCTCATGGTCGTTGATCGTGCTCCGGCGTGGTCAATAACCTCTTAGAGTTGGTTTAGCGATTGCTATGGCGCGACGTCCTCGCACGTTCGTAGTCGGATCGTCAAAGTCGACTTCCACCAAAGCGATATCCATCATCTCATCGAAAGAAATCACTATAATGGCGAGTGTCTCAAAACTCTTCCTGTGTCAAATCGACAGGATGGGCACGAAATTTTTTCGACCAAATTTTTTTTTTTGCCGGACCCAAAAAGCTGAAACGGGTCAAAAAACTTTCTATAACGGCGGCTCTCAATACGCTTAGAAACACCTAAAAATAGGATAGCGAAAATTTTTTATCCCGTGCGTTTTGGAAAATTTTGGGCCTAAGCGAGAGTGATATTATTTTTTTATTTTTTTGAAACCAACCTCTTCTACGGACGGCAAAAGATTGCTGGAATCCAAACCTACTCGAGACAAGGAAACACGAATCGGAAAACTAGATGGATCCCAAAACAAACCTAATATGCAAGGGACTCGGATTGGTGATGATATATGGCAGCGGTGGTGGTATATGGATACGGATTGAAGCGGTGGCGGATAAGCGGTGGTGGTATATGGATCTGATTCAAGCGGTGGCGGATAAGCGGTGGTGGTATATGGATACGGATTGAAGCGGTGGTGCGGCGGCGTGACAACTTATGACCGAACTCGAAACTCTAAAAGACTAGACTCTAAGACCAGCAACTAGACACGACGATGCAACATAAATTCAACAATGCAAATCTGAAAAAGATTATGCAAAGGCTCGGTGGTTCGGATAGGATGAACTAACCTAATTTTTTTTGGCTTTTTCGTGGACTATAGGTATGAAGACAGACTCGATCTAAACTACGAAAAAGCGTAAAATCTCACCGAGCAACACGGAAATCTGATACCACTTGATAGAGGCAAAGGTGTCCCGTCTTTCGATGAGATGGTGGATTTCGCTTTGTGGAAGTCGACTTTGACGATCCGACTCTGAACGTCGCGAGAACGTCGCGCCTTAGCAATCGCTAAACCAACTCCGAGAGGTTATTGACCACGCCGAGCACGATCAACGACCACGAGGGTCTGCTTTCCTGCGAGCAAACGAAGAACAAGCAAGAAACTGAGATTGCAATCTGGATATTGCGAATATAAGATGAAAGCTTTATTGATCAAGGTGGGGTTACGTGGCGCCTTTGTGCAGTCGTTGAACACAAACGAAATGCTGCGAAGTTGCAGCTATGGCGAACTTTTGATCTAAACAAAACCCAAGTCTAAACGGTGCCCTAAGGGCTGTATATATGGAGGAAGAGGGGTGAATTTCGTGGCCCTTGGTGGAGGGGTCCAAACTAACCCTATCTCTTGTTTCCCCACACATACGGACTCTAAAAATAGCCTATACTAATGTATTTCGAAATTACATGGGCTGGCCCAATAATAAGGTGACGAGCACCTAGAATAGCCTATGGACGAATATTATGAAGTGGCATCTTGTATATTTCGTCCAAGGCTTCATGCACTCCTTATGGTGGCTTCAAAGTCCTGAAATCATCACTTGTAACTCCGTTCTTGATCCTTAGCATGCCATCAACTCCATGTGTGTTCTTGCTCCAATGTTCATCCTTCTCCAAGCTAGGCCCTTCATTTGTAAGCAAAACAAATGTATCCAATTTAGGCAGCATCATATTCTCATGAACATTAGAATCATTACCAAGAAACGAAAGTACCTGGTAATTTAGTTGGCGTGCGCGAGCTCTAGTAATTGGTCCAGTATGTATAGCAGCAGGGGCTGTGGGTGTAACAATGGTATTGATGTCCTCATCACAAGTTTGATGAATTACTCCAACGTCTCCCACAACCAGTTCTATGCCGCGATGCAGTAGGGCGAGCACAGCGTGTTCCTATTGAACCAGGACAAAATTCTGGTGCCGCTGCTACTACTGTTGGTGCTTCTGTAGCTCCTGATGTTACTTCAGAGGTGGAGGACTATTACGAGGATGAGGTTGATCAAAATCAGAACTACGTGCAGCCACCAGCACCACCACCAGCAGGTCGACCTCAGGTATATGTTCGCAACCGTAGGCCTGCACCACCACCTCAGGTATGAGATAATGACCATATTCCTAAACTGAAATTGAATATTCCACCATTTGAGGGTAGATATGTTCCTGATATATATCTTACTTGGGAGTTAGAAACTGAACAACGTTTTACATGTTTACAATATCCCGAGGAGAGACGGGTTGCTGCTGCTGTTTGTGCTTTGACTAGTTTTGCATGTGTATGGTGGTTTGAACATTGTAGATTATATCCTATTCCAACTACTTGGGCTCCTTTGAAAACTGCTATGCGTACTTGTTGGGTTCCACCATATTATCAACGTGAATTGCTTTAAAAATTGCAGCGTTTAAGACAAGGAAAAAATTCTGTAGAAGAATATTATCAGGAATTACAAACTAGCATGATTAGATGTGGTATTGTTGAGGAGAATGAAGCTATGCTTGCACGTTTTATAGGTGGATTAAATAGAGAGATTCAGACCATTCTAGAGTATAAGGAGTATACTAATATCACTCGTTTATTCCATCTTGCTTGTAAAGCTGAACGTGAAGTGCAGGATCGACAAGCATTGGCGCGAACTAACTTTTCTGCAGGTCGACTTTCATCATGGACACCGCGTGCATCCTCTACTTCCACTACACTAGCACCTTCATCAGCTGTTACCTCCAGCAGTGATACAAGAAAGCAGGCGCAACCACCACAATCTTCCAAGAGCGCACCTGCCGGGCCTACACAAAGCTCTTCTTCTTCCATGGCATCAACAGGGCAAACAAGTGATATTATTTGTCATCGTTGTAAGGGAAGAGGTCATTATGCGAGAGAATGCAAATCTCAACGTGTGATGATTTCTACTTTTTGATGGTGGGTATGAGTCCGCTAGTGACTACAATGAGGAGACTTTGGCTCTTATTACACATGAAGAACATGGTGGAGATGATTCTGATCATGACACACAATACATGGCTCCTGAAGACGCTGACAGGTATGAATGTTTAGTTGCTCAACGTATTTTGAGTGTGCAGGTCACACAAGCTGAAAGAGAACGAGGCACTGTTCCATACAAAGGGAGTTGTGAAGGAACATTCTATGCGCGTCATCATAGATGGAGGAAGCTGCAACAAATTGGCTAGTATGGAGATGGTGGAGAAGCTATCTCTCACCACAAGACCACATGCACATCCTTACTACATCCAATGGTTCAACAACAGCGGCAAGGTTAAGGTAAAATGTACTGTTCGTGTGCATTTTAGTATCTCTACATATGCTGATTATGCTGATTGTGATGTGCTACCTATGCAAGCATGTTCCTTATTACTTGATCAACCATGGCAATTTGATAAAAATTCTGTACACCATGGTAGAAACAATCAGTATACTCTTGTTCATAAGGATAAAAATATTACTTTGCTTCCTATGACTCCTGAGTCCATTTTGAATGATGATATTAATAGAGCTAATAAAGCAAAACAGGAGAAAAATAAGAGTGAAAATCAGATTGTCGCAAAAGAATTTGACCAACAAATGAAGCCTAATAGTAAACCATCTAGTGTTGCTTCTGAAATTAAATTGAAAAGTGCATTTTACTTGCCACTAAATCTGATATTGATGAGCTAGATTTTAGCAAATCTGTTTGCTATGCTTTTGTGTGCAAAGAGGCATTATTTTCATGCGAGGACGTGCCTTCCTCTTTGCCTCCTGCTGTCACTAACATTTTTCAGGAGTTCGCTGACGTCTTTCCACAAGACGTGCCACCGGGATTACTGCCTATTCGAGGGATTGAGCATCATATTGACTTAATTCCCGGGGCTTCACTGCCAAACCGTGCGCCATACCATACCAATCCAGAGGAGACGAAGGAGATTATGCGTCAAGTACAATAACTTCTCGACAAAGGTTATATACGCGAATCCCTTAGTCCTTGTGCTGTTCCTATTATTCTAGTGCCGAAAAAGGATGGTACATCGCGTATGTGTGTTTATTGTAGAGGCATTAATAATATCACTATTCTTATCGTCATCCTATTCCTAGGCTAGATGATATGCTTGATGAATTGAGTGGCTCTACAATATTCTCCAACGTTGATTTGCGTAGTGGATACCATCAAATTCGTATGAAATTGGGGGATGAATGGAAAACAGCATTTAAAACTAAGTTTGGATTATATGAGTGGTTAGTCATGCCTTTTGGGTTAACTAATGCACCTAGTACTTTCATGAGATTAATGAACGAAGTTTTACATGCTTTCATTGGACGATTTGTGGTAGTTTACTTTAATGACATACTGATTTATAGCAGATCTTTGGAGGAACATTTGGAACATTTACGTGCTGTCTTTATTGCTCTACGTGATGCACGTTTGTTCGGTAACCTTGGGAAGTGCACCTTTTGCACCGACCGAGTGTCTTTTCTTGGCCATGTTGTTACTCCACAGGGAATTGAAGTTGATAAAGCCAAGATTGAAGCTATTGAGAGTTGGCCGCAGCCCAAAACGGTCACTCAAGTGAGGAGTTTTCTTGGCCTCGCTGGATTCTATAGGCGTTTTGTGAGAGATTTTAGTACCATTGCTGCGCCTCTCAATGAGCTTACAAAGAAGGATGTGCCTTTTGTTTGGGGTACCGCACAGGAAGAAGCCTTCACGGTGTTGAAAGATAAGTTGACACATGCTCCTTTACTCCAACTTCCTGATTTTAATAAGACTTTTGAGCTTGAATGTGATGCTAGCGGAATTGGATTAGGAGGTGTGTTATTACAAGATGGCAAACCTGTTGCATACTTTTCTGAAAAATTGAGTGGGCCTAGTCTGAATTATTCTACTTATGATAAAGAATTATATGCTCTTGTTCGGACTTTAGAAACATGGCAACATTATTTATGGCCCAAAGAATTTGTTATACATTCTGATCATGAATCTTTGAAACATATTAAAAGTCAAGCTAAACTGAATCGTAGACATGCTAAATGGGTTGAATTCATCGAGACTTTCCCTTATGTCATTAAACACAAGAAGGGAAAAGAAAATGTTATTGCTGATGCATTATCTCGTCGCTATACTATGCTTTCACAACTTGACTTCAAAATATTTGGTTTGGAGACCATCAAAGATCAATATGTGCAGGATGCTGATTTTAAAGATGTAATGCAGAATTGTAAAGACCGAAGAATTTGGAACAAGTTCGTCGTTAATGATGGATTTGTGTTTCGTGCTAACAAGCTATGCATTCCAGCTAGCTCTGTTCGTCTTTTGTTGTTGCAGGAGGCGCATGGAGGAGGATTAATGGGACACTTTGGCGTGAAGAAGACGGAGGATGTACTTGCTACATATTTCTTTTGGCCAAAGATGAGACGGGATGTTGAGCGTTTTATTGCTCGCTGCACTACATGTCAAAAAGCTAAGTCACGACTCAATCCTCATGGTTTATATATGCCTTTGCCTGTCCCTAGTGTTCCTTGGGAGGATATATCTATGGACTTTGTTTTAGGTTTACCTCGAACAAAGAAGGGGAGGGATAGCATATTTGTTGTCGTGGATAGATTCTCGAAAATGGCACACTTTATACCATGTCATAAAAGCGATGATGCTGTTAATGTTGCTGATTTGTTCTTTCGTGAAATTATTCGCTTGCATGGTGTGCCAAATAACATTGTTTCAGATCGTGATACTAAATTTCTTAGCCACTTTTGGAGATGTTTATGGGCTAAGTTGGGGACTAAACTGCTTTTTAGTACTACTTGTCACCCCCAAACTGATGGACAAACTGAAGTAGTCAATAGAACATTGTCTACTGTGCTTAGGGCTGTTTTGTAGAATAATAAGAAAATGTGGGAGGAATGCTTGCCTCATATTGAATTTGCTTATAATCATTCATTGCATTCTACTACTAAGATGTGCCCTTTTGAAGTTGTGTATGGTTTCCTACCTCGTGCACCTATTGATTTGTTACCTCTTTCATCTTCGGAGAACGTTAATTTTGATGCTAAACAACGTGCTGAATTGATTTTAAATATGCATGACTTAACTAAGGAAAACATTGAGCGTATGAATGCTAAATATAAACTTGCTGGAGATAAGGGTAGAAAACATCTTGTGTTTGCACCTGGAGATCTTGTTTGGTTAAATTTGCGTAAGGATAGATTTCCTGATTTGCGCAGATCAAAGCTAATGCCACGTGCTGACGGACCTTTTAAGTTGTTAGAGAAAATAAATGATAATGCATATAAACTTGAGCTGCCTGCAGATTTTGGGGTTAGTCCCACATTTACCATTGCAGATTTGAAGCCTTATTTGGGTGAGGAAGATGAGCTTCCGTCGAGGACGACTTCATTTCAAGAAGGGGAGGATGATGAGGACATCAATACCATTGTTACACCTACAGCCCCTACTGCTACATATATTGGACCAGTTACTAGAGCACGCACCCGCCAATTAAATTATCAGGTACTTCCGTTTCTTGGTAATGATTCTAATGTTCATGAGAATATGATGCTGCCTAAATTGGATACATTTGTTTTGCTTACAAATAAAGGGCCTAGCTAGGAGAAGGATGGACATTGGAGCACGAACAAGCGTGGAGATGATTGCATGTGCAAGGGGAACAAGAACGGAGTTACAAGTGATGATTTCAGGACTTTGAAGCCACAATAATGGGTGCATGAAGCCTTGGACGAAATATACAAGATGCCACTTCATAAATTTCGTCCCGAGGCTATTCTAGGTGCTGCGTCACCTTATTATTGGGCCAGGCCCATGTAATTTCGAAATACATAAGTATAGGCTATGTGTGGGGAAACAAGAGATAGGGTTGATTTCGGACCCCTCCACCAAGGGCCACGAAATTCCCCCCCCCCTCTTCCTCCATATATACAGCCCTTAGGGCACTGTTTAGACTTTCGGGTTTTGTTTAGATTAAAAGTTCGTCATAGCTGCAACTTCGCGTACTTCGTTTGTGTTCAACGACCAGACAAAGGCGTCACAGAACCCCACCTTGATCAATAAAGCTTTCATCTTATATTCGCAATATCCAGATTGCAATCTCGGTTTCTTGCTTGTTCTTCGTTTGCTCGCAGAAAATGACCCTCGTGGTCGTTGATCGTGCTCGGCGTGGTCAATAACCTCTCGGAGTTGGTTTAGCGATTGTTAAGGCGCGACGTCCTCGCACGTTCGTAGTCGGATCGTCAAAGTCGACTTCCACCAAAGCGATATCCATCATCTCATCGAAAGACGGGACACCTTTGCCTCTATCAGCAGTAGCAGCGGCACCAGAATTTTGTCCTGGTTCAGTAGGAACACGCTGTGCTCGCCCTACTGTATCGCGGCGTAGAACTGGTTGTGGGAAACGTTTGAGTAATTCATCAAACTTGGCGTCCAACTTGGTGTCAATTGTGTTCTCAATGTCATCCATCCTCTCCAATGCCTTTCCAAAACTGGCCATCACGTCTTCCACCTGTTGACCCAACATTTGATGAAACTTATCATGAAGATCCTTGTTCGTCATGTTCTCCCAGTCAATCTCATCGGCTTGTGATTCTGGCATGGTTAGCAGCAGTAGAAACACAAAATAATATGATTCTATAGACTAGTAGGAAGCGGTGGTGGTGGTGGTGTGTCACAAATTCTTACCAGTTCTTACCCAGTAGCAGGTGGTGATCGGCAACCGTTGTAGTCAAAACTCTCAAAGCTTGGATAGAGCGATTACCAGGGAGAATCAAACGCACGACGTAGATGTATGTGGAGCTGGGAAGGCTTATAATATGGTAGCAAAAGGGTCAAGAATAATCAATTCAGAGATGCAAAGTTGAATAAACGCTCAACGTCGGTACTGTGCTGGTCCTAGGCTAGATCGTGCTTGTGACGCGAGCCTAGAACACTAACAAAATCACGGCGCTGCACATAAACAAGGGAGGAACACACTCTGATTTTTTTTCTCTTTTTTTCACTTTTTTTTTTGCACTTCTTTTTCCTTTTTTTTGCTCCGCAACAATTTTTTCGAAAAAGTCTACAAATGGTCTAGAAACTGCCTAGCCAGAATTTTCCATTTTTTTAAACTGGAGCTATTTTTCTACTGCGGGTAACCCGACAGTTCGGGAGTCCTTCTCTATCACGACTCGGAGTATGGCATGATCTGGAAATCGAAAACAAAACAACAAATACTGGACTCGGACTAGGACTGGTGGCGGAGATGAATCTGGTGGAACTCGGACTGGTGGCGGAGATGAATCGGGTGGAACTCGGACTGGTGGCGGATATATGTTGCAGGTGGATATGTGGTATATGGCTGCGGTGATGTCGATGATGGTAGATGGCAACGGTGATGACGATGGTGGTATATGGCAGCGGTGATGACAATGGTGGTATATGGCAGCGGTGAAGATGATGATGCGGACAACTTGTGAATAGAACTCGAAACTCTAAAGGACTAGACACTAAGACCAGCAACTAGACACGACGATGCAACCGCAAATTCAACAATGCAAATACAGAAAAGATTATGCAATGGCTCAGACTGGTTCGGATATTATGAACTAACCCTAATTTTTGTGTGTGGCTTTTTCGTGGACTATAGGTATGAAGAACAGACTCGATCTAAACTACGAAAAACTGTAAAATCTCACTGAGCAACCTGGAAATCTGATACCACTTGATAGAGGCAAAGGTGTCCCGTCTTTCGATGAGATGGTGGCTATCATTTTGGAGGAAGTTGACTTTGACGATCCGACAATGAACGTGCGAGGACGTTGCGCCTTAGCAATCGCTAAACCAACTCCAAGAGGTTATTGACCACATCGAAGCACGATCAACCTGACCACGAAGGTCTGTTTCCTGCAGGCAAACGAAGAACAAGCAAGAAACTAGGACTGCAATCTCGATATTGCGAATATAAGAGGAAAGCTTTATTGATCAAGGTGGGGTTCTGAGATGCCTTTGTCTGGTCGTTGAACACAAACGAAGTATGCAAAGTTGCAGCTATGGCGAACTTTAATCTAAACAAAACCCAAAGTCTAAACGGTGCCCTAAGGGCTGTATATATGGAGGAAGAGAGGGTGAATTTCGTGGCCCTTGGTGGAGGGGTCCGAAACTAACCCTTTCTCTTGTTTCCCCACACATACGGACTCTAAAAATAGCGTATACTTATGTATTTCGAAATTACAAGGGCCTGGCCCAATAATAAGGTGACGCAGCACCTAGAATAGCCTCTGGACGAAATTTATGAAGTGGCATCTTGTATATTTCGTCCAAGGCTTCATCACTCATTATGGTGGCTTCAAAGTCCTGAAATCATCACTTGTAACTCCGTTCTTGTTCCCCTTGCGCATGCCATCATCTCCATGCTTGTTCTTGCTCCAATGTTCATCCTTCTCCAAGCTAGGCCCTTCATTTGTAAGCAAAACAAATGTATCCAATTTAGGCAGCATCATATTCTCATGAACATTAGAATCATTACCAAGAAACAAAAGTACCTGGTAATTTAGTTGGCGTGCGCGAGCTCTAGTAATTGGTCCAGTATGTATAGAAACAGGGGTTGTAGGTGTAACAATGGTATTGATGTCCTCATCATTTAATGAATTGCTTGCGCGTTTTCCACAACCACCGCCGGCTGCACCTATCGCACCTCTGCAGCAACAACAACAACAACAACAACGCCCCCTTCGGAATCAATATGGACGAGGACAGTGTGTTCCTATTGAGCCAGGACAAAATTCGGGTGCCGCTGCTACTGCTGTTGGTGCTTCTATAGCTCCTGTTGTTACTGCAGAGGTGGAGGACTATTACGAGGATGAGGTTGATCAAAATCAGAACTACGTGCAGCCACCAGCACCACCACCAGCAGGTCGACCTCAGGTATATATTCGCAACGGCAGGCCTGCGCCTTGATGAGGACATGACTACCTTTGATATGACCAAAAATATTGCATACATGCATATTTGTGAGGTGATTTCTAGAGCAAACTATTCAATAATCTATTTATGTTATCCAGAACAAAAATACTTCACACACTTTTGTGTTTTGTCTAATTGCAGGTGTATGAGACATTTGTACAATCCACATATGAAGATAAGGGAAAAGGAGAAGTTTAGGTGCTGTTCAAAAAGTCTTCTCACGTCACTTTTGGGCCAAGAGAAGATAGAGTCCAAGTCTCTCACGTTCTGGATTCAGATTCGGACTGCACAGACATACCTGCTCAAAACGTCAACAACTTTTTCATACGGACTCCGAATTGAGTGATTCTTTTTTTGTTGGAAAGTAGATTTCATTCTCTGTCCAGCACAATTGGAATCACCTTAAAAGCAGTCCGGAGCGTTGAGTTGTGGACGAAACAATCTGACGCTGCACCAGAATCCGAGTCAAACTACAAGTCCAAAGGTGTTACGTCACCTCCACTTGGGCCCATTGGCCTTGTACGACCTAGGGTTAGTTTTAGGCTGCCTTGGGACGTTCTCCCACCTCCTTGGCCGTCACCCCTTGCTCCTATATAAGTAGATCCATCTAGTAGCTTTTTGCTTGGGTTTTGTTTAGATCAAAAGTTCGCCATAGCTGCAACTTCGCGTACTTCGTTTGTGTTCAACGACCAGACAAAGGCGTCACAGAACCCCACCTTGATCAATAAAGCTTTCATCTTATATTCGCAATATCCAGATTGCAATCTCAGTTTCTTGCTTGTTCTTCGTTTGCTCGCAGGAAATAGACCCTCGTGGTCAGGTTGATCGTGCTCCGGTGTGGTCAATAACCTCTCGGAGTTGGTTTAGCGATTGCTAAGGCGCGACGTCCTCGCACGCTCGTAGTCGGATCGTCAAAGTCGACTTCCACCAAAGCGAAATCCACCATCTCATCGAAAGACGGGACACCTTTGCCTCTATCAAGTGGTATCAGTTTTCAGGTTGCTCGGTGAGATTTTACAGTTTTTCATAGTTTAGATCGCATCTGTCATTCATACCTATAGTCCATGAAAAGCCACAAAAAAGTTAGATCTGTTCATCCTTTATCCAAGCCAGTCCGAGCCTTTGCAATTTTCTATTCGTTGCTTGCATAGTTGAATTATCGGTTGCATCGTCGTGTCGGGTTGCTGGTCTTAGTGTCTAGTTCCTTTAGAGTTTCGAGTTCTGTTCACATTAGTCACGCCGCTGTATCATTATCCTTCCGCTGTCCACCATCCCATCTATTAATTTCCACCACATGCTACGCTATTCATTGTCATAATCATAGTTGAGGTCATTCACATCTTCGCTTTGATCCAATCTGCATCTTATCTAGTTTGTCTTGGAAAGAGGAGAAAAAAGAGAGAAAAAAAGAGAAAAAAAAGAAAGAACAAAAAAGAAAAAGAGAGAGAAGAAAAAAACAAAAAAACGTGAGAAAAAAGAGAGAAGAAAAAAAAATCGGATCTATCTAGAATCAATCTCGTACCTGAATTCGGATTGGAATCTGTTTTGCGCACTGTTCAGTAAAACAGGTGTATCTTCCTCATACGAAGTCCGTTTTGACTCCGTGAGTACTCAAATTAAAGCTAGCGACGAGCCGCATCTAAATAGTTGCAGAAGCTAGTTCAATATTTGACACCTCAAAATCGGCTTCTAAATAGGTCTTTTTACCCTCTGAAGTTCGTGAACACAGCTTGTTCCAATTTTTCAGGCCAGTTTTAGAATTCTTTGACTCCTCATATCAACTCGGAATTGAGTGATTCTTTTTGCATTGGAAAGCTTGAGTTAGTAGCATTCTTTGAAAGAATTTATTAGAAAATTGGCTCAAAGTTTTCAAGAGGAAAGTTGGAGAGAGAGTTGTTGTATGTCCTGCTTGGTAGTTGTTTTTCATCATTCTCTTCACTACCGTTGTGATCTTCACTTATATCTTGCTGTCAAGAGCTACTTAGTAACCTTCATTGATGCTAGTTGTGCTACGCCGTGACCTCATTAGTGTTCTAGGCTCGCGTCTCTAGTCCGGTCTAGCCTAGGACCAGCACAGTACCGTCGTTGAGTGTTTATTCAACATTGCATCTCTGAATTGATTATTGCTAATCTTTTGCTACCATATATAGCCAACCCAGCTCCACATATTTCTACACGTGTATATGTATCGCCCCTGCAATCGCTTTACACAATCTTGAGTTATTTGACATCGCTGGTTGCTGTCACCACCGCCGCATGGTAAGAACTTGTAAGATATTGATATTTGCTTTATCTTGTGAGCACTTTACAACCACATCCTAGTAGTTCATAGGAACATTATTCTGGAATTTTGTTTCTTGTTTCTACTAATCATGACAGGTTCGGAGATAGAAGTTCTTGGACGACGGACACATCTTCACCATCACGAGAGTTGGGACAACACACACAACCACATGGTCAGGTTATCTCTTTACCGTCATTTGAGGGTAGATTTAATCCTGCTATTTATCTAGCTTGGGAGTTTGAAGTAGAACAAGTTTTTAGTAACCATGACTTTTCCGAACTTGAGCGAGTACGAGCTGCCACTAGAGCATTTACTGGTTTTGCTTCAGTTTGGTGGAGTGTGCATTGTAAGAAAAATATTGATAACCAACCCACAACTTGGAAAGATTTGAAATATGTAATGAGACAACATTTTTCCCTCCTTACTATCGCCGTGAATTGCTTCGCAAATTTGAACAATTTAAACAAGGCAACAACACTGTCCATGCTTACTACAAAGAGTTCAAATCTTATATGCATCATTGTGACATAGAAGAATCTAAGGATGATACAATGAATAGATTTTTGGTGGTTTGAACCATGATATTCAGCAAAGATTTCAGATATTCCTCGTTGCATTCTCGGTATGTATGTTCGTGCTTGTACCTTTGAGAGACGATTCTGAGGAGGATGCATTGGGTGACTACAACAACTACTATTCTAGTTCATGCTCACCACCGCCGGTTGGTTCCTCCACCGTTGCACCTACTAGAGCAGCCCCACCTCGGATTGTGAGCGCGACATCATCTCAAGAGTATGGTGCGTTGTCTCACGTCAGTACCTCGCTACTCGCCTTTGCGACAAGGTAACAATAAGGTATTGATGATATAACTTCACATGAGAATGATGCATCCCTAGTTAACTTGAATACATCATGTGTTGAGCTACCCACTACTTTGATCACACCACCTATTTTAGAGGATTATGTTGATAATTTGACTTTGCCATGTGATCAAACAACTGAAATACCAACAATTTTGAGAGCACCAATTGAATTAACTGTTGATGCAAAAGAATCAATGTTTAATCGTTTTGATATGACCTCTAATCTTGGTGATGATTCTGTGTCGAATGACTCATTGCATGTTTGCTTATCTAAGCATGTTGTAGCATGTAAATTTGATTCAAATAAGGTTTATTCACCAATGTTGGGATGGTTTAATGATGAACATTGTCAATCTTTTGAAATAAATAAGAGCTTCACTTATATGTGCAAACTGAGTCGCAATATTTTCATGCCTTCTACTTCTTGTGCTAATTTTTTGGCTTTATATTTTATGAACTATGCAAGTTACTCATCTATTCATGTGTCATATATGCAAAAATCGAGGGAAGTAAAAATGGATGACATATACATATACAACATGTACACCTTGTCTCTTTTGTTAGCCACATTTCAGATTAAGCAACGCCGAGGACGGCTTTATTTTCAAGAAGGGGAGGATGATGAGGACATGACTACCTTTGATATGACCAAAAATATTGCATACATGCATATTTGTGAGGTGATTTCTAGAGCAAACTATTCAATAATCTATTTATGTTATCCAGAACAAAAATACTTCACACACTTTTGTGTTTTGTCTAATTGCAGGTGTATAAGACATTTGTACAATCCACATATGAAGATAAGGGAAAAGAGAAGTTTAGGTGCTGTTCAAAAGTCTTCTCACGTCACTTTTGGGCCAAGAGAAGATAGAGTCCAAGTCTCTCACGTTCTGGATTCAGATTCGGACTGCACAGACATACCTGACTCAAAACGTCAACAACTTTTTCATACGGACTCCGAATTGAGTGATTCTTTTTTTGTTGGAAAGTAGATTTCATTCTCTTTCCAGCACAATTGGAATCACCTTAAAAGCAGTCCGGAGCGTTGAGTTGTGGACGAAACAATCTGACGCTGCACCAGAATCCGAGTCAAACTACAAGTCCAAAGGTGTTACGTCACCTCCACTTGGGCCCATTGGCCTTGTACGACCTAGGGTTAGTTTTAGGCTGCCTTGGGACGTTCTCCCACCTCCTTGGCCGTCACCCCTTGCTCCTATATAAGTAGATCCATCTAGTAGCTTTTTGCTTGGGTTTTGTTTAGATCAAAAGTTCGCCATAGCTGCAACTTCGAGTACTTCGTTTGTGTTCAACGACTGACAAAGGCGTCACAGAACCCCACCTTGATCAATAAAGCTTTCATCTTATATTCGCAATATCCAGATTGCAATCTCAGTTTCTTGCTTGTTCTTCGTTTGCTCGCAGGAAATAGACCCTCGTGGTCAGGTTGATCGTGCTCCGGCGTGGTCAATAACCTCTCGGAGTTGGTTTAGCGATTGCTAAGGCACGACGTCCTCGCACGCTCGTAGTCGGATCGTCAAAGTCGACTTCCACCAAAGCGAAATCCACCATCTCATCGAAAGACGGGACACCTTTGCCTCTATCACGCCTTCACCTCAGGTACGAGATAAGGACCATATTCCGAAACTGAAATTGAATATTCCACCATTTGAGGGTAGATATGTTCCTGATATATATCTTACTTGGGAGTTAGAAACTGAACAACTTTTTACATGTTTACAATATCCTGAGGAGAGACGAGTTGCTGTTGCTGTTCATGCTTTCACTAGTTTTGCATGTGTATGGTGGTCTGAACATTGTAGATTATATCCTATTCCAACTACTTGGGCTGCTTTGAAACTGCTATGCCTACTCGTTGGGTTCCACCATATTATCAACATGAATTGCTTCAAAAATTGCAGCATTTAAAACAAGGAAAAAATTCTGTAGAAGAATATTATCAGGAATTACAAACTGGCATGAATAGATGTGGTATTGTTGAGGAGAATGAAGCTATGCTTGCACGTTTTTTCGGTGGATTAAATAGAGAGATTCAGACCATTCTAGAGTATAAGGAGTATACTAATATCACTCGTTTATTCCATCTTGCTTGTAAAGCTGAACGTGAAGTGCAGGATCGACAAGCATTGGCGCGAACTAACTTCTCTGCAGGTCGACTTTCATCATGGACACCGCGTGCATCCTCTACTTCCACTACACCAGCACCTCCATCAGCTGCTACCTCCAGCCGTGATACAAGAAAGCAGGCACAACCAACACTATCTGCCAAGAGCACACCTGCCGGGCCTACACAGAGCTCTTCTTCTTCCATGGCATCAACTGGGCACACAAGTGATATTATTTGTCGTCGTTGTAAGGGAAGGGGTCATTATGCGAGAGAATGCAAATCTCAGCATGTGATGATTGCTACTGAGGATGGTGGGTATGAGTCCGCTAGTGACTATGATGAGGAGACATTGGCTCTTATTACACGTGAAGAACACGGTGGAGATGATTCTGATCATGATACGCAATACATGGCTCCTGAAGACACTGACAGGTATGAATGTTTAGTTGCTCAACGTGTTTTGAGTGTGCAGGTCACACAAGCTGAGCAAAATCAGGGGCATAATTTGTTCCATACAAAGGGAGTTGTGAAGGAACGTTCTGTGCGCGTCATCATAGACGGAGGGAGCTGCAACAACTTGGCTAGCATGGAGATGGTGGAGAAGCTCTCTCTCACCACAAGACCACATACTTTGTTTTTTAATTCTCTATTTGGTTTGTCCTTTATTTATGGGTTGAGGCCTCTAGGTAATCATGCTCTCTCTCTCTCTCTCTCTCTGCCCAGGTAGTGGTCTGGACCCGGAGCCACTGGGAAGTTTTATCTTGCGGAGGGTGAGAAGACCGATGGATGGACGGCTCTTGTAGAGCCACACGGGAAGTTTTGCTTGCCACGCCGCAACCACGGCGGTGGTGATGTCCGGGCTTGCCTACAACTTGCACAGGTGAGCTTCCCTTTCGGATGGAACTTGAGCTTATCCTTGTTTTTCCGAAATGGAATAATGCTTGTCCTGTTGTCGGAATATATGCATAAACCAGAACCATTACATAGGACAATGTGGTTGTTTGTGTTTTAAAACGACTACTGGAAAGGAAATAGCATGAATTGCAAGCAAAACCATCAACCATGGATCAGTAGCATCAAATTTGTGTGTGCCATCAAGTGATTTGTGTTATGAGATAAGTGTCTAGTTGTCTTTGGGTGGAGCCAATATTTTGCCCATTTCATTGTGGACTAGGAAGAATAATTTTCTTTGGGTTCGTTTATGATCTTTGCTATGTAGGACAGAAGTATAGAGGGTGTATTTTTCGGATGAAAAACAGACATCATCTCTGGAGCTCACCGGCATTTGACGAGGAATCACATCTTGAATATTGTTTTAAAGTTACCACTAATGTTAGCAGGCAGGCTAAAATCACATCATTGACCCCTTGTGGGAAGATCCATCTAGGATATTGTCAAGACCTCCTCTTGGAGATGAACCTTACCTTGTATCTTTCCCTTTGTTGTTCATGTACCTTGTGGATCTCATGTGTTTGATTGTCTAGTGGATGTGTGATTTGACTTGTTCTTGAGTGTTCCTCTTGTTTTCCCTCTCTTGTTCATCTTGTTCTTGGGGATTCCCCCTCCAATTCGTGAAAGATCTCCCCTTAGGGTTCCACCCTATATCAGGGTGGTCGTCCGGATCATCCGGGCTCGGTCCGGATCATCCGACTGGGTGTCCGGATGATCCGGGCAAGTCCTGTCTTGCTCCATTCTTCTTCTTCCTTCTCCTCTTCCATGCTTGACCTTGATCCTTGGATTCTCCATGGTCATCTTGGTTGTACCTGAGTGTATGCAAGGTCCATGCATGAGGTAGTAGCCATGTCTCACATGTGGAAAGTGACGGTTTGAAGAGGAGTGAATTCACCTTGTGTCCAATGGCGTATGTTCGAGGTCTCGTCATATGTCCTCTTGGGGCTTAGAGAGTAGTCGGAGTGTACATGGGGATGAACGTGGGATGCTCCGCATCATATCCCCCCCCTTGGGAAAGATCCGACCTCGGATCGTGATCCTCATCACCATGGAAGCGGGTGTCGTGGGCCGGACTTGTAGTGGGGCGTGGGTGAAGGCCTTGCGCAATCCAAGTACTCCAAGGTGTCTCCGGTATGTGGTACATGTAAAATGAGAAAACACAAAGTACACTTGGAAATACAATGGTTAGCGCACACAAAGTGTCCATCAATTAAGCGTGAGTCCGTGCTTAGGGATAGTGCGTGACAAAGCGCATGAAGCTTATCAAGATGATATAGAATGATATGCAAAGAATTCATGGGATAATTAGCATGGTGCACAAAGCGACAAATTCTACCATTGTGCAAAATGATGTCATAATGGGATGGTGCATCAAAAGCATGAACATGGCAATGGATGCTCAATATGTATATGTTATCATGCAATTGATGTTGGGCAATATGATCATGATGTATGAATATGCCATCAAGGAGGATCACAACAAATTTGCTAAGGAAGTGAACAAGCTCATATATCATGGATGGCATGGTAATACAAGATGCAACAAGGCAATCATGATGTGAGTCGATCCATGCATGGGGTGCAAACTTGTGGTGAGTATGATATGTCCATCGAGCATGACATGTATGAGCACAATCAACAAATATGGAGGTGTTGGTGTACCAAAGCTCGATGTCGAGGCATGAGTGGAGTTCCGAAGGTGCATCCAATAAGTGCGAGCGCTCCTCAATGTGAAGGTCCATAAAGCCAATCTCCAATGTTGCTCCTCCATCCAATAGATGTAACATGTAGACAACAAGAAGGAAACAACGATGAAAGAGTGACCCATCCAATATGCGTATTTGAGGATGGCTCAAAGAGAAGGAGGTCACCTTTAGGAGTTTCTCAAGGATGATGGAGTCGCACATCTTGTATGCCTTCACATAACCAATATGTCTCGTGGTGGTCCTGCCTTGTAAATCCTTCAAAATGAAAGAACATGGCAAACACTTGGAAAAACAAATGAGGGTAGCAAAATTGCAAAACCGATCATTCGTGTGGTAAGATACCCAACAAGTGTATGTATCATGCTCATCATAAGAAATGACAAGGGAGTATGGCATAGTATGGAGGCATATGATGCGAGAACAACCAAATGCAATAGGCTCAATCAAACAAACATGCTTCACAAGTAAAGTGTCCAAGTCTCCAAGATCAATAAGCATAGCAAGTTGGCACTCAATACAAGGTGTATGAGAGATGCAACTAATGGAGACAAGAGGCCATGATCATGACAAATCAAGTGAGAGGCATCAACATCTATGTCATCAACCCAAGAAAGCATGTAATAGTGGAACATGGGTGATGCAACATAGCAAGCAATCATAGTGATCAAGTCAAGCAAGCTAGTAGTTCCAAGATGCAACATACTAGAAGGAGTCATGGCAAGCATGTAATGTGTGCAAATAGTGGGCATGAATAATTCACATGTCATAGCACAAGCATGAAATCAAGGTATGAGTAAAATATCATCAATGTATTGGCGAGAGACCATATGTAAATAGCAATGTGGCATCATGACTCTCCCAACACAACAAGCATCAATAGTATGGGGCACATGGTAAACATGGCAATAGCAACAAGGATATCCACCAAGCATGCAAATACACATAGGAGTAGCATAATGGTGAATCATGGGTAGATGCAAGCAAGGGTCACAATTGCATGGCAAATTCATGTAAATAGGCATAACATGCAAAGTGAACACGATAGTATGGGCATAAGGTGACAAGTTGTAGATAGCCCATAGCCGTATGAGAGCCAAGTAAAAGAGATGCGCGTAGTCGATGCGCGAAGAGAACGGTGGTAAGCATAGTCCACGGGATCCCAAAGCATCGTAGCACTCAAGAGCTCGTTTCGTCAACTCTTGGGATTGAGAGGTTGACGAGTATACATGAGTACCTACACAAAACAAAGACAAAGGGAAAATTGTTTGTGCGTGGTAGATGTACACATCATCCATCATGATGCGCACGTGCATGTGTCGGTTAGCACTAAATAGCCAATGCTCAAATAAATGAGATGCGTGATATGGAAACATGTCATCCATCATGAGTGGTTTGTTATTATGTATAGCATAATGGAGACTCAAATTGTGTAATGCATCATTAGAAATATCTAGAGCATTGTTGTTCATGGAATGCATATGGTGCACGCAGTCATGGGAATCATGCTAAGTATGGAATGCATCAAGATCTCCTAATATGTATGAGGAGACTATGGGGGTCTCCTCATGAGCAAGAGTAGTAACATCATGTGGAGAATATTGACAACATCCAAAACAATGCATATTTGGAACAATGTGATCATGGCATGACATATTGGATGAATTGCGCAAATCATGTAAAGGAAGCATGGCAATATCATCACATGAAAAACAAAAGCCAATGACCATCATCTCGTCATCTATGCCATAAGTGCAAATAGGATTTATTTAATGGGGCATGCATAGTTACTATGTTTAGATTGAAATGATGCAATATGGGAGATCTCACTCATAGCATATGACAAGTTCAATGGATTGTCAAACATGAAGTGACCAGTAGAATTTTCACATGATATCCTATGAAGCATAGCATCACAACTAGTGAAGAGGACATGACTACCTTTGATATGACCAAAAATATTGCATACATGCATATTTGTCAGGTGATTTCTAGAGCAAACTATTCAATAATCTATTTATATTATCCAGAACAAAAATACTTCACACACTTTTGTGTTTTGTCTAATTGCAGGTGTATGGGACATTTGTACAATCCACATATGAAGATAAGGGAAAAGGAGAAGTTTAGGTGTTGTTCAAAAGTCTTCTCACGTCACTTTTGGGCCAAGAGAAGATAGAGTCCAAGTCTCTCACGTTCTGGATTCAGATTCGGACTGCACAGACATACCTGACTCAAAACGCCAACAACTTTTTCATACGGACTCCGAATTGGGTGATTCTTTTTTGTTGGAACGTAGATTTCATGCTCTTTCCAGCACAATTGGAATCACCTTAAAATACGTCCGGAGCATTGAGTTATGGACGAAACAATCTGACGATGCACCAGAATCCGAGTCAAACTACAAGTCCAAAGGTGTTACGTCACCTCCACTTGGGCCCATTGGCCTTGTACGACCTAGGGTTAGTTTTAGGCTGCCTTGGGACATCCTCCCACCTCCTTGGCCGCCACCCCTTGCTCCTATATAAGTAGATCCATCTAGTAGCTTTTTCCTTGGGATTTGTTTAGTTAAAAGTTAGCCATTGCAACTTCGTGTACTTCGTTTGTGTCCAACGACCCGACCAAGACCGCTTACGGATCCCCACCATTATCAATACTTCATATATATTCGCAATATTCAGATTGCTTTATCATATTCTTGCTTGTTCTTTGATTGCTTGCAGGAATAGACCTTCGTGGTCAGGTTGATCGTGCTCCAGCGTGATCAATAACCTCTCGGAGTTGGTTTAGCGATTGCTAAGGCGCAACATCGTGCATGTTTGTAGTCGGATCGTCAAAGTCGTCTCCACCAAATCGATAGTTATCATCTCATCGAAAGATCGGGACACCCCGCCTCTATCAAGTGGTATCAGTTTTCAGGTTGCTCGGTGAGATTTTACAGTTTTTCATAGTTTAGATCGCATCAGTCATTCATACCTATAGTCCATGAAAAAGCCATAAAAAAGTTAGATCTGTTCATCCTTTATCCAAGCCATCGAGCCTTTGCAATTTTCTATTCATTGCTTGCATAGTTGAATTATCGGTTGCATCGTCGTGTCGGGTTGCTGGTCTTAGTGTCTAGTTCCTTTAGAGTTTCGAGTTCTGTTCACATTAGTCACGCCGCCGCTGCATCATTATCCCTTCCGCTGTCCACCATCCCATCCATTAAAGTTTCACCACGTGCTACTGCTACTGTTCATTGTCATAATCATAGTTGAGGTCATTCACATCTTCTTTGATCCAATCTGCATCTTTTCTAGTTTGTCTTGGAAAGAGGGAGAAAAAAAGAGAAAAAAAGAAAAAATAAAGAAAGAAAAAAAAAAAAAAGAGAGAAGAAAAAAAAAAAAAGCGTGAGGAAAAAAGAGAGAAAAAAAAAATCGGATCTATCTAGAATCAATCTCGTACCTGAATTCGGATTAAAATCTGTTTTGCGCATTGTTCAGTAAAACAGGTGTATCTTCCTCATACGAAGTCCGTTTTGGCTCCGTGAGTACTCAAATTGAAGCTAGCGACGAGCCGCATCTAAATAGTTGCAGAAGCTAGTTCATTATTTGACACCTCAAAATCGGCTTCTAAATAGGTCTTTTTGCCCTCTGAAGTTCGTGAGCACAGCTTGTTTCAATTTTTCAGGCCAGTTTTAGAATTCTTTGACTCCTCATATCAACTCGGAATTGAGTGGTTCTTTTTGCATTGGAAAGCTTGAGTTAGTAGCATTCTTTGAAAGAATTTATCAGAAAATTGGCTCAAACTTTTCAAGAGGAAAGTTGGAGAGAGAGTTGTTGTATGTCCTGCTTGGTAGTTGTTTTTCATCATTATCTTCACTGCCGTTGTGATCTTCACTTATATCTTGCTGTCAAGAGCTACTTAGTATCCTTCATTGATGCTAGTTGTGCTACGCCATGACCTCATTAGTGTTCTAGGCTCGCGTCTCTAGTCCGGTCTAGCCTAGGACCAAGACAAGATCTGCGTCGTTGAGCGTTTATTCAACATTGCATCTTTGAATTGATTATTGCTAAATTTTTGCTACCATATATAGCCAACCCAGCTCCACATATTTCTACACCGTGTATCGTCGTTCCCACGGCAATCGCTTTACACAATCTTGAGTTACTTGACACCGCTGGTTGCTGTCACCACCGCCGCATGGTAAGAACTTGTAAGATATTGATATTTGCTTTACAAAGGAGCACTTTACAACCACATCCTAGTAGTTCATAGGAACATTATTCTCGAATTTTGTTTCTTGTTTCTATTAATCATGACAGGTTTCGGAGATAGAAGTTCTTGGACGATTTAACACATCTTCACCATCACGAGAGTTGGGACAACACACACAAGCACATGGCCAGTTAGCTCTTTACCGTCATTTGAGGGTAGATTTAATCCTGCTATTTATCTAGCTTGGGAGCTTGAAGTAGAACAAGTTTTTAGTCAGCATGTTTTTTCCGAACTTGAGCGAGTACGAGCTGCCACTAGAGCATTTACTGGTTTTGCTTCATTTGGTGGAGTGTGCATCGTAAGAAAAACATTGATAACCAACCCACAACTTGGAAAGATTTGAAAGATGTAATGAGAAAACAGTTTTTCCCTCCTTACTATCGCCGTGAATTGCTTCGCAAATTTGAACAATTTAAACAAGGCAATAACACTGTTCATACTTACTACCAAGAGTTCAAATCTTATATGCATCATTGTGACATAGAAGAATCCGAGGATGATACAATGAATAGATTTTTTGGTGGTTTGAACCATGATATTTAGGCAAGATTTCAGTATATTCCTCGTTGCATTACCGGTATGTATGTTCGTGCTTGTACCTTTGAGAGACAGTTACAGGAGGATGCATTGGGTGACTACAACAACTACTATTCCAGTTCATGCTCACCACCGTCGGTTGGTTCCTCCACCGTTGCACTTACTAGAGCAGCCCCACCTCGGATTCTGAGCGCGACATCATCTCAAGAGTATGGTGCATTGTCTACGTGTGTACCTACATCAGCTACGTCTTTGCGACAAGGTAACAGTAAAGGTATTTATGATATAACTTCACATGAGAATGATGCATGCCTATTTAACTTGAATACATCATGTGTTGAGCTATCCACTACTTTGATCACACCACCTATTTTAGAGGATTATGTTGATAATTTAAATTTGCCATGTGATCAAACAAGTGAAATACCAACAATTTTGAGAGCACCTATTGAATTAACTGTTGATGCAAAAGAATCAATGTTTAATCATTTTGATATGACCTCTAATCATGGTGATGATTCTGTGTCGAATGATTCATTGCATGTTTGCTTATCTAAGCATGTTGTAGCATGTAAATTTGATTCAAATAAGGTTTATTCACCAATGTTGGGATGGTTTAATGATGAACATTGTCAATCTTTTGAAATAAATAAGAGCTTCACTTATATGTGCAAACTGAGTTGCAATATTTTCATGCCTTCTAGATCTTATGCTAATTTGTTGGCTTTAGATTTTATGAACTATGCAAGTTACCCATCTATTCATGTGTCATATATGCAAAAATCAAGGGAAGTAAAAATGGATGACGTATACATATACAACATGTACACCCTGTCTCTTTTGTTAGCCACATTACAGATTAAGCAACGCCGAGGACGGCTTAATTTTCAAGAAGGGGAGGATGATGAGGACATGACTACCTTTGATATGACCAAAAATATTGCATACATGCATATTTGTCAGGTGATTTCTAGAGCAAACTATTCAATAATCTATTTATGTTATCCAGAACAAAAATACTTCACACACTTTTGTGTTTTGTCTAATTGCAGGTGTATGGGACATTTGTACAATCCACATATGAAGATAAGGGAAAAGGAGAAGTTTAGGTGCTGTTCAAAAAGTCTTCTCACGTCACTTTTGGGCCAAGAGAAGATAGAGTCCAAGTCTCTCACGTTCTGGATTCAGATTCGGACTGCACAGACATACTTGACTCAAAACGCGAATAACTTTTTCATACGGACTCCGAATTGGTTGATTCTTCTTTTGTTGGAAAGTAGATTTCATGCTCTTTCCAGCACAATTGGAATCACCTTAAAATCCGTCCGGAGCATTGAGTTATGGACGAAACAATCTGACGCTGCACCAGAATCCGAGTCAAACTACAAGTCCAAAGGTGTTACGTCACCTCCACTTGGGCCCATTGGCCTTGTACGACCTAGGGTTAGTTTTAGGCTGCCTTGGGACGTCCTCCCACCTCCTTGGCCGCCACCCGCTCCTATATAAATAGATCCATCTAGTAGCTTTTTCCTTGGGATTTGTTTAGTTAAAAGCTAGCCATTGCAACTTCGTGTACTTCGTTTGTGTCCAACGACCAGACCAAGACCGCTTACGGATCCCCACCATTATCAATACTTCATATATATTCGCAATATTCAGATTGCTTTATCATATTCTTGCTTGTTCTTTGATTGCTTGCAGGAATAGACGTTAAGTGGTCGGGTTGATCGTGCTCGGCGTGATCAATAACCTCTCGGAGTTGGTTTAGCGATTGCTAAGGCGCAACATCGTGCATGTTTGTAGTCGGATCGTCAAAGTCGTCTCCACCAAATCGATAGTTATCATCTCATCGAAAGATCGGGACACCCCGCCTCTATCAACTAGGCAACTCAACATGCTCATCATCATATTCATCATTAATAGGTAAGTCAAGGCATGAAGAAGTGTCACTAGCTGATAGAGGCAGAGGTGTCCCGTCTTTCGATGAGATGGTGGATTTCGCTTTGGTGGAAGTCGACTTTGACGATCCGACTACGAGCGTGCGAGGACGTCGCGCCTTAGCAATCGCTAAACCAACTCCGAGAGGTTATTGACCACGCCGGATCACGATCAACCTGACCACGAGGGTCTATTTCCTGCGAGCAAACGAAGAACAAGCAAGAAACTGAGATTGCAATCTGGATATTGCGAATATAAGATGAAAGCTTTATTGATCAAGGTGGGGTTACGTGGACGCTTTGTCCGTCGTTGAACACAAACGGCACGCTGGTTGCAGCTATGGCGAACTTTTGATCTAAGCAAAACCCAAAGTCTAAACGGAGCCCTAAGGGCTGTACATATGGAGGAAGAGGGGGTGAATTTCGTGGCCCTTGGTGGAGGGGTCCGAAACTAACCCTATCTCTTGTTTCCCCACACATACGGACTCTAAAAATAGCCTATACTAATGTATTTCGAAATTACATGGGCCTGGCCCAATAATAAGGTGACGCAGCACCTAGAATAGCCTCTGGACGAAATTTATGAAGTGGCATCTTGTATATTTCGTCCAAGGCTTCATGCAATATGATCCCTGAGGGTCAATCCTTTCCCTTCCCTCTGGCGGCTTCAAAGTCCTGAAATCATCACTTGTAAGTCCATTCTTGTCCCCCTTGCGCATGCCATCATCTCCATGCTTGTTCTTGCTCCAATGTTCATCCTTCTCCAAGCTAGGCCCTTCATTTGTAAGCAAAACAAATGTATCCAATTTAGGCACCATCATATTCTCATGAACATTAGAATCATTACCAAGAAACGAAAGTACACGTAATTTAGTTGGCGTCTTGTGAGCTCTAGTAATTGGTCCAAGATGTATAGCAGCAGGGCTGTGGGTGTAACAATGGTATTGATGTCCTCATCATCCTCCCTTCTTGAAATGAAGTCGTCCTCGACGGAAGTTCATCTTCCTCACCCAAATATGGCTTCAAATCTGCAATGTTAAAAGTGGGACTAACCCCAAAATCTGCAGGCAGCTCAAGTTTATATGCATTATCATTTACTTTCTCCAACACCTTAAAGGGACCAGCAGACGTGGCATTAGCTTTGATTTGCGCAAATCAGAAATCTATCCTCACGCAAATGCAACCAAACAAGATCTCCAGTGCAAACACAACATGTTTTCTACCCTTATCTCCAACAAGTTTATATTTAACATTCATACGCTCAATGTTTTCCTTAGTTAACTCATGCATTTTAAAATCAATTCAGCACATTCTTTAGCATCAAAATTAACCTTCTCCAAGATGGAAGAGGCAACAAATCAATAGGTGCACGAGGTAGGAAACCATACACAACTTCACAAGGGCACATCTTAGTAGTAGAATGCAATGAACGATTATAAGCAAATTCAATATGAGGCAAGCATTCCTCCCACATTTTCTTATTTTTCTTTAGAACAGCCCTAAGCATAGTAGACAATGTTCTATTGACTACTTCAGTTTGTCCATCGGTTTGGGGGTGACAAGTAGTACTAAAAGCAGTTTAGTCCCCAACTTAGCCCATAAACATCTCCAAAAGTGGCTAAGAAATTTAGTATCACGATCTGAAACAATAGTATTTGGCACACCATGCAAGTGAATAATTTCACGAAAGAACAAATCAGCAACATTATACGCATCATCGCTTTTATGACATGGTATAAAGTGTGCCATTTTCGAGAATCTATCCACAACAACAAATATGCTATCCCTCCCCTTCTTTGTTCTAGGTAAACCTAAAACAAAGTCCATAGATATATCCTCCCAAGGAACACTAGGTACAGGCAAAGGCATATATAAACCATGAGGATTGAGTCGTGACTTAGCTTTTTGACATGTAGTGCAGCGAGCAATAAAACGCTCAACATCCCGTCTCATCTTTGGCCAAAAGAAATGTGTAGCAAGTACGTCCTCCGTCTTCTTCACGCCAAAGTGTCCCATTAGTCCTCCTCCATGCGCCTCCTGCAACAACAAAAGACAAACGGAGCTAGCTGGAATGCATAGCTTGTTAGCACGGAACACAAATCCATCATTAACGACGAACTTGTTCCATGTTCTTCCTTCTTTACAATTCTGCAATACATCTTTAAAATCAGCATCATGCACATATTGATCTTTGATGGTCTCCAAACCAAATATTTTGAAGTCAAGTTGTGAAAGCATAGTATAGCGACGAGACAATGCATCAAGAATAACATTTTCTTTACCCTTCTTGTGTTTAATGACATAAGGAAAGTCTCAATGAATTCAACCCATTTAGCATGTCTACGATTCAGTTTAGCTTGACTTTTAATATGTTTCAAAGATTCATGATCGAATGTATAACAAATTCTTTGGGCCATAAATAATGTTGCCATGTTTCTAAAGTCCGAACAAGAGCATATAATTCTTTATCATAAGTAGAATAATTCAGACTAGGCCCACTCAATTTTTCGTAAAAGTATGCAACAGGTTTGCCATCTTGTAATAACACACCTCCTAATCCAATTCCACTAGCATCACATTCAAGCTCAAAAGTCTTATTAAAATCAGGAAGTTGGAGTAAAGGAGCATGTGTCAACTTAGCTTTCAATACCGTGAAGGCCTCTTCATGTGCGGTACCCCAAACAAAAGGCACATCCTTCTTTGTAAGCTCGTTGAGAGGTGCAGCAATGGTGCTGAAATCTCTCACAAAACGCCTATAGAAACCAGCGAGGCCAAGGAAACTCCTCACTTGTGTGACCGTTTTGGGCTGCGGCCAACTCTCAATAGCTTCAATCTAGGCTTTATCAACTTCAATTCCCTGTGGAGTAACAACAATGCCAAGAAAAGATACTCGGTCGGTGCAAAAGGTGCACTTCCCAAGGTTACCAAACAAACGTGCATCACGTAGAGCATTAAAAACAGCACGTAAATGTTCCAAATGTTCTTCCAAAGATTTGCTATAAATCAGTATATCATCAAAATAGACTACCACAAATCATCCAATGAAAGCACGTAAAACTTCGTTCATTAATCTCATGAAAGTACTAGGTGCATTAGTTAACCCAAAAGGCATGACTAACCACTCATATAATCCAAACTTAGTTTTAAATGCTGTTTTCCATTCATCTCCCAATTTCATACGAATTTGATGGTATCCACCACGCAAATCAACTTTGGAGAATATTGTAGAGCCACTCAATTCATCAAGCATATCATCTAGCCTAGGAATAGGGTGACGATAACGAATAGTAATATTATTGATGCCTCTACAATCAACACACATACGTGACCTACCATCCTTTTTCGGCACTAGAATAATAGGAACAGCACAAGGACTAAGGGATTCGCGTATATAACCTTTGTCGAGCAGCTCCTGTACTTGACGCATAATCTCCTTCGTCTCCTCTGGATTGCTACGGTATGGTGCACGGTTGGGTAATGATGCACCGAATTAAGTCAATTTGATGCTCAATCCCTCGAATAGGTGGTAATCCGGTGGCACGTCTTGTGGAAAGACGTCGTGAACTCTGCAAAATGTTAGTGACAGCGAGGGGCAAAGAGGAAGGCACGTCCTCGAATGAAAATAATGCCTCTTTGCACACAAAAGCATATCAAATAGATTTGCTAAAATCTAGCTCATCAATATCAGATTTGGTGGCAAGTAAACATGCACTTTTCAATTTAATTTCGAAGCAACAGAGATGGTTTATTATTAGGCTTCATGTGTTGCTCAAATTCTTTTGCCACAATCTGATTTTCACTCTTATTTTTCTCTGTTTTGCTTTATTAGCTCTATTAATATCATCTTTCAAAATGGACTCAGGAGTCATAGGAAGCAAAGTAATATTTTTATCCTTATGAACAAGAGTATACCGATTGTTTCTACCATGGTGTATGAATTTTTATCAAATTGCCATGATCTACCAAGTAACAAGGAACATGCTTGCATAGGTACGACATCACGACCAACATAATCAGCAAATGTAGAGATACTAAAATGCACACGAACAGTACATGTTACCTTAACCTTGCCGCTGTTGTTGGACCATTGGATGTAGTAAGGATGTGGATGTGGTCTTGTGGTGAGAGATAGCTTCTCCACCATCTCCGTGCTAGCCAAGTTGTTGCAGCTCCCTCCATCTATCATGACGTGAACAGAACGTTCCTTCACAACTCCCTTTGTATGGAACAAATTATGCCTCTGATTTTGCTCAGCTTGTGTAACCTGCACACTCAATACATGTTGAGCAACTAAACATTCATACTGTCAAGATCTTCAAGAGCCATGTATTGTGTCTCATGATCGAATCATCTCCACCGTGTTCCTCATGTGTAATAAGAGCCAAAGTCTCCTCATCATAGTCACTAGCGGACTCATACCCACCATCCTCGTTAGCAATCATCACACGCTGAGATTTGCATTCTCTCAAAAATGTCCTCTTCCCTTACAACGACGACAAATAATATCACTTGTGTACCTGTTGACGCCATGGAAGAAGAAGAGCTCTATGCAGGCCCGGCAGTGTGCTCTTGGCGATAGTGGTGGTTGTGCCCGCTTTCTTGTATCACGGTTGGAGGTGGCACCAAGGAGGTGATGGTGCGGTGGAAGTAGATGATGCACGTGGTGTCCATGATGAAGGTCGACCTGCGAGAAAAGTTAGTGCGGCGCCAATGCTTGTCGATCCTGCACTTCACGTTCAGCTTTACAAGCAAGATGGAATAAGCGAGTGATATTATTATAATCCTTATAATCTAGAATGGTCTGAATCTCTATTTAATCCACCCGAAAACGTGCAAGCATAGCTTCATTCTCCTCAACAATACCACATCTAATCAAGCCGCTTTGTAATTCCCGATAATATTCTTCTACATAATTTTTCCTTGTCTTAAGCGCTGCAATTTTTGAAGTAATTCACGTTGATAATATGGTGGAACCCAACGAGTACGCATAGCAGTTTTCAAAGCAGCCCAAGTAGCTAGAACAGGATATAATCTACAATGTTCGCACCACCAAACACATGCAAAGCTAGTGAAAGCACAAACAGCAGCAGAACACGTCTCTCCTCGGGATATTGTAAATATGTAAATCGTTGTTCGGTTTCTAACTCCCAAGTAAGATATATATCGTGAACATATCTACCCTCAAATGGTGGAATATTCAATTTTAGTTTAGGAGATGGTCATGATCTCGCACTGAGGGGAGCCCTAACATTGCCATTATTTGCATGTGGGCGACACGGTGGTTGTGGTGCTGGTGGTTGCACGTAGTTCGATGTTGATCAACCTCATCCTCGTAATCTCCCACATAATCATCCTCCTCGGTACCAGCAGCAGCATGGCGAGGAGCCAAAGAAGCACCAACAGCAGAGCAGCGGCACCAGAATTTTGTCCTGCTCAATAGGAACACGCTGAGCTCGTCCATACTTGATTCGGAAGGGGCGTAGTTGTTGTCGTTGTAGAGGTGCGATAGGTGCAGCCGGCGGTGGTTGTGGAAAACGCGCGAGCAATTCATCAAACTTGCTATCAAGCTTTGTTTCAAATGTCTTCTCAATGCCATCTATCTTCTCCATGGCCTCGTCAAATCTGTTTAGCACATCTTGCACCTGTCCACTCATCATTTGCTGAAATTTATCATGTAGCTGTTTGTTCGTCAGGTTCTCCTAGTCAGTCTCGTCGGCTTGTGATCCTGCCATGGTTAGCAGCAATAGAAACACACAAGAATATGATCCTACAAACTACTAACAAGAGGTGGTGGTGGGTGTCACAAATCCGTCAAGCAAATCTCAAATTCTTACCAGTTCTTACCCAGCAGCAGGAGGTGATCGGCAACCGTTGTAATCAAAACTCTCAAAAGCTTGGATAGAGCGATTGCCAGGGAGAGTCAAACGCACGATGTAGATGTATGTGGAGCTGGGAAGGCTTATAATATGGTAGCAAAATGGGTCAGCAATAATCAATTCAGAGATGCAAAGTTGAATAAACGCTCAACGACGCGTATCTTGTCTTTGGTCCTAGGCTAGACCGTGCTAGACGCGAGCCTAGAACACTAACAAAATCACGGCGCTGCACGTAAACAAGGGAGGAGCACACACTGAAATTTTTTTCTTTTTCTTTCACTTTTTTTCCTCTTTTTTGCTCATAACAAATTTTTTTCAAAAGTCTACAAATGGTCTAAAACTGCCTAGCCGAATTTTTCAGACTTAGTTTTTTTTGAAACCGAACTATTTTTCTTCTGCGGATGGCTCGGAAGTTCGGGAGTCCTTCTCTGTCACGACTCGAATATCGCGTGATCTGGAAATCGAGAACAATGCAACAATTCTTGGACTCGGACTAGGACCGGTGGCGGAGATGAAACCGGTGGGGCGCGGATCGGTGGCGGAGATGAATCTGTGGAACTTCGCATGTTGGCGGATATATGTTGCGAGTGAACTCGGATTGGCGTGATGGCGGCGGATATGTGGTGGCGTATATGGATTCGGATTGGCGGTGATGATGCGGTGGTGATATATGGCAGCGGAGACGTGACAACCTTGTGAATGTAACTCAAACTCTAAAAGACTAGACGCTAAGACCAGAACTTAACACGACGATGCAACCGCAAATTCAACAAAGCAAATCTGAAAAAGATTATGCAAAGGCTCGATTGGTTCGATGGGATGAACTAACCCTAATTTTTTTGGCTTTTTCGTGGACTATAGGTATGAAGAACAGACTCGATCTAAACTACGAAAAAGCGTAAAATCTCACCGAGCAACCCGGAAATCTGATACCACTTGATAGAGGCAGAGGTGTCCGTCTTTCGATGAGATGGTGGATTTCGCTTTGGTGGAAGTCGACTTTGACGATCCGACTACGAAGTGCGAGGACGTCGCGCTTTAGCAATCGCTAAACCAACTCCGAGAGGTTATTGACCACGCCGAGCACGATCAACCTGACCACGAGGGTCTATTTCCTGCGAGCAAACGAAGAACAAGCAAGAAACTGAGATTGCAATCTGGATATTGCGAATATAAGATGAAAGCTTTATTGATCAAGGTGGGGTTCTGTGACGCCTTTGTCTGGTCGTTGAACACAAACGAAGTATGCGAAGTTGCAGCTATGGCGAACTTTTGATCTAAGTAAAACCCAAAGTCTAAACGGTGCCCTAAGGGCTGTACATATGGAGGAAGAGGGGGTGAATTTCGTGGCCCTTGGTGGAGGGGTCCGAAACTAACCCTATCTCTTGTTTCCCCACACATACAGACTCTAAAAATAGCCTATACTAATGTATTTCGAAATTACATGGGCCTGGCCCAATAATAAGGTGACGCAGCACCTAGAATAGCCTCTAGACGAAATTTATGAAGTGGCATCTTGTATATTTCGTCCAAGGCTTCATGCACTCATTATGGCGGCTTCAAAGTCCTGAAATCATCACTTGTAACTCCATTCTTGTCCCCCTTGTGCATGCCATCATCTCCATGCTTGTTCTTGCTCCAATGTTCATCCTTCTCCAAGCTAGGCCCTTCATTTGTAAGCAAAACAAATGTATCCAATTTAGGCAGCATCATATTCTCATGAACATTAGAATCATTACCAAGAAACGAAAGTACCTGGTAATTTAGTTGGCGTGCGCGAGCTCTAGTAATTGGTCCAGTATGTATAGCAGCAGGGGCTGTGGGTGTAACAATGGTATTGATGTCCTCATCACTAGCATGAAGCATGGTAATAGGTGGGTCAACATCATGGAAGCAATCATCGTCAAGAGAGTCCACTAGTGGGACAAGAGAAACACCATCACCTATGTTACCTTTGGAGTGTCGCTCATGTGTTGTAGGTGAGGTGTTGAAGATCGTCTCGTTGTCATCTTTATCTTGATGGAACCATGTGGGGGGTGCATCATCGTCCACCATGGCCATCGTCGTCTCCATAGGAGGTATGGACTCATCAATGGTAGGCGTGTCGTCATGTAGGAGACCTAGCACCAAAGGGGAAAACACACAAGGAGTAGAGGGTAAGTCGTTAGAAATCATAGTGGCCTCACATGCCGTGTCAACTACCTCACTCTCTCAGTGTTGTGGCTCACTCACTCCCTCAAGGATGCTCTCACTCATATGGTTGGTGGAGTCACTTAAATGGCGCTCAACCTCACATAGGATGTGTGGCATGCTCTCATGTGTGGGGCTAGTGGTGGTCACACTCGTCCTCTCATAGGAAATGCTCTCAATGTCACGTATGGTGGAGTCACTCATGTCACTCATGGGGTGGTGACTCTCCTCACATGACAAATGGGGCATCTCAACATATGTGGGTGTTGGAGAGATGTTGGTGCAAATGTCTGCATGCTCAACTCCTATCGCCGTGGTCGAAGGGGATGGCCCTTGCTCGACCTTCTTGTCACCGTCTTGGTGTGGGAGGCCCATATGATGTGGCACCTCGTAGCTCGTCTCCATGACCGAAGGGAGTTTCCCATGCTCGGCCATCTTCCTTGGGGGCTTCAAGATGGAAGTGTCGCCTCACTGTGGGTGGTCGCCTTGGACTTGATGAAGTCGATGTAGGCGTACTCGTGGGAAGTAGGCGAAGATGCCGTACATCCAAAGGCGAAGATGCCTTGATAGCACTTGGCGAAGATGCCAAAGTGGTTGGTGTAGCCGTAGCGCCGTCTTGGTGGTGGTCATCTCGCGGTCTTCTTTTGTGCTCTTGAAGCTTGGACTTGGCGTGAACTAGGGCTTGTTGGACTTGTGCATTTGCGCTTGTGGAGCATCTTCATGATGATGATGTCGTTGTCGTGCTTGAGCTCGTAGTAGATGTCGTTCGTCGTCGTCGTGCACATGTTGCTTGGAGGTGACTTGCCCTTCATGACGATGTGGATCACGAATGTGATGGTGGTCGCCATGTAGATGTTGACTTGGACGACTTGTGCTTGCATCTTGTTTGCGCTCCGAAGACTTGTGGCTTGACCGTCGTCGTCTTGAGCATGATGAAGTGGAAGAAGACTTGATCAAGGCCCGAATCTCTTCCATCCTCGCATCTTGCTCCTCCTTTTGTGCGGCAAGCTTGTTGTCGATGTAGTCCCTTTTTCTTACTTCGGAGTGGAAAATGTCGATGGAGATGTTCTCAATGCGCTCTTGCAATCTTGATTGTGCGCCTTGCATTTGTCGTTGTAGTCCGAAGATGGACCTTTTGGTGATGTAGTTGTTCACGCCGTCGTTGTTGTCATAGATCGGAGAGGAAATGCCTTGCCTATCCATCACAAGACTCGAGCAAATATGAGTGGGAGAAAGAGAAGAACCAATACCAATGTACCTTTGACCAAAGTTGAAGATGAATCAAGTTCACTCAAATGCGGACAATGAAATAGCACTATTGGTACCAATCCTTGTCGATTCTCACACCTACACAAGTAAGGCTTATAGTGGAGCTCGGTGTGGATAGTGGCACAAAAATTTAATGCAAAATGTTAGCAAGAGTCAATAATGTTGAAAGAGATTCACAAATTCGCAAGTGAAACAAATGGACCAATAGCAAAGAATGGCACACGAAAACACACACACGGATAGATAAATGGGGTCGTGCAACCAAGGAATGAGCACAAAATGTGGAATCCACGGAAAATGCTCGTGTTGCACAACTCAAGAGAGACGCTAGCACGATTGCTCAATAGGCGGATACAACACTTGTGCACAACCTATAGTATGCAAAATGGATATTCTTCTATCCCAAATATGCTATGTATGTATGGTTCCCGGTGTTTCTTCAATGGGGTATGATGCTATGGCACTTGCTCACGAGCTCTTTGCTCTCTTTTTGCTTAAAATCATTTTCTCTTTTTTTTTCTATGGCTACTTTTGCAAAATGCACAAACCAAGATAGCAATTGTGTATATGCGGGAACAAACTTGAGGCACAATGGATGATATGATACCAAGATGATATGGTATGTATGCAATGGATGGTGGATCACTAATGTGCACAAGTAACGTTGCCGGCAATACTCAAATGGCTAGTCTCGATAGGCAAGTAACGCGAAATGGGCTAGGGGTTAACAATGCAATTGCAAGGGAATATACAAAGGTGTCGTCGAGGTTACCGTCCTTTGCGATGATGATTGGCGGTGTTCTTGGTGAAGATACCAAGATGATGGAGACTCGTCCCTAAGTAGCCGAAACACCTTAGGAAACGGAAAAACCGCAAACTCAAAATCTCAAATGACAAATGTCAAATGATGGTAGCGGAAAGCGGAGGTGGTGTTGCACTAGGCAATGAGGAAGTGGAATGATGGGCTATACACGAGTCGGAGTTGAATTTGCCGTCCCTAAGTAGCCAAAACACCTTAAGAGACACAAGCCACAACTCAAACAAAAATGGGTTAAGTTGGGGTGGAATTGTATGGTGGGCAAGGTTATGCGGAAGTGGTGGTGGTGGTTGATGAAGAAGCAATTGTCCCTAAGTAGCCGAAACACCTTAGGAGACTCTAATCACAACTCAAACAACCACATATGCAATGGGGAACAAAATGGGTTAGGTTGCGGAAGTCGGTGGTGGTAATGTGGATGATATGGTGGAGGGCCTAGGCAAATTTGCCAAATTTCAGAAAATATGATGGAGTCAAATGATGTTGGTGGTATTTTTGTGGGATGGGGGATGTCAAGAGCTTCTAAACGAGCTAAAGAACGTCGAAAACGGACTCCGGATGAATTAGTTATGACCAAAACAAAATTTCACCCGTGTCAGTTTCAGGGTTAACCGGACATCCGGGAGGAGGTCCAGCTCATCCGGGCTATGTCCGGATGATCCAGGAGGACATCCGGATGATCCGGGTTCGCTCGCTCGGTTCGATTTGGTAGCGTGGGTTATCCGGACGTCCGTGAGAGGGTCCAGCTGATCCGGGAGGTGTCCGGATGATCCAGGAGAAGGTCCGGATGATCCGGGCAGGTCAAACTGCTCGGGATTTCCTCTCGGGGACGAATTTTTGGGCGGAATTTTTGGGGTCCAAATTGACGAGATTTCGTGGATGGAAAGTGGGGAAACTTGGTGAAATGCTAGATCCACTTGAAACCAAGCAAATCCACGGATCAGAATCAACAAAACATCATCAAACCAACAAATCACAAAAAAAATTGGGGCTATTTTTGGTGGGGATTTTCGGATTTAGGACGAAATCAACAAAATCAAGCTAGAATACACGGGGTAGGGGCTCCAAGAACGTGATCAACGTGGCTCATGATACCATATGATGTAGGGTGGAACCCTATAGCGTCGATCTTTCACGTTTGGGGTGGATCCTACGGGGAATCACGAAGAACACGCGGAAGCACAAAGGGAAACACGCGGGAAAATGAGAGAGAATCACTCAACCAACAAGGAATCGATCACACAAGTGCTAGATCACCACACACATAAGAGATCCACAAGATCCAAAGTCAACAAAGGTAAGGATACAAAG
The DNA here is from genome assembly GCA_021437245.1 of Aegilops speltoides. NCBI lineage: Eukaryota > Viridiplantae > Streptophyta > Magnoliopsida > Poales > Poaceae > Aegilops > Aegilops speltoides. The sequence goes on from CM038144.1 coordinate 216,268,985, forward strand.
GAACCGTTCTTCTCCAAAAGGAGGCCTTGATGTTCTTCCCTAGAAGGGGTCTTGAATCCGCTTGGGGGATCTTCTCCGAAGAGGTCGTGATCTCCGAGGAGAAGTATCCAAGTGGATGAGCAAAGGCTCTCACACAAATATGAGCTAATCCAATGCTAACCCTCAAAATGGGGAGGAGGGGGTCTATTTATAGTGCTAAGCCACGAAGGGGTAAGTGAGGGGCGAAGGGGTACACGGGCTTCGGCCCAAGTCACGCACGCAGGTGGGGTCCGGATGATCCGGATGGTGGCCCGGATGATCCGGGTGTCGGGGGTCCGGATGATCCGAGTGACTGTCCGGATGATCCGGTTTCGTCGAGCAGCTTCGGGTGTCTTCGGGCACGTTAGCCGGATCGTCCGGGTGGTCGTCCGGATCATCCGGGCTCGGTCCGGATCGTCCGGCTGGGTGTTCATAGAGGCAAAAGGTGTCCCGTCTTTCGATGAGATGGTGGATTTCGCTTTGGTGGAAGTCGACTTTGACGATCCGACTACGAACGTGCGAGGACGTCGCGCCTTAGCAATCGCTAAACCAACTCCGAGAGGTTATTGACCACGCCGGAGCACGATCAACCTGACCACGAGGGTCTGTTTCCTGCGAGCAAACGAAGAACAAGCAAGAAACTGAGATTGCAATCTGTTTATTGCGAATATAAGATGAAAGCTTGATGAGGACATCAATACCATTTTACACCCACAGCCCCTGCTGCTATACATACTGGACCAATTACTAGAGCTCGCGCACGCCAACTAAATTTGATAGAGGCGAGGGTGTCCCGTCTTTCGATGAGATGGTGGCTATCGTTTTGGATGAAGTCGACTTTGACGATCCGACTACGAACGTGCGAGGACGTCGCGCCTTAGCAATCGCTAAACCAACTCCGAGAGGTTATTGACCACGCCGGAGCACGATCAACCTGACCACGAAGGTCTGCTTTCCTGCAGCAAACGAAGAACAAGCAAGAAACTAAGATTGCAATCTGGATATTGCGAATATAAGAGGAAAGCTTTATTGATCAAGGTGGGGTTCTGTGACGCCTTTGTCTGATCGTGGAACACAAACGAAGTACGCGAAGTTGCAGCTATGGCGAACTTTTAATCTAAACAAAACCCAAGTCTAAACGGTGCCCTAAGGGCTGTATATATGGAGGAAGAGGGGGTGAATTTCGTGGCCCTTGGTGGAGGGGTCCGAAACTAACCCTATCTCTTGTTTCCCCACACATACGGACTCTAAAAATAGCCTATACTAATGTATTTCGAAATTACATGGGCCTGGCCCAATAATAAGGTGACGCAGCACCTAGAATAGCTTCGGACGAAATTTTGAAGTGGCATCTTGTATATTTCGTCCAAGGCTTCATGCACTCATTATGGTGGCTTCAAAGTCCTGAAATCATCACTTGTAACTCCATTCTTGTCCCCCTTAGCATGCCATCATCTCCATGCTTGTTCTTGCTCCAATGTTCATCCTTCTCCAAGCTAGGCCCTTCATTTGTAAGCAAAACAAATGTATCCAATTTAGGCAGACATCATATCCTCATGAACATTAGAATCATTACCAAGAAACGAAAGTACCGTAATTTAGTTGGCGTCTTGTGAGCTCTAGTAATTGGTCCAAGATGTATAGCAGCAGGGGCTGTGGGTGTAACAATGGTATTGATGTCCTCATCATCCTCCCTTCTTGAAATGAAGTCGTCCTCGACGGAAGTTCATCTTCCTCACCCAAATATGGCTTCAAATCTGCAATGTTAAAAGTGGACTAACCCCAAAATCTGCAGGCAGCTCAAGTTTATATGCATTATCATTTACTTTCTCCAACACCTTAAAGGGACCAGCAGAGACGTGGCATTAGCTTTGATTTGCGCAAATCAGGAAATCTATCCTTACGCAAATGCAACCAAACAAGATCTCCAGGTGCAAACACAACATGTTTTCTACCCTTATCTCCAACAAGTTTATATTTAACATTCATACGCTCAATGTTTTCCTTAGTTAACTCATGCATTTTTAAAATCAATTCAGCACATTCTTTAGCATCAAAATTAACCTTCTCCGAAGATGGAAGAGGCAACAAATCAATAGGTGCATGAGGTAGGAAACCATACACAACTTCAAAAGGGCACATCTTAGTAGTAGAATGCAATGAACGATTATAAGCAAATTCAATATGAGGCAAGCATTCCTCCCACATTTTCTTATTTTTCTTTAGAACAGCCCTAAGCATAGTAGACAATGTTCTATTGACTACTTCAGTTTGTCCATCAGTTTGGGGGTGACAAGTAGTACTAAAAAGCAGTTTAGTCCCCAACTTAGCCCATAAACATCTCCAAAAGTGGCTAAGAAATTTAGTATCACGATCTGAAACAATAGTATTTGGCACACCATGCAAGCGAATAATTTCACGAAAGAACAAATCAGCAACATTGACAGCATCATCGCTTTTATGACACGGTATAAAGTGTGCCATTTTCAAGAATCTATCCACGACAACAAATATGCTATCCCTCCCCTTCTTTGTTCTAGGTAAACCTAAGACAAAGTCCATAGATATATCCTCCCAAGGAACACTAGGTACAGGCAAAGGCATATATAAACCATGAGGATTGAGTCGTGACTTAGCTTTTTGACATGTAGTGCAGCGAGCAATAAAACGCTCAACATCCCGTCTCATCTTTGGCCAAAAGAAATGTGTAGCAAGTACGTCCTCCGTCTTCTTCACGCCAAAGTGTCCCATTAGTCCTCCTCCATGCGCCTCCTGCAACAACAAAAGACGAACGGAGCTAGCTGGAATGCATAGCTTGTTAGCACGGAACACAAATCCATCATTAACGACAAACTTGTTCCATGTTCTTCCTTCTTTACAATTCTGCAATACATCTTTAAAATCAGCATCATGCACATATTGATCTTTGATGGTCTCCAAAACAAATATTCTGAAGTCAAGTTGTGAAAGCATAGTATAGCGACGAGACAATGCATTAGCAATAACATTTGCTTTACCCTTCTTGTGTTTAATGACATAAGGGAAAGTCTCAATGAATTCAACCCATTTAGCATGTCTACGATTCAGTTTAGCTTGACTTTTAATATGTTTCAAAGATTCATGATCAGAATGTATAACAAATTCTTTGGGCCATAAATAATGTTGCCATGTTTCTAAAGTCCGAACAAGAGCATATAATTCTTTATCATAAGTAGAATAATTCAGACTAGGCCCACTCAATTTTTCGTAAAAGTATGCAACAGGTTTACCATCTTGTAATAACACACCTCCTAATCCAATTCCACTAGCATCACATTCAAGCTCAAAAGTCTTATTAAAATCGGAAGTTGGAGTAAAGGAGCACGTGTCAACTTATCTTTCAACACCGTGAAGGCTTCTTCCCGTAAGGGACCCCAAACAAAAGGCACATCCTTCTTTGTAAGCTCATTGAGAGGTGCCGCAATGGTGCTGAAATCTCTCACAAAACGCCTATAGAATCCAGCGAGGCCAAGAAAACTCCTCACTTGTGTGACCGTTTTGGGCTGCGCCAACTCTCAATAGCTTCAATCTTGGCTTTGTCAACTTCAATTCCTGTGGAGTAACAACATAGCCAAGAAAAGACACTCGATCGGTGCAAAAGGTGCACTTCCCAAGGTTACCAAACAAACATGCATCACGAGAGCAATAAAAACAGCACGTAAATGTTCCAAATGTTCCTCCAAAGATCTGCTATAAATCAATATGTCATCAAAGTAAACTACCACAAATCGTCCAATGAAAGCACGTAAAACTTCGCTCATTAATCTCATGAAAGTACTAGGTGCATTAGTTAACCCAAAAGGCATGACTAACCACTCATATAATCCAAACTTAGTTTCAAATGCTGTTTTCCATTCATCCCCAATTTCATACGAATTTGATGGTATCCACTACGCAAATCAACTTTGGAGAATATTGTAGAGCCACTCAATTCATCAAGCATATCATCTAGCCTAGGAATAGGATGACGATAACGAATAGTAATATTATTAATGCCTCTACAATCAACACACATACGCGATGTACCATCCTTTTTCGGCACTAGAATAATAGGAACAGACAAGGACTAAGGGATTCGCGATATAACCTTTGTCGAGAAGCTCTTGTACTTGACGATAATCTCCTTCGTCTCCTCCGGATTGGTACGGTATGGCGATGGTTTGGCAAAGAAGCACCGGAATTAAGTCAATCTGATGCTCAATCCCACTAATAGG